>JAZKLR010000401.1:0-600000 GCA_037103525.1 Ganaspis brasiliensis
ACAATTTTTTTTCTTTTTGCGAACGCATAGGATCAGTGGCCTTTGTATCAGCATAAGGTTTTTTTATTTATTTATTTAATTTTATTTATATCTTTAATTGTCTCCTTTTCCTTTTCTTTTTTCTTCTCTCTATTTCCTCTCTCTTGCACCTTTCTTTGAGTTTGGGGCTAAATGGACAATGAATTTAATGGATTATTAAATTAATTAAGAATAAAAAGAGTAACACTTCAGGCATTTCATAGATTTTGACATGATTATCTTTGGCATGGCTCTTTTTTACCTTTTTTGCGCTTTCCTTTTTTCCACTACCTAACAAAAGGTCTTGCTACCCTTCCCTACTTAAGTCAATTAAAATTTTCCATTACTTTCTTCTTCTTCCCTCTGACCCCTATCGATTTATATTGTCTTTTTTACTTCTCTCTTTGGTATGTTTTATGATATAATGTTGATTTAGTGGACGTTTGTGTTTGGGGAGGAGGTTTGGGATTTATACTTTATACCCTATATTGTATGTTTTCTTATACCAGACCTTTTTTTAGGTATGTCAGATCAAGACGTATTGATGAAGGACCAGGGGAGCTCTGAAGATGGGTCTCATGAACACTCGGCTGGCTCCTCATCTAGACGCATGCGCGGTAGAGGATTCAGGAGACCGGAGACGCCAGGACCTGAACAATTTAAGGTCCCAGGGGTAATGGGGAGTAAAAAGATCCCCAATAAGAGATAAACTGCTCCAATCAATCGACTGGACTATGATAGAATTCAGGGAGAAATCAATAATCCTTTTTTGGGGTTCGAAATTCCCCCCTACCCCCAGGTCAATTCAAACATTAACAAAAGGGCTGATATATCGTCCATTGACTCGCAGCTCGGGAACTCTTCCGGAGATTTACATTCTCCCAATAGGGTGAGGCCCTTTAAGAAACCCAATCGAGTGCCCCCTTATTTACCCCCGGGTAAGGACAGGGAATCTGCTCAGTTCGAGGTACACGACGGTGATCTGTTTGATGCTGCTCAGTCGTCCAAAAAGGCTGAGGGGGCTGACCTGCGCAAACCCCAGCACTCTATCGGAGTCTCTTTATCACCTTTCACCCCTTCTACATCGGATAACCCCCTTCGAGCAAACGCTCTACCTGGTGCACTGAAATACGACCTCACTTGGCAAAAGACGATCGGCCTTTTGAAAGATGCTAGATACACTAGTACAGCATCCCCTCCCTTTAACGTTTTATTTCAAAGTACAAAATCGGGCTTGAATATTGGTAGATTTGAGCCTCTCTCTATCGCGGACATCGTGCATTCAATTTTTTCGGCCCCTCGAACGATCCACCGGATAGGCCCGACTTTATTAAGAATCACTTGGGGAAAATTCGAGGACGCGAATGAATTTTTGAATCTTCAAAACAAATTTATTGGGCCTTATGCGGCCCATATTCCAGAGGAGGCTTTCAATAAACGAGGTTTCAATAGGTTTCAGCTTCCCGTGAGTGCATCTCGGCCATCAGAAGATGTAAAAATTTCCACGGATCCCTGTCTTCGAGAGTGGAATACACTTTCTGCCATAATGAAATCCCTCGCTTTCTATATATTAAGAATGTCGGTATGCAGATTGTGCCTATCATTCCAAAACCTAAGCAGTGTTCCAAATGTCAAAAATTTGGGCATCACTCATCCCAGTGCAATTCAACGATTCCTACCTGTGTATATTGTGCCCACAGACACCTCTCGAAAGATTGTAATAATCTATTGTATGATTCGTTCTGTGTCAATTGCAAGGGTGCCCATGCAGCCTCCTCAGTGGATTGCAGAGTTTACAAGCAGGAATTCGAAATCTTGAAAATCAAGATACTCAAAAACCTGGATCGGAAGGAAGCCTTGGCCTTTGTTTTCAAAACTAAACCAGCATTCTTCAGGGACTTTGACCCTGAGATTTCCAGAGTTTCCGCTTTCTCACAACCTTCGAATCAATCACATACCCAAATCGCTTTGCGGAAGAACATGGATGGCAGGTCTTCCACCCCTATGGGTGATTGCCTCCCTCCTCCGGGTGGGGAATCTGCGGGGGGTGTTGGCTCTGAAGGGGCGTTTGCGGCCCCACTTCAGGGCGACCAATTTCCAGACGGACTGGAGGGGGAGTTGCGAGACTTGGAGGTGGAGGAATCGGCGAGTAGAGCCCTCCTCCTTCTCAGCAGAGTGTCTTCGGTTCCGACGATGAACACTCCCCCCTGGATTCTCTAGGTTATTATGACCCGAAGCTCAGAAGGAACTCGCTGCCAACGTCGACTTAGCTTGGGAGACCCCTTCCGGGCCGTCCATACGATCTTACCCGAATTCCATCCCCAAACCATTTTAGTGCCATTAGTAGGACTCACACTGTTCGTCCTACCTTAGTTTTTTAGTTCTTTTTGCAAATAACCGAATAGGATTAAGTTGTTATTTTGATTTTATTTCTCTTTTTTACGTTTAGTCGCCTCTCAAAAATTGAGGTCTCATACTTTTAGGTAGATAAATACTAAGCTTTATTATACTTAGTTGCGATACAAGCATACAATGCTTCGATAGTTTTTTCTTTCTTTTTTCATTTGTTTCTTTATATTTTATTTATTTTTTACTCTTTGTCCTTAGACATTAGAACTTGTTTGTGGTTTCGCATTTTCCCCTCTTCTCGTTTCTCTACTAACCTACTAGTCTGTTAGAATTCTACTATGCACCCGGGCTTAAAGAGGATTAAGTTCGGCACCTGGAATGCAAGGAGTGTGGTGAACAAAAAGGAGGGTATCGAGTCTTTTTTATTTACTACCAATTTGGACATCCTGGCAGTATCCGAAACTTGGCTGTCTTCCAGGATCCCGGACTGGCGCGTTAGGGGTTATTTTTCGTATAGAGAAGATCGCGAAAGTGTTAATCCGGGTGGCGGAGCAATGATACTTATCAAAAAACACTTCCGGATCACCCCCCTTAGCCTGATGGAAGACTTTCAGAAATACATAAATGTAGTTGGCATTTCGTTTGCTTCTGTGATTGGTCCCATTCAGTTTCTGTCGGTATATGCACCACCCGCGACTCATATTCCTGAGGTTTGTTCGGGCGAATTATTTGGCATGCTCGACAATACCAAGCCTATTTTGATCTGCGGGGATTTCAACGCCCACTCAGGGATTTGGGGATCTAAACACAACTCACCTAGGGGTGACCATTTAGCCGAGGCTATGGATCGTTCGCAGTTAGTCCCACTTAATGACTCCATGCCCACTTTTCTTACTGCTTCGGACAATGAGGACAGTAATCTTGACCTTATTCTCATTTCTGAATCCATTCGGAATCTCGCCGATTTTTTAATATCTGGAGAATCTTACTCATCAGATCACCTGTTGGTCCAGGCCACATTGAATTTTGCTCCGGTTCCAATCCAGTCCAATACTGCGGACCGCCTCAATACCAAGGAGGTCTCGTGGGCCACATTTGAGGAGAGAGTTAATTTCAAATTTACTGAGAACTCGCCCTTTACTGAGAATGATCACAGTATCTTGGAAAAATATGATAAGCTTGTGAATGGCATCTCAGAAGCTCTCCTGGAATCCGGAGCATTTTTCCCTACGGGGACTCCGGGTCTGACTTGCACACAACCTCTGTGGTGGGACGAAGAGTGTTCCAAGGCGGTGGCAATAAGAAGCTTTATGAGGAAGGAATACCTCCGCTTCCAGACCCCGGAGTTTAGATCGTGGTATAAAATTGGAGATACCCAGATCAAACGGTTTCTCAAAAAAAAAAAAAGAAATCGGCCTCCTATGCAACATTCTGTGAGTCACTTGACTCCTCCAAACCCCCCTCTGTTATCTGGAAATCGATAAGAGCCTTCTCTGGCAGAAGTGCCCCTATGTCAAATAATAACTGTACAGATTCGGATTCTGAGATGTTTAGATCTCTGAGGGAGGAACTGGTGCAACCTCAAGTCATTCCGGGTGATCCTCCGAGAGTATCATACGAAGACAGCGTTGACAAACAAATGAATATGCCCTTTTCTCCGGAGGAGTTTCAGGCAGCTCTTTTCCACTGCAAAAATAACTCCTCTCCGGGACCGGATAATATAACCTATCAGGTTATTAAGAAACTTCCAGATAAGATCCTCAATGTTCTGCTATGTCTCTTTAATGACTTTTTTGCCAACGGTATATACCCCCAATCCTGGAGACACACGAGGGTTATTTTCACACCTAAACCCAACGGGAAGGGATTCAGGCCGATTTCTCTAACCTCCACGATATGTAAACTCTTTGAAAGATTGATTCAAAGGAGGTTAGAGTTTCTCTCAGAGAAACTTAAATGGGTACCCACATGCCAATTCGGCTTTCGAAGAGGCAGGTCCTCTCTGGATGCTGTGGCCAATGTTGTTACAGATGTGCAGCAGGGCTTTCTTTGTGATCTTTGTGATTCTTTTGATTGATATCAAGGGTGCGTTCAACAACATTTTACCTCCCGTTTTGATCAACCATCTCATTGAAATGAAGGTCCTATCGAGAATAGTCAACTTCATCTCATATATTATTGCGAAACGGCTTCTCTTCTTTTCAGCTGAAGACAAGGAAGGACGTCCCTCTGAGGTGGGCGTGCCCCAGGGGGGCGGTCCTCTCTCCTGTTCTCTTTAATATATCGCTTAGAAAGATCCTTTTCCTCTTCTCCAGACACATCAGAGTAGTGATGTACGCAGATGATCTGCTGATATACATTAGATTTAAGGACCTAAACTGGACATTGGGTGAACTTAGAATGGCCTTGGTGGTTCTTTCTCCAGGGCTAGCCTCTCTCGGCCTCCAGATATCTATCCCTAAGACTCAATTATGTGTTTTCACCAGAGGAAATAAGATCAAATTCAACAACCTCCTCTTTACATATCAGGACACTCAAATTAGGATAGAGCCTAACCTTATGTATTTGGGAATTCTGCTCGACTCCAAATTGTCGTGGAAAAGCCACATCGAATTTATTGCGGCTCGGGCGGCTAGGACAGTGACGATGCTCAAGGCGCTGGCTAGGGTATCTTCGGGTGCCAGTCCCTTGGTATTGCTTAAGGTCTATAGGGGACTTACGAGGGCTCATTTGGAATGGGGAGCACAGCTCTTTGAGCAAGCGAGTCAATCTAACCTAGAGATTCTGGACAGGATTCAGTATTCTGCTCTCAGAGTTGTGCTTGGCTGTATGCGCACCACCCCGTACTCAATACTGTTAGCGGAAGCGAATGAACCATCCTTGGAGGTTCGCCGCGCTCTTTTCTCGAACAGGTTCCTGATTGCGAATGCGTCATGGAGTTCGAATCCCCTAATGCCAAAACTCCAGCTGCTCAAATAGCGGAGCTTAATACACAAAAAGGGCAGGAAATTCGTGAGTAAGTTTTCCCTCCTAAACGCATTTAACAGGTTACACATCTTTTTGAATATAATAATGAAGGGTGGGAAACCCTCGTACTTCGATTATTCACAGAAACATCCGATCTGGAAAATTTAAATATGGTTTTAAAGCTGCTACATGTGGTTAGGCATCCCTCCTAGCCCCGATAAAAAATATTAAAAAATGAAGAAATGGCGCCAATTTAAAAAAAATCACAAAAAATGAGTATTTTTTTTTGTCATTTTTGAGTTGTTAAAAAAGAAAAAAAATGAAGTAGACAATCGAATTTAGGAGGGATGCCTGAAGGATTTCATAACGAAGAAATTGAACTAAATTTTCTTAAAATGGATTAAAAAGAACTCGAGTTATGCTGTCCCCCAGTTTAAAAAACATAGTTTTGAGAAAAACGCGTTTAAAGTTTTGAGTGTAATAGGCCGATGTGCATATGTATAACTTTTACATGCGTTTAACTTTTTTATTTCTTCGAATTTTAATCTTTAATTTGGGAATTATATTCTTAAGGTAATGTAGACCCCAAAAATAAAATCAAAAAAAGTCGATTTTTTGATTGATACAAAGTATAATACTACCTTAAAAAAATAGTACTTTTGGGCTAGTAAACACTATGAAGACTGCCTTTACGAAAGTTTTCTATAATTTTCATGTAATCTACACGTAAATCTACATACGTGTACCAAATTGCAGCATCCTGAGTGAAATAGTTTAGAAGATTAGGAGGGGGGGCATGGTCATTTTTTCGAATTTTCTTAAAAAAATCGTACTTTTTGGATATTAAACACTATGAAGACCACCTTTACGAAAGTTCGCTATAATTTTTCTGTAATCTACAAGTAAATCGACATACGTGTACCAAATTGCAGCATTGAAAGTTAAATAGTTTGGAAGATTAGGGGGGGGGGGAACATTATTTTTTCAAATTTTCTTCAAAAAATCGTATTTTTTTTGCTAGTAAACACTATGAAGACCGCCTTTACAAAAGTTCTCTATAGTTTTTCTGTAATCTACACGTAAATCTACATACGTGTATTAAATTGCAGCATCCTAAGTCAAAAGGTTTGGAAGAGTAAAGGAGGGGGGCATGGTTATTTTTTCGATTTTTCTTCAAAAAATCGTACTTTTTGGCTAGTAAACACTATGAAGACTGCCTTTACGAAAGTTTTCTATAATTTTCATGTAATCTACACGTAAATCTATATACGTGTACTAAATTGCAGCATCCAAAGGTAAATAGTTTGGAAGATTAGGGGGGGGGGAAGGCATGGTTATTTTTTCGAATTCTCTTTAAAAAATCGTACTTTTTTGCTAGTAAACACTATGAAGACTGCCTTTACGAAAGTTTTCTATAATTTTCATGTAATCTACAAGTAAATCTACTTACGTGTACCAAATTGCAGCATCCTAAATCAAATAGTTTAGGAGATTAGGGGGGGTGCGAAAACAAAAACACATAGTGATTTTAATAGGGTTCCGTTTTACCGTACGGAACCCTAAAAATGACAAAATAAAATATTTTTCAGGAACATGACTATAATGAAGATAGTAGAGATGGTTTTATACAGTATCGCTTCCTGACTATATGAAAAAACGCAAGTCCTTGGAAAAAAAAACAAATGCAAACCTCGTAAGGGGTCCTTCATAAACTACGTAGCATTTCAAGGGGGAGGGGGTCAAGCTATTGTCTACGATAAGAGGAAATAATGCCGCTAATATATGTAACAACGTCTACGCGGGGGTAGGGGGGTGTTAAAATTTCCAAAAATGAGGCTACGTAGTTTATGGACGACCCCTAAGCCAAACACAGAATCTTTTCAAAACAAGGACCTATTACCTAAAGATGAGTTGGATCTAAAGGTTAGTTAAATTACTATTAAATGCTTGTAAATAATTTAAAACAAGCATTATGAAAATAATTTACTTTTAAATTTACAGATATCCTGGATGACATTTAAAAACCCTTCTGCAAGCAATAAAAATGATATCGAAAACTGCTTAGTTTTTTTAAATCGAAGGGACTTGATTTTAAAAGAAGGTCCTACAATTCCAAATTTTTTTAACATATATCCTCGATTGATGGATTACAATGGCGAAATGGTAAGATTTAAATTGCTGAATTTTATGATTTTAATTCAAAAAGAAATTAATATACATCAAGCTTCACAACATTTTTTTCTACATCTTTAATTCTCTGAAAATTATTTTTTCTATATCTTCCTAAATATTATTCAATTTTTAGCAGTTCTTAAGATCTATTACTTAATTATTACCGTACTATGAATTTTTTACAGCAAAAGTAGAAAATTTAATAACAACTTTGTGCATACTCTTAAAGTTAAAAAGATTTTGTTTATTAAACTCATTTATAATAGAATTCTAACGAGAATCTAATAACATCAACAGATTTTAATTTCTGTTTGTTATTTTTAAATTAAAAATGAATTTGAATATATTTTTAAAGGCAAAGGTGACAATATTTTGACGAAATTTTCATCTTTCTATTGCTGTCGCATATTAAAGTATGCGGAATTAAATCGTTTAAAGTTATTCACAGACTTCAAACACATTACTAATGGTAAGCTTAAAGATACCTATTAACATGATATTGTGTTTTAAAAATATTATTAATGATTTTCTTTTGCAGATAACTTAAAGGCTTTGATTATTTTACCTCATCTTCTACCTGTTAATAATTCCAATAAGAATTGGAAGAGAAAATTAACGGATGATGAAACCTCAAAAGCAAAGTTTAAAAAATGGTAAGATCGTTTATAGATTTGAAGAATATGTCTTTACAATAAATTTGATGCAATTAAGAAGGAAGACTTAAATAATAAATAGTTACAATTAATGATATTTTCGAACTATATGGTATAATTTGAACATTTATAATTAATACATATATTTAAAATAATTTTCTAGAGAAAAACTTCTAAGAATACAAAATAGATAACTGAAGACCAAAGCGAAAATAATTTGACAAGTTGCTTTATACAATTTTTGCCGGTAAGTTCACAAGATTGTATTTTTGAATTTAATTATATTGTGTCTCTAGTGAACGTATGAAATTGGATTTTAGTTTATTTAAATAAGTTTTAATTAGTATTCTTTAGAGGCATTTCGATATTTGTTTCCGAACCAATCAGTTTCTATCCGAATTTAAAAATGTATTTAACTCAACGAAAAATTATTTCCAAATCATTCCGATTTAATCAGTTTCAATTTAAAGCTAATTTTAAATTCGTTTGAATCCTGTTATTTCATTCCTAATTAATCCGTTCCACTTTTAATCAATTTTATTCATATTTGAAACGAATTGATTTGGAATGAAAAAACACGATTCCAACGGGTTGAAATTTAGCTTCGGAGTAATTCAGAAATAATTTATATTCGTTGCATTTTTTTTTAGATTCGGATAGAAATTCAATAATTCGACAACAAAATTTAAAATGCTTGCCTTGGAAGATTAATTATTTTAACTGATTAAAATCCAATCTAATACTTTCGTCAGGGAAATTTTCAATTATAAATTTAAAAAAAAAGTTACATTTGCTTTTCTTTTTACAGGAGGGTTCAAACTTGCCGCAGTCTGTAAAAGACCTGCAAACAAAATCAGACTCAAATATACAGCCGTATATCGTTTGCTCAAAAGGGCAAGCTGAGGAAAGCTTTCACGTTCAACGAGACAGCTGGTTTATAAAATCTTTCGATTGTACCGTAATATCAGCATTTGATTTACTTTTTGAGACTCATTTTGTCTTAAACACTCACTATCCGGTAAAACTTTTGAATTTCTATAATTTTATTGAAACTTTTATATATAATACAGGTTCAAAAGCTAATGCTGTAGTCGCATCATTCATATTAATTTATCAAACTTAGAAATATGAGAGAAAGTTACCAAACATTTATTTAAAAGCTTATTATTAAGATATAAAAAGTGTGCATCTAGAATAAAGCATAAAAATCAAACTTACCATAGTCTCTTAAAGAACTTTTATCGAAATCAAACTCAAATCACTCATATATCATTAACCAGATAGTGAGCATCTTAAAAAAAGAAGAAAAGATGTTAAATGTATAAGAGGCAGGTAGTTTATAACACTTTTTAATTACAAGTTTATCATCAGCAATTGATTTTTTGTTTAATACTTGTTTTGTCTTAAACTTAAAATCACCCATTAATGCTGTCAAATTTTAATTCTTTTAACTTTCCTTTATTATACTATTTCAAAAGCTTCGATTATTTAGTCATATAAATGTTACATAATTACATGTAAAATCAAATTTAAAAATATTATAAGAAAAAAGTTCCTTTGAGTTTATTTTAAAAGTTTAATATAATTTTAAAATGTTCATTTGTAATAAACATAATGTTTTTAATTTAAAAAAGATGACTTTTATTTTTGGTCCAAAATGAAAAAAAAAATGTTTTTTTTTTTTCACTGATTCAATCAGCGAAAAATTTTACTAATTTAATCAGTGGAATGACAAAACCGCTGATTCATCCAGCGAAAGAAAGAAATCGCTGATTCAACAAGCGACTCCCTACTGTAAAAACGTCCGTGTGATCTGTCGTAAGAAGGATCTTAGTCATGTTTAATACATAAATTTCTCCGGAAAGACATGACTAAGATTCTGTAAAGTTGTTTCTATAACTACGGTGGCCGAGGGTTTTAAGGCGTACTTAGGCTCAGGTTAGATGGGCTGGAATCCCGTTGGCGAGAATTTTTGTTTAATAATATATTTAATTTAAAATATTTAATTTAATACTTAGGTGTGTTCGCACATGAGTTCGCAAGTGTATTCGCACCTGTGTTCTTACATACGTACGCAGATGAGAACTCATATAAGAACGCTGTTTCAATTTCATAATGAGTAATGTTATACGCGACGCATGACGGAACTTAATATAAGAACTTACATGCGTTCGTACCTACGTTCTCACATAAGATCTTATACGAGATCTCGTCTGTGTCACCTGAGATCTTATATGCGTAAACATGTAAGTACATACCTACCTTCTTACGACAGATCACTCGCACGTTTTTACAGTAGGGCTATTCGCTTTTTTCACAGCTGTATACTCTGGGCTGATTAAAACAGCGAGTATTCACTAATAAACAGCGAATTTTCGCTGTTTCAAATTTAGAGAGTACTATATTTCTACTCAATTCCTTATATTGCATCTCTTTATCTTTTTCCCTTCGTCCACTTTCTACTTTCAGGTCTGTACTAAAAGAAAATATTTAGTTTTTTCATTTCAGATGATTCTGTCAGGAATTGTGCTGTCAAGCCGGACACACCTTTTTTCCGAGGGGTCACCGGAAATGACGTCTCAATGGCTGACTTCTGAATATTTTTCTTCGCAAATTTAAAAAATTCTTCTTTAAATATATATATAGTAAAACCCACGTATATCGGACCCGCATATTTCGGATTCCCGCTTACATCAGATTTTTTTGCCGGTCCCTTGAATTTATATATGTATCATGTATTTTTACCCGGATAAATCGGATTCCCGCTTAGATCGGAAAATTTTCTCGATCCCTTGAAATCCGATATACGTGAGTTTTACTGTATTTAAGAAACTAAAACGTTATAATAAAATATTTCCTTCTTTATATAAAAAAAAAAAATTGTTGAAAATAAGCCTTTTTTTTGGCGAGTAAACCCATGTAACCCCTTAAGAAGAAGTCTTCTCTACACGGAAAAAAATAATTTTTTAAATATTCCTGAACTTTGTACTTAAGTTTGGGACAAGGAAGAAAATTTAGTACTAATTCAAACCTAAATATTTTAGGTAAATAATTAACTAGTTCCTGAAAAATTCTTAAAGATTAGAGGAAAAATAAAATTTATATTTTGACTTCTTTCGGTCTGATTTTAAACATACCTTTTACCTGTAGATTGGTGATTTAAATGAAATATTTTAAAATCTGAAACAGAATTTCTTCTGAATTTTCGTTAATTGTTAATAAAAGCTCATCAAGAATCGTCAAATTTTTTCTATTGCCCTAAACTTATGAATAAATTCCGTACTTATTCATGAATATTTTTTTTCCGTGTATAAATATATTATATTTGTTCATTTTTAATCAAGAAGATGTGCTAGTTTATGTTCGATATTGTGAAAATATTAATTATTATTTGCGTCTGGCGTAAATAACATTATAATAGTTTATTATCTTATATTTTTGTAATCATGTACCCCATTTATGGTCCTAGTGACTGCGGGGAGAGAAATAAATAAACTTATTTCACTTTCAGAAATAAATATACGCTGTGGCTATTTAGCCCGCTAGCGGGAGGAATAAAGACGGTGGATTATTTCTCCCGCTAGCGGGATACAGTGTCCTGACGGAATATTTTTTCTCCCGCTAGCGGGATGAATAAAACTTTAAAGCGATTTAGCCCGCTTAGGTATTGTTTTCAATTATTATTTAATTGTAAACTGATCATATGACATTTATTTTAATGTATCTACATATCTAGTAGGATGTAAAAAGAGTGGGGGAAGGGTATGAATTTGGTGGCAAATTCAAATCAAGTTAATTAACACTTCCAAAATATGGTAAAGTATTCTTATTATAAATATTTATTGATAACAACTAATAATTAATATTTATAGAAATAATAAAGTATTGCATAAATATCCATTTATTTACATTTATCTGTGAATATTTATTTTTATTAAAAATTTTACTTTATATACGGTTATAATTTTTAAAATTTTCTATATTAAGTAAAAATTTAAGAAGACAAGAAAAAACTTATTTTTAGCTGGTAAAAAATATATATATAATTTATGAAAACCTCATTTGATATTTTTAACCTGTTTTAACACATACATTTTATAGAAAAATTATAAAACAAACATTTATAAACTTTCTATAATTAAAAAAGGAACGTACAGGGATAAAAAATATTTTGAAAGAAATAATTGAAACTTGAACAAAATAGTTTTAAAATATCAGAAAAACAATTTTATTTATAGAAAACAGTTAAAAAATGACAAAAGTAAATAAAATTTTGAAAAAAATTAATGAGAAATGAGAAATGTAATTCAAAAGTGGAGTAAAAAATACAAAATTTAATTCATTAATTGAAAAATTGTACAAACTAATTAAAAAATTAACGATACAATTAAAATGTTAAGAAAGAAATTGAATAATGGCCAAAATAATTAAAATCTGGTTTAAAAGTTAATAAATTCATGACAATAATAAAAAGTTTGAAGAAAATGATTAAAATTAGAAAAAATAATTAAAAACTGGTGTAAGAAAATTAAAAATTCATGACAAAAAAAATTTGTATAAAATAATTGGAATTTTTAGAAAATATTACTAAAATTGCATATGTATAATATGTATAATGTATATTATATAACTAAATATAATATATAATATGTTTAGATAAAAAAAGTTGAAAAACAGTTAAATTGCTTTTTAACATATGCTTTTTTGGTTTAAACAAAAGCAACATCTCATGGTTTTCTTAAAAAATAATAATTTTTTTCTTCAAATTATCGGTTAAGTATTATTACAAATAATTATTACTTCTTTGAATTGAATAATATTTGTTTCAAGAAGAAAAATTATCGGTTAACAACCTTGAATGTAACTGATGAAGATTGTTTATTATTTGAAATGTGTATTACTGTACTGTAGTCTTGTGTCAACCTTTGTTATGCAAAGTAGACAAATATAAAACACCATCCATTAAATGGTGAAATTAATGAAAACACAGAAAAATCACAATCTTTTTGATCAGATAAAAATATTAATTTATAACAAATTAACTTAGATCAGGGTGACCAATAACTTCCAGAAAAAAATTCCCTGACTTAAATTTTCTCGTTCAAATATTAACAGGAAAACTGAATAACAAATTTAAAAAAATATATTTAAAACTAGCTTTTTTCCTTGCTCCAAATTTTCATTAAAATTTTTGAGTTAAAATATATATATCAAAAACTTTGAAAGTCAATTTTTAAAAAATTATTTATTATTTTTTAAACTTATTTATTTTTTCATTCTTGAAAAATTGTTCACTCATATAATTAAAAATATTTTAAGTTTAAAAAATTTTAATATTTTAACTTAACAAAACTTTAAAAAGACTTCTAATTTAAAAAATATTTTTTTTATTTTTTATTTAAGGTATTAGTCGCGTAAAATGATTTTCGTCAGATTTTTTTAAAACTTTGTATCTGTATTCATGAGGTATTTATCTATGAAATGAGATCTATCCTATTAATGTTGACGACTTCTGAGCTCAAAATATTAATTTAAAGTTATACCTTTTACATGCAATAGCACAAAATGCATGTAAAAAATGTCTCTTATATTCAATTATAAAAAAACAAGTCGTCAGTTTTTCAAATAAAACTACTAAGTTACACATTGAGATAAAATAAATCCTTTAAAAAAAAATTAATTTTATTGACCACGCCGTATAAAAAATACAATAATTTAAAAATTCATAATTTTTCATTTTCACGTGGTTTCATTGAAAAATGTCGAAAACGTGTAAGCAATACATCACGATAACTTATAGTACCTGACTCAAACTCGTGAAAATTACATATATTACATTAGAAGAGGTCACAAGGAAGCAAGTGAGTTGATATAAAAGTTTATTTTTTGTTCTTTTTATTTTGCGGGAGTTTTGCGGGAGCATTTACGCGACTAATACCTTAAATGCTTAAATGTTAAATTATAAGTTTTTATAAGTTTTATTTTTTCTTGTCTTCTTAATTTTTTACTTAATATAGAAAATTTTAAAAATTATAACCGTATATAAAGTAAAATTTTTAATAAAAATAAATATTCACAGATAAATGTAAATAAATGGATATTTATGCAATACTTTATTATTTCTATAAATATTAATTATTAACTTTTAATTTATTTCACTTTCAGAAATAAATTTATTTAATAAATAAAAAAGGTGTCGTTCACTGTCCACGATGCTATGTCGTTTACTAAAAAAAGGGTGTCGTTCACTGTTTTGGTACAAGGCATTTAAAAATTATTATTCATTATTTTTCATAAAGCTTTAGATGAATTCACACACATAAATATAAAATTAAAACCTTAATCTGTCATTTACAGTTTATTTCATAACTAAAACCATAATAGGTAAGATTATAACTTCACTCAAATTTGAAACTATGCTCAGTGGGTCGGTCACTGTACCCGTTATCCTACAGTGACTGTGGTTATCAAATATTTTTGCAAGTTTGTAGATAAAGAGTAGAGATCTGCCATCTGCAATGAATGTTGACTTGGTGTGGAATAAAAAATGAATCTGGCCAGCGAATGTTCCAAATTTCAAATACAACATTTCAATTCTCAGCTGCAGTAACCATCCCGAATTCGTTGAGAATCCTCCGGAGTAAAAGGAATATTTATCGAACAATATCCAACGATAAAAAGCTTCAAGGTATCGGAAAACAGTTGATGAGAATGATTTTTGTCTCACTTCCGGTCCACGTGGTTCTCGAGAATTGCGAATATATATTTTTTAGAATATTGTCACAAAAAAATGGTTTTTCTGCGCCGAGAAATATTTTAGAAAGTATATATTATTCACCTGATAGACGTCCAGTTGAGGCGTGTGAAAGGTCACAGTGATTTCTGTGAGCTCTTAAAGAAACGTGATTTCTTGAGGAAAAGTAAAAATAGATAAATAAAGTTTGCTTGAAAATGTGAAAGAAAAGAGGATTAATAAGAAATCTATAAGTAAAATGAGTGAAATGGTGAAATTGTGGTGCTGCATGGACAAATATACAAAAGACAGGAGTTCGAGGTTAAGTAAAAAGTGTAAAGAAATAAGTGGATATTTTGACTAAGATGGTAGTTTAGTTCGAAAGAGCGTCAAGAGAGGGAGCATATGAAAATTATTAATTCAGTTCCCGCCTTTTTTTAATTATACCGTATAGTTTTTCTTTTTTTTCGTGAACGAGAAATTCTTAAAATAAATAATGGCACCGGCTATAAGTAAATTAACTAATCAAAGTAAAACATTGGAGATGTACGGTGTGCAGACAGAAAAGGTAGAGGAATTAGAGAAGAAGATGAGAAAAATGTTAATGTCAATAGGTGAAGAAATTAAAAAACAATTAAAAGAACAACAAGAATTATTGGTAAAGGAATTGACAGACAAATAGGAAAAAAAAAGAAGAAAATGGAAAAAAAGAAAAACAAGAGTGGAGGGAAGAAAAAGAGGAAATTTGGTATAGAATTAAAAATCTTGAATGGGAAAACACAGGTGCGAATACACTTACGAACTCATGTGCGAACACACCTAAGTATTAAATTAAATATTTTAAATTAAATATATTATTAAACAAAAATTCTCGCCAACGGGATTCGAGCCCATCTAACCTGAGCCTAAGTACGCCTTAAA
Source organism: Ganaspis brasiliensis (assembly GCA_037103525.1). NCBI lineage: Eukaryota > Metazoa > Arthropoda > Insecta > Hymenoptera > Figitidae > Ganaspis > Ganaspis brasiliensis. The sequence continues at coordinate 15,814 of JAZKLR010000401.1, forward strand.
CCCCTCGGCCACCGTAGTTATAGAAACAACTTTACAGAATCTTAGTCATGTCTTTCCGGAGAAATTTATGTATTAAACATGACTAAGATTTTGTAAAGTTGTTTCTATAACTACGGTGGCCGAGGGGTTTAAGGCGTACTTAGGCTTAGGTTAGATGGGCTCGAATCCCGTTGGCGAGAATTTTTGTTTAATAATATATTTAATTTAAAATATTTAATTTAATACTTAGGTGTGTTCGCACATGAGTTGGTAAGTGTATTCGCACCTGTGTTCTTACATACGTACGCAGATGAGAACTCATATAAGAACGCTGTTTCAATTTCATAATGAGTAATGTTATACGCGACGCATGACGGAACTTAATATAAGAACTTACATGCGTTCGTACCTACGTTCTCACATAAGATCTTATACGAGATCTCGTCTGTGTCACCTGAGATCTTATATGCGTAAACATGTAAGTACATACCTACCTTCTTACGACAGATCACTCGCACGTTTTTACAGTAGGGCTATTCGATTTTTCACAGCTATATACTCTGGGCTGATTAAAACAGCGAGTATTCACTAATAAACAGCGAATTTTCGCTGTTTCAAATTTACTTAGGTGTGTTCGCACATGAGTTCGTAAGTGTATTCGCACCTGTGTTTTCCCATTCAAGATTTTTAATTCTATACCAAATTTCCTCTTTTTCTTCCCTCCACTCTTGTTTTTCTTTTTTTCCATTTTCTTCTTTTTTTTTCCTATTTGTCTGTCAATTCCTTTACCAATAATTCTTGTTGTTCTTTTAATTGTTTTTTAATTTCTTCACCTATTGACATTAACATTTTTCTCATCTTCTTCTCTAATTCCTCTACCTTTTCTGTCTGCACACCGTACATCTCCAATGTTTTACTTTGATTAGTTAATTTACTTATAGCCGGTGCCATTATTTATTTTAAGAATTTCTCGTTCACGAAAAAAAAGAAAAACTATACGGTATAATTAAAAAAAGGCGGGAACTGAATTAATAATTTTCATATGCTCCCTCTCTTGACGCTCTTTCGAACTAAACTACCATCTTAGTCAAAATATCCACTTATTTCTTTACACTTTTTACTTAACCTCGAACTCCTGTCTTTTGTATATTTGTCCATGCAGCACCACAATTTCACCATTTCACTCATTTTACTTATAGATTTCTTATTAATCCTCTTTTCTTTCACATTTTCAAGCAAACTTTATTTATCTATTTTTACTTTTCCTCAAGAAATCACGTTTCTTTAAGAGCTCACAGAAATCACTGTGACCTTTCACACGCCTCAACTGGACGTCTATCAGGTGAATAATATATACTTTCTAAAATATTTCTCGGCGCAGAAAAACCATTTTTTTGTGACAATATTCTAAAAAATATATATTCGCAATTCTCGAGAACCACGTGGACCGGAAGTGAGACAAAAATCATTCTCATCAACTGTTTTCCGATACCTTGAAGCTTTTTATCGTTGGATATTGTTCGATAAATATTCCTTTTACTCCGGAGGATTCTCAACGAATTCGGGATGGTTACTGCAGCTGAGAATTGAAATGTTGTATTTGAAATTTGGAACATTCGCTGGCCAGATTCATTTTTTATTCCACACCAAGTCAACATTCATTGCAGATGGCAGATCTCTACTCTTTATCTACAAACTTGCAAAAATATTTGATAACCACAGTCACTGTAGGATAACGGGTACAGTGACCGACCCACTGAGCATAGTTTCAAATTTGAGTGAAGTTATAATCTTACCTATTATGGTTTTAGTTATGAAATAAACTGTAAATGACAGATTAAGGTTTTAATTTTATATTTATGTGTGTGAATTCATCTAAAGCTTTATGAAAAATAATGAATAATAATTTTTAAATGCCTTGTACCAAAACAGTGAACGACACCCTTTTTTTAGTAAACGACATAGCATCGTGGACAGTGAACGACACCTTTTTTATTTATTAAATAAATTTATTTCTGAAAGTGAAATAAATTAAAAGTTAATAATTAATATTTATAGAAATAATAAAGTATTGCATAAATATCCATTTATTTACATTTATCTGTGAATATTTATTTTTATTAAAAATTTTACTTTATATACGGTTATAATTTTTAAAATTTTCTATATTAAGTAAAAAATTAAGAAGACAAGAAAAAATAAAACTTATAAAAACTTATAATTTAACATTTAAGCATTTAAGGTATTAGTCGCGTAAATGCTCCCGCAAAACTCCCGCAAAATAAAAAGAACAAAAAATAAACTTTTATATCAACTCACTTGCTTCCTTGTGACCTCTTCTAATGTAATATATGTAATTTTCACGAGTTTGAGTCAGGTACTATAAGTTATCGTGATGTATTGCTTACACGTTTTCGACATTTTTCAATGAAACCACGTGAAAATGAAAAATTATGAATTTTTAAATTATTGTATTTTTTATACGGCGTGGTCAATAAAATTAATTTTTTTTTAAAGGATTTATTTTATCTCAATGTGTAACTTAGTAGTTTTATTTGAAAAACTGACGACTTGTTTTTTTATAATTGAATATAAGAGACATTTTTTACATGCATTTTGTGCTATTGCATGTAAAAGGTATAACTTTAAATTAATATTTTGAGCTCAGAAGTCGTCAACATTAATAGGATAGATCTCATTTCATAGATAAATACCTCATGAATACAGATACAAAGTTTTAAAAAAATCTGACGAAAATCATTTTACGCGACTAATACCTTAAATAAAAAATAAAAAAAATATTTTTTAAATTAGAAGTCTTTTTAAAGTTTTGTTAAGTTAAAATATTAAAATTTTTTAAACTTAAAATATTTTTAATTATATGAGTGAACAATTTTTCAAGAATGAAAAAATAAATAAGTTTAAAAAATAATAAATAATTTTTTAAAAATTGACTTTCAAAGTTTTTGATATATATATTTTAACTCAAAAATTTTAATGAAAATTTGGAGCAAGGAAAAAAGCTAGTTTTAAATATATTTTTTTAAATTTGTTATTCAGTTTTCCTGTTAATATTTGAACGAGAAAATTTAAGTCAGGGAATTTTTTTCTGGAAGTTATTGGTCACCCTGATCTAAGTTAATTTGTTATAAATTAATATTTTTATCTGATCAAAAAGATTGTGATTTTTCTGTGTTTTCATTAATTTCACCATTTAATGGATGGTGTTTTATATTTGTCTACTTTGCATAACAAAGGTTGACACAAGACTACAGTACAGTAATACACATTTCAAATAATAAACAATCTTCATCAGTTACATTCAAGGTTGTTAACCGATAATTTTTCTTCTTGAAACAAATATTATTCAATTCAAAGAAGTAATAATTATTTGTAATAATACTTAACCGATAATTTGAAGAAAAAAATTATTATTTTTTAAGAAAACCATGAGATGTTGCTTTTGTTTAAACCAAAAAAGCATATGTTAAAAAGCAATTTAACTGTTTTTCAACTTTTTTTATCTAAACATATTATATATTATATTTAGTTATATAATATACATTATACATATTATACATATGCAATTTTAGTAATATTTTCTAAAAATTCCAATTATTTTATACAAATTTTTTTTGTCATGAATTTTTAATTTTCTTACACCAGTTTTTAATTATTTTTTCTAATTTTAATCATTTTCTTCAAACTTTTTATTATTGTCATGAATTTATTAACTTTTAAACCAGATTTTAATTATTTTGGCCATTATTCAATTTCTTTCTTAACATTTTAATTGTATCGTTAATTTTTTAATTAGTTTGTACAATTTTTCAATTAATGAATTAAATTTTGTATTTTTTACTCCACTTTTGAATTACATTTCTCATTTCTCATTAATTTTTTTCAAAATTTTATTTACTTTTGTCATTTTTTAACTGTTTTCTATAAATAAAATTGTTTTTCTGATATTTTAAAACTATTTTGTTCAAGTTTCAATTATTTCTTTCAAAATATTTTTTATCCCTGTACGTTCCTTTTTTAATTATAGAAAGTTTATAAATGTTTGTTTTATAATTTTTCTATAAAATGTATGTGTTAAAACAGGTTAAAAATATCAAATGAGGTTTTCATAAATTATATATATATTTTTTACCAGCTAAAAATAAGTTTTTTCTTGTCTTCTTAAATTTTTACTTAATATAGAAAATTTTAAAAATTATAACCGTATATAAAGTAAAATTTTTAATAAAAATAAATATTCACAGATAAATGTAAATAAATGGATATTTATGCAATACTTTATTATTTCTATAAATATTAATTATTAGTTGTTATCAATAAATATTTATAATAAGAATACTTTACCATATTTTGGAAGTGTTAATTAACTTGATTTGAATTTGCCACCAAATTCATACCCTTCCCCCACTCTTTTTACATCCTACTAGATATGTAGATACATTAAAATAAATGTCATATGATCAGTTTACAATTAAATAATAATTGAAAACAATACCTAAGCGGGCTAAATCGCTTTAAAGTTTTATTCATCCCGCTAGCGGGAGAAAAAATATTCCGTCAGGACACTGTATCCCGCTAGCGGGAGAAATAATCCACCGTCTTTATTCCTCCCGCTAGCGGGCTAAATAGCCACAGCGTATATTTATTTCTGAAAGTGAAATAAGTTTATTTATTTCTCTCCCCGCAGTCACTAGGACCATAAATGGGGTACATGATTACAAAAATATAAGATAATAAACTATTATAATGTTATTTACGCCAGACGCAAATAATAATTAATATTTTCACAATATCGAACATAAACTAGCACATCTTCTTGATTAAAAATGAACAAATATAATATATTTATACACGGAAAAAAAATATTCATGAATAAGTACGGAATTTATTCATAAGTTTAGGGCAATAGAAAAAATTTGACGATTCTTGATGAGCTTTTATTAACAATTAACGAAAATTCAGAAGAAATTCTGTTTCAGATTTTAAAATATTTCATTTAAATCACCAATCTACAGGTAAAAGGTATGTTTAAAATCAGACCGAAAGAAGTCAAAATATAAATTTTATTTTTCCTCTAATCTTTAAGAATTTTTCAGGAACTAGTTAATTATTTACCTAAAATATTTAGGTTTGAATTAGTACTAAATTTTCTTCCTTGTCCCAAACTTAAGTACAAAGTTCAGGAATATTTAAAAAATTATTTTTTTCCGTGTAGAGAAGACTTCTTCTTAAGGGGTTACATGGGTTTACTCGCCAAAAAAAAGGCTTATTTTCAACAATTTTTTTTTTTTATATAAAGAAGGAAATATTTTATTATAACGTTTTAGTTTCTTAAATACAGTAAAACTCACGTATATCGGATTTCAAGGGATCGAGAAAATTTTCCGATCTAAGCGGGAATCCGATTTATCCGGGTAAAAATACATGATACATATATAAATTCAAGGGACCGGCAAAAAAATCTGATGTAAGCGGGAATCCGAAATATGCGGGTCCGATATACGTGGGTTTTACTATATATATATTTAAAGAAGAATTTTTTAAATTTGCGAAGAAAAATATTCAGAAGTCAGCCATTGAGACGTCATTTCCGGTGACCCCTCGGAAAAAAGGTGTGTCCGGCTTGACAGCACAATTCCTGACAGAATCATCTGAAATGAAAAAACTAAATATTTTCTTTTAGTACAGACCTGAAAGTAGAAAGTGGACGAAGGGAAAATTGGATTTTTGGCAGACCTTTTTACAAAAAAATGCAAATTTTGGTAAAATTTGCTCAACATTTTTTTTTTTTTTTAATAGTTGTGATTGAAGAAAAAAAAATCTTTCGTCCAAGTGCTGGAGAATTGTATCTCGAAGGACTGTGCAGAATTTCATCAAGATCGGTTGGGTAGTTGCCGAGAAATTTTGACAACCGACTTTGAAAACACAGTTTCGAGAAGAACGCATAAGTTTTGAGTAACAATAAAACTGAAAATAAAACATTTTTGTTAACTTCCATTGAATCCTCGATTCCTGGGCCATAAAGTAAAGAACCTGCAGCAGCTGTAGTATCTAGGGCATCCTTTTGCTCCTGTCTATGATGAATCCTGGCTTCGCGAGTCTCGCTCGCAGATTTTTTTTTAGCTGCGGACACATACTACCTGACTCTGAGCGCGCACCTTCCCAAGGCTGTATCTCCGAAGCTTTTATTCGGATCGACTTGAAAATTTAGGATAATATTCTCGAGATGTTGTAGAAATTAAAAAGATAATAAAAAAAATTTGATTTTTTAAAGCTGTGAAACCCATGTAACCCCTTAAGGATGTTGCAAAGAGAGAATTAACATAACCTTAAAAATACATTTCCAGATAGCGTATAATTTCGACACTTCGGCAATTTTTTCAGAAACAAAAAATGTAATTAAAAACATGACCATGTGCCCATAATTTTAATTTTATGCATATTCTAAAACAATTTGACATTTCAGAAATAATTATGTATTATGTCATATTTATCCATTTTTATTCCTTTGAAAAGATGAGTATCGCATTGTATAGGAATAATTTTTGGTTTTCGTTTACCAAACATAATAAATTTAAATTTAAGTACATTAATAAAAATTAATTACCTAATTAATTCATTTATATTTATTTAAATATAAATATTTTAAATTTAAAAATTGTGAAAAAATCACGAAATCGGAAAAAACATTGTTTACTGTTTTTAAAACAATAAAATTAAGAAAATGTCTCACGAAACGTGTTAAAATAATAAATAATAATTAAAACATATAAATTCTTCCGAGTCAATAGAATTGAAATAATGTTTGGGTGAAAATTCGTGAAGTGGGCCTCGGATTTTCCAAGGGTTGTAATTTCTAAAGTACACTTCATGAAAATAAAGTACTAATATAGATATAAACAATCACTAAGTTTTGTGGAAAAATATTCATTTGTTTATTTTTTATAAACAATTGAATTTCAATGCACCATATTTTTTAAACTCTTTTTTCTCAGCAATGAATTATACGATCTTGATGAATTTCATACACGCAATTAATGAAGGTTAGATGTTTAAAAAAATATTTTTTTCATTGTTGACCAACATTATTTATTGTAAAAAACAATTGTTTATAATAAACAAATGAATAATTGAGTGTGTTCTGGATGTCTTTTGTAAATTTTATTTTCAGAAACTTAAAATATATATATCAAGAATTAGATATCCGAAATAAAAAGTTGGTAGATCGAAATAGTTTATTAACTATGAATTTTTTTGTGAGCGCGGTCGCGTCGATCCGTGCGATACTCTCAGCCTCATGGCTGCACGAGTTCGTTCGACGCTCTCTGCGAATATCGCGTAATATAATTATAAAAACAAAAATTCAAAATAAGGGTTAGAAATGCAAATTTATAGTAGCAGTATTTTAGAATATTATTGTTCATTATAATGTATTATAAGTAAAAATTATATGTTTGTTATTTAGATATTCATTAGAAATATAATTTATTTTCATAAAAAGAAAGTTTTATTATAAAAATGAAAAATTAAAGTAAATGTTACAAATACACTCTCTAAATCTGAAATAGTAGAATTTTGACACATTTAATTAGTAATGCAGTATTAATATAGTTTATTCCTTTTTCACTAATAGAAATAGTTATTAATTCAAAATGATTGATTCACTTAATCAGAAAAAAATTTTAAATTCTTGTTTTTTTGTATATAAAACTATATTGTTCCCTTATGTATATATATATATATATATAAATAAATAATCCAACCCTTACAGCAGATTCATATAGAAATGCTCCAAATGTGGAGTTATAGAGAATTGTTAACAAAAATCGAAAAAGTGTAACTAACGTGAAATTTACTTTTAACATTTGTTCAATTTTCAACTATGGACACAATATTAAGGAAAATAAATTAGTGCATTAAGTAGATGGACATTTAGATAAATTTAAAGCTGAAAATAAATTACTACGATTCTTGATATATTATTTTTTTAATTAAAATATAAATATCCTCTTTCAGAGAAATTTTTTCACTCAAAATTACCAATTCAATTAGTAGGTTTTTACTACTTCAAGGTTCAACGAGTTTTCTCTTTTTCAATTAGTAAAATATGACCATCAAATAGTTATTTTTCAAAATTATTGTTGAATATAATTTATTATCAGTGACAGTAATATGTTTATATTTAGGCATTTATAAAAAATATAATTTATTTTCATAAAAAGAAAGTTTACTTTGTTAGCGTTTAACTGGCAAAGTCTTATTTATATAATTTTCAACTAAATTCGTATATAAAAATAACCAAAAAAACGTTTGTACTTAAAGTTTTTAACAGTGTGTTTATTGAAATATATTTAACTTCAGTAACAATTTAGATGATTTATTAAAATCCCAGTAACAAGTAAATGTTTTAATACTTTAAATTCAAAGGCAAAAACTATTAAAAAAACTAGTTAGTTTCATGGGCTTAAACCTAGTGGAAAGGACGAAATTAAATGTCAAAAAATTTCTGAGCATATTGAAAAAACTACTCAGTTAATTATGTGATATTTATGTTATATGAAAAAATAAAAGTCTTGATAAATATATTATTATGAATAATAATAAGTAATAAACAATAAACTATCTATGAATTTTGCATTTTTAACCCTTATTTCGAATTTTCGTTTTATAATTATATTACGCGATATTCGCAGAGAGCGTCGAACGAACTCGTGCAGCCATGAGGCTGAGAGTATCGCACGGATCGACGCGACCGCGCTCACAAAAAAATTCATAGTTAATAAACTATTTCGATCTACCAACTTTTTATTTCGGATATCTAATTCTTGATATATATATTTTAAGTTTCTGAAAATAAAATTTACAAAAGACATCCAGAACACACTCAATTATTCATTTGTTTATTATAAACAATTGTTTTTTACAATAAATAATGTTGGTCAACAATGAAAAAAATATTTTTTTAAACATCTAACCTTCATTAATTGCGTGTATGAAATTCATCAAGATCGGATAATTCATTGCTGAGAAAAAAGAGTTTAAAAAATATGGTGCATTGAAATTCAATTGTTTATAAAAAATAAACAAATGAATATTTTTCCACAAAACTTGGTGATAGTTTATATCTATATTAGTACTTTATTTTCATGAAGTGTACTTTAGAAATTACAACCCTTGGAAAATCCGAGGCCCACTTCACGAATTTTCACCCGTTTGTGTATTTCTGATGTACAAAGAATAGTATAAAATCTTATTAAATTCTTTTAAGGATTGATTATTTTTTATTTAAAAATATGATGTTAATAAATATATTTTATAAATATTTTCTATAGTCTATAGAAGTGTTGAGCTTTATATGCAACATATTGGAAAATTGACAACAAGAAATTATTTAAACAATTTTAAAAATAATAATATTTAATTTTTCTTATAAATAGTTGTGGATATAGTTGGCTGTGGATTAATAGAAGTGTGTAATTCCTGTGCAAAGTGCAGTGTTTGTTGTGTAAAGTTGCAAATTTAAGTTCTCTCTAAAAATGGAGTACGATGCTCGTGATGATGTGGCTACTAAATTGGATAAAATTTGGAACAAGTTAATAACCGTTGGTAGTGATATCACGACGATTAAAAGTGAAGTTGAAACTTTAAAAAATGATAGTGTGAAAATGCACTCAGACCTGCAATTAATCAAGAGTGATCAGAAAAAGGCTGATGAAAGGCAGGAACAGGTTGAAAATCATATTCAAAAATTAGATGAGACTATGAATATTTTGCACGCTACTCTCAGGGCCAGAAATATTGTATTGTTTGGTTTAGAGGACACTATCGATATAAATAAAAACATTCTTAATGAAATCAAAAGTCTGTTTACAAAAGTGGATATAATTATCCCGGAAGACTCAATTGAGCAGTCGTTTAGATTGGGTAAACAAATAGGAAATCGCCCAATTCTAATAAAATTTGTTTCCTCATATTGGGTGAAACTTATTTTTTCAAAAATTAAAATGATTAGAGACCTGGGTTTTTCAATCTCAAATGATCGAACTCCTGCTGAGAGAATGGAAAGACGTGAGCTTAAAGAAGCGGCAGTGTCATTACAAGGACAAGGAAAGGATATAACTTTCAAGGGAAATAGGATTTTAATGGACGGACAACTTTGGTCCATAGAAAGAATCAAGCTGTTGCTAAAAAATGAAGATAGTCAACTGAAAGGGGATAGCAAAATCCTTATTGAAAAAAACACAGATATGACACCAAAACGTATTCAACCAACCCAACAGAAAAAAAATAAAATACGCACAAGAACAGTAATAAACAATACAGAAAAAACAGCAACAAACACATTGGAAGATTTTTTCACCCCAAGGAGCCGAATCACCAGATCTCAATATACTAAGGAAAATAAATAGCAAACATCGCACCAACGAGGTAAAGTGCCAAGCAGGGACCAAGGAAAGATGACTCAACAGTCGGCACGGATAATTTTCTGGAACGTTTACGGCTTCACAAATCTCACGGAAATTCTCAGTGAAATTACGGATACTGATATAGTTTGCGTGTCGGAGACATGGCTTACCACGGATCCTATGTTGCCAGCAGATGTTAGCGACTACGACTACATCTCAACAAGTGCTACACGGGAATTCCGGAGAGGAAGAGCTAAAAGCGGTATGATTATAGTATATAAAAAACAGTTTTATAAATTAGATATATTAATTAGTCGAGTAAACTGGATTTTTGTTAGAGTCAATTGTGGGAACTTAGATTTTATTTTGGGCTCGGTATACATTTCTCCTTCTAATGAAGCAGATGTAATAAATGACTTAAATTATGATATAATAGAAATCACAGAAAAGTTTCCTGATCTGCCAATGATAATTGGGGGGGATTTGAACGCGAGACTGGGCGACTTAAATCAAATAAACGAGGGCTGTTTCCCTTTAGACTCGGTTCTTACTTATGAAAGATTATCATTAGATACAAATATAAATATAAGAGGAAAAATTTTGAACGGAATTATGGAGGGAAACGGGCTGTGTGTCTTAAACGGCAGGTCCCACAATGACTCACCGGCACAGTTTACATATATCGGTCCGAACGGATCAAGTGTGATTGATCTGGTTTGGGTTAGCCTTACATTTCTTAATTTGTTAATAGATTTTGAAATACTACATACAGTTACATCATCAGACCATTTTCCGGCTGCTGTTAACATGCGTCCCGAGATATTAAATATTCGTAATGTAAAAAGTAATGAAATTATAAAGAATTCTAAACTTAAATGGAACCCCATACTCTCGCAAAATTATGGGAATATTATGAGTGAACGAGTGCTAGGGATAGATGACAATAGTGAATTAGATAATATAAATAACGAGTTAATAAGAACCATAAAAAATGTTTCTGCGGAGCTAAATATGTGTAGTAAAAAAAGTAATAATAAAATGTTAAAGTCTAAAATCTGGTTTGATAAGGAATGTTGGGGGAAAAAAAACGAACTAAAAAATAGTCTAAAACTTTGTAAAGAGCGCAATTTCGCAGAAAAAGAACTTACAGAATATAAAAGAATTAAAGCAGAATTTAAAAAACTTTGCAATTCAAAAAAAAAAAAACACACACAATGATTTATTACTAAATAATTTGGCTAACACAAAATGTTCTAAGACATTTTGGGAAGCGGTAAAGAAATTTACACCTAAATCTTGTCAACTAAATCAAATAAATTTGGACAAATGGTTCTCTTTCTTGCGAAGCGCGTATCCCGATAAAGCAAGGTGTCCGCTAGTTCCAATATTAAACAATACTTTACACCCGTACCTAGATTCGGTGATAACAATGCAGGAAGTTCTAAAGAGTATTAGTAGGTGTAAAAATGGAAAGTCTCCTGGATCAGATGGGGTAACATTTGAATTTTATAAAAATTTACCTCATGAAGGGATAGTTTACTTAACGCAAATGTTTAATATTGTACTAAATGCAGAAAAAATACCAGAAAAATGGAGTGAAAATATGCTTACGATGGTTTATAAAAAGGGGGATCCGAAGGAACCAAAAAATTACCGACCAATTGCATTAATCAATTGCATAACAAAGATTTTTACGCAAATACTGGGAGACAGATTGGGGAACTGGGCAACTCAATATGAACTTGTCCCGGAGTTTCAATCTGGATTCCGAAGAGGTCGCTCATGCTTGGACAATGTATTCACACTTAATTCAATTATCCAAATACAAATAAACAAGCCGCGGGGTAAACTTTACGCTTTGTTCGTGGATTTCTCTAACGCTTTTCCTTCGGTCCGCCATTCGTTACTTTGGGAACATCTCTCTAAATTAGGCTTAGACTCTAAATGTATTAGAACAATCGAAAATTTCTACAATAGAGCCAAAGCAGTCATTAAAATGGGCAACTATTTAACTGATGCGGTAGACGTAACGAGGGGTATTCTGCAGGGGGAGGTGACAAGTCCATTGATTTTTGCTTTATTTATAAATGATATAGAGGAATTCTTTATTAAAAGAGGATGCAGGGGGCTTTCCATTACTTCGCTTGTAGAGATAATTTTGCTTGCATACGCCGACGATTTGGTCTTTTTTGCGGACACTCCCGCTGAAATGAGCCTCAAATTAAAAACACTGGAAGAATTTTGTAAAATTAAGTGTCTAACTGTAAATCTGAAAAAAACTAAAATTGTAATATTTAAAAAGGGAAATAAAAAAAATGAAACGTTACCAAATTTTGTTTTTGAGGGAAACACTGTTGAAATTGTAAATAATTACGAATATCTTGGGATTCCATTTATGAGCTCCTGCGTATTTTTGCAAGCTGCGAAAAAAGCAACAACCTCGGCTAATGTAGCAGCGGGAACTGTTTTCCGTTTAGTACAAAACACTCGAACAAACTCGTGGGACACAATAGAGACGCTATTTACTAGCTTAGTAAAGAGTACACTTTTATATGCTTCATCTGTCTGGGGTCCGAGATATTTAGAAATGATTGAAAGAGTACGGTTGGGTTTCTTTAAAAAATTGCTTTTGCTTCCACCGAACACGCCAAATTATGCGATAAGAATGGAGATTGGAAGAATCCCACTCGCAATGGAGATCTTTAAGACTGCTGTCTTATGGATTGATAAAATTTTAAAAATGGAAGATTCGAGATATCCAAAATTATGCTTTGAAAAACTTCGGACAATAAAAGAAAATAACTGTGCATTTAATTGGGTAAAACAAATAGAGAAAATGTTTGTAGAGATTAATATGAGCTACATATGGGAAGAATCCAATCTTTATTCTTTGGCGATAAATAAAGAAGAAATTTGTCAGATTTATGGAGAGCACTTGAGAGAAATGGATAGGAAAAGACTCGGTGAATGTGGAAGCCTGCAGATCCTTCCACACCTTCCTTTCCAAGAAGGGGTGCAGCCATACTTGAAACTCAGGTTGCCTTACCATTTCTTAAGATTAAACGCGCAAATAAGAATGATTAATAATTATTTTCCTAGAATCAGCCATAATAAAATCAAGCATGCTTTTGATAATCCTGACAGTAGATGCCCAGTGTGCTATAATAGGACAAAAGAAAATCTTGTACATATTTTAGTAGATTGCCCAGCCTATTCATTAATTAAAATCAACTATTTTCCCGAAGCAAACTACCGCGTAAGCACAATTGAGGGGTGGAGAGATCTGCTTTCTTCTAATGATTCGATAGAGATAAAAAAAATGTTGAAATGTGTGTCACAAATCTTGGATCACCGTGCCGAGGCACTACACCTGTAATTTTTAACTATAATTTATATGTATATCGGTAAAAAATAATTGTAAGGGAATCCTATGTATGAACTCCAAGAGTTCAAAAACGTATAATAAACTAAACTAAACTAAAACTATTATTATGAATAATAATAAGTAATAAACAATAAACTATCTATGAATTTTGCATTTTTAACCCTTATTTCGAATTTTCGTTTTTATAATTATATTACGCGATATTCGCAGAGAGCGTCGAACGAACTCGTGCAGCCATGAGGCTGAGAGTATCGCACGGATCGACGCGACCGCGCTCACAAAAAAATTCATAGTTAATAAACTATTTCGATCTACCAACTTTTTATTTCGGATATCTAATTCTTGATATATATATTTTAAGTTTCTGAAAATAAAATTTACAAAAGACATCCAGAACACACTCAATTATTCATTTGTTTATTATAAACAATTGTTTTTTACAATAAATAATGTTGGTCAACAATGAAAAAAATATTTTTTTAAACATCTAACCTTCATTAATTGCGTGTATGAAATTCATCAAGATCGGATAATTCATTGCTGAGAAAAAAGAGTTTAAAAAATATGGTGCATTGAAATTCAATTGTTTATAAAAAATAAACAAATGAATATTTTTCCACAAAACTTGGTGATAGTTTATATCTATATTAGTACTTTATTTTCATGAAGTGTACTTTAGAAATTACAACCCTTGAAAAATCCGAGGCCCACTTCACGAATTTTCACCCGTTTGTGTATTTCTGATGTACAAAGAATAGTATAAAATCTTATTAAATTCTTTTAAGGATTGATTATTTTTTATTTAAAAATATGATGTTAATAAATATATTTTATAAATATTTTCTATAGTCTATAGAAGTGTTGAGCTTTATATGCAACATATTGGAAAATTGACAACAAGAAATTATTTAAACAATTTTAAAAATAATAATATTTAATTTTTCTTATAAATAGTTGTTCTGATCTTAAAATTTGAATAAATAAGCAAATACTAGAAATGTTTAGCCTTCTACTTTTTGTTCAATATATTGAAAAATTAGCAAAAATGAATTATTTAAACAATTTTAAACATAATATTTTTACCTCTTTCATATAATTAAATATTCTGCTTAATAAATTTAACAACTGAGAAAAAAATAGAAGTCTCTAGTCGTAATAATAGATTGGACTATAGAAATCAGTTCACTATCATTAGGGAAAATTATATGGTCAGTGAACGACACCCAAATAATTAAAGAATTCACATTATTTACAGTGCTTTTTAAGACTCACATTATTAATTACACTTGTGTTTTAAAAAAAAAACTTACTTTTGGTTCACTGATGTTTTTATCGTTTTCGTAAACTTTGATGGAAAAAACGAAACACACATAACCTTATTTTTAAA
Organism: Ganaspis brasiliensis; assembly: GCA_037103525.1. NCBI lineage: Eukaryota > Metazoa > Arthropoda > Insecta > Hymenoptera > Figitidae > Ganaspis > Ganaspis brasiliensis. The sequence goes on from JAZKLR010000401.1 coordinate 30,992, forward strand.
AAACTGACTTTCCTTGATTATTTTTAATTATTATGTATTGGCATTAGTCTAAAAGTTTCCTAATAAACCATTTTTCCTAATTTAATAATATACAATGTATATTAATGTGTAAATATGTTAATAATTAACCTTTTTTTACGACGGGTGTCGTTCACTGTCAGGGTCACTGAACTGTATCAGGTACAGTTTTATAAATTTTATAAATTTTTATTGATTCTTATTATTGTAAAATTATACATATGGGGCATTCTTTGTCAGATTTAACCCCCCGTCTGTCCATTTTTGGTTTTAACGAAAAAAATCTAAACAGGGGTCAAATGAAAGCTTGAAACCTCTATTTTTATTTGCATCGTGGCCTTTTTTAAAAATCCAAGATGGCGGACTTGTGCATTTTTTAAAAGCAAACTCAAACCTACCTTCTTATGCGTACTTTATATAAACTTAAGGAGATTTGAGAAATTTCAAAATGTCCGATCCAATATGGCCGACAAAATATAAATGTTTGTCAATCTTTACGAAACTCACTATTTAAAGGTTATTTGGGTCGCTGATTACAAATCTGAAGTCAGTTTTGAAAAAAACAAAATGGCGGATCCAATATGGCGGAGCCATTTTTCAAAAATCGTACTATTTTACTTGAAAATTGCTATTTTTTGCAGAAAACATACTTTCTGATGTGTACTTTATATTGCCATCATGACATTTGAAGATTTAGAAAGTGTCCGATCCAATATGGCCGACAAAATATAAATTTTTATTAATCTTTGCAAAACTTACTTTTAAGAGGTTATTCGGGTCACTGATTGCAATTCTGTATTCAGTTTTTAAAAATACAATATGTCGGAACCAAAATAGCAGAGAAATGTTTAAAAACTTCTAGATTTTGCTTATAACTTATTTCTGGGGGGAGGGGCTTTGATGTTTGATTTTAAGGTTAGCTAGTTTCGAATTCGAGGACATCAGTTTTTAATCATCCTAATTGACCGAATAAAATATATCAGCTAAATTTTTCCAAACTTGAACAATTTTGTTTAAAACATATTACATGAGAATTAGTTTTGAGGATTGTATGTGACAAGTTATGGAGAATCTGATTTATTCCAAATTTGCAGTTACAAATTTTGTACCATTGGTTGCATTGGAAAATCGTTTGATTAATAAATTTGTTGCTGCAATAAATGTAATTGAATGACTTTTTGATATTTCCGGTACAGGCAGTGCTGTTTTAAATCTTTTATTTAAATGTCTACTACTTTTGTCATGCTCAATTTTACTAAAGTAAAAGATTTTTATGTTTTTAAAATGATTTTTTGCCCAGTTAAACAAAACTTCTGGAGTCAAAATTGCTTCTGATGGCTTTGCAGTGAGACTTGCCCTGTACGCTTCTCTTTTAAAAGTAGCTCCAATACCATCGTATCCACTTTTACCATGTGTAGTAGCACAATAATGCCATTCTGCATCTAAGCCAAAATCTTCTTTATGGTTATCCAGATTTGCTACTTGGAATTTGTTTTTAAAGTGTTGCTTTGCCCCATCTGTTATGTAGATTAACTTTTTTACCGATTTAACATTTCCTTTAATTTCAGGAATTAATTGTTTTTGCATTGTAAATACACTAGCGGTGTCATGTTCAAAACTGTTTGATAGGAAAACACAACTCTTATGTATTACTTCCCATTCATTTTTGTAGTAATATATGACTGGAATGACAGTACTATTTTTTTTTTTTTCTAATACCGATATTTCCATTCCTGAGGATTTCATGAGTATTTTGAAAAAAAAAAATCTTTGGAGGGTCTGAAACTTTCGGAGATATTGAATTTTTTGTTCTTGCGCGCAGCCGCGCATGGCGCATACGGGCGATGCCGCTGCAAGCAAACAAATATTCAAAATTACCCGTAGCCTGCAATTCTTAACCGAATTAAATTTTTGTTTTTGGAAATTGATCAGGAATACATTTCTGAAGAAACTATTTTTATTGTTTTTATAATTATTTACGAATTTACATTTATAAATAAACAAGCAAGCAGAAGATATTTACACAATTTTTAGAATTCAGTGTTTTTTAGGATTATTGGCTATAAAAGAAATTTATTTATCTTATCAAAATTATTGAAATTAACCTTTTGAAAGAAGCAATATTCTATCAACATTATTATATATTGTTATTAACAATTATTTTAAACAATTTTTCATTATAACTAGATTTCTAACAAACCTCTTTTTAAAAAATATATACATATTTTTATTCGTTTTAGAATAAAAGTTTATGACAACTTTTTCTTGGCAAATGTTGTATATTAAATATAAAATTGTTATTATTATTTTTAATATAATTAAATTTTTTTTATTCTAAACATTGTGTTTCGATAAATAATTTATTATTGTTATTTTTTATCTTTTATAGCCAAAAAAGTCGTCAATAATTTTGTATATTTTGTAATTTTTGTTGTCTGTAACAACATTTTGTTTTAAATATCTGCTTGAGAGTGATTAAAACACAATATTTTTATGTTGTGGAGGGTGCGATCGCCCCTATTGCTCTCCGATAGAGCCGCCCTTGAGTACCCCATACTTTCCATACTGCTTGCGCCGCCCCTGGTTGGATTGAATTACGCATGCGCGGGATAGAAACGTACCAAAGTGGGGACTGAGTTGCATTCATTTGTCTTTGAACTTTCGTTCGGAATATATCTCTTGCACAGTAATTGTATTTGATGTTTATGAGCTAAGGTTGTTGCGACAGTTTATTATTTTATTAATCTAAATAAATTATTATTTGTTTTACAGTTCTTCCTTATTTAAATTTTATTTCACTTATTTTGCTTCGTGTTTTTTTTTAATTATATAAATTTCTTTATTCTCTAGGTATTTTTTCTTTCTTTATTCATTGTTTCTTAGATTAAGGTTAACCTTGAGTATAGTTGTAATTAAAACTAATATAATGGGTTTTAAGTTTTGTTGCAATCCCTTTAAAAAGGGAAATCATGGGAAAAAAAAAATTGCAGAAAGAAATATTCGCCCTGTTACTGTTTTGCTGCAGGAAAAATTTGGACTCAAAAAAGGAAGTCTTATATGTGACACTTGTAGGCTAGATGAAAAAAGTAAAAACGTTCCTGTAGAAGAACAAAAAAATGAGGAACTAAATACTTCTTCCATGTCTTCGATGGAAGTGATTAAAGAGCAGTCAACAGCTCAGAGAATTCCACATGAACATATTGCAATAGATGATGTTGGAAATATTAACAGCGAAAGAATCGAAATAGAAGAGACTGATAATACAGAAAAAAGTATCGAACAAGATGAGAGTTTAAAAAAATTGAATGAAATTCTTACGCTTTTGGGTGTTTCACATATTTTGAAAAAGAAAGATTTCCGGTCATATGTAGCTCGAAAAAGAAAAATTGAAGAAATTAAGACAGCTTTAAATGCAGTTTTAAAAAAAGTATTTGACTTAGCAGATGATGATTCTAGTGAAAATGAAATTCATGAAATTGTTCAAGAAATCAAAGAGATGACAAAGAAAACAAAAAGTAAAGCTGAGATTGTAAGGCTTCTTACTATGACACCAAAAAGTTGGAGTGCTCGGAAATTGGAAAAATGTTTTGAAGTTTCGTACACTTTGGCTCGTAATGCTTTTATACTTCACGAAAAAAAGGCATTGGTGCATATCCAAATCCTCGAAAAGGAACGGTGACTCTACCTCAGGAAACCGTAGATTTGGTTAAATTATTTTATTATAATATTGAAATCAGTAGGGTTTTGCCTGGAAAGAAGGATTACGTTTCTTGTATAGTAGATGGTGTTCGCACTCAAGTACAAAAACGATTATTACTTGGAAATCTGAATGAAATTCATGCTCTTTTTAAGATAGAATATCCTCATTGTAAGATAGGATCATCAAAGTTTGCTGAATTGCGTCCAAAGGAATGCGTATTTGCAGGAACTGATGGAACACATCAAGTCTGTGTCTGTAAGATTCATCAGAATGCAATATTGATGATTCTGGACGTTCAATTAGAAGAATTAACAAAAAATGTTAGTGAAGCTTCCTTTCTAGGCTCGTATAAGACAATTCTTCAAAAAATGGTTTGCAATCCTCCCTCAGCTTCATGTTTCTTACTTGAATGTGAAAAATGTAATGACATGGAAAAACTAATTGATATTTTAATCAATCTCTTCGACAGTAATTGTATAGACACAGTAACGTACAGAAGTTGGGTATCTACTGATAGAACCGAGTTACTCAATTGCGTTGATAAAGTAGATGATTTCATTGAAAAATTTTTAATGCACTTAGAAATTCTTCTGAAACATGACTTTATTGCTAACGAGCAAAGTAAGTATCTTTCCAATTTACAAAAGTCTCTGAGACCTGGAGAATTTTTGGTGTTAGGCGATTTTTCTGAAAACTACGCAGTAGTGATTCAGGATGCAATTCAGAGTCAATATTGGTCCAAAGACCAAATTACTTTACATCCTTTCGTCGTTTATTTCATAAATGAATTAGGTGAACTTAAACATGAAAATTTTGTAATAGTTTCTAAAGATCTTAGCCATGATGCAAATGCGGTAAACTTGTTTATTAAGAAATTAATCAATGATTTGAAAAGAAGGCATATTATTGAAAGAATTGTTTATTTTACTGATGGAGCTGCAGCGCAATACAAAAATAGGTATAATTTTATTAACCTTGCCCATCATTTTTCTGATTTTAAAGTGCACGCTGAGTGGCATTTTTACGCTACTTCACACGGGAAAGGACCCTGTGATGGAATTGGAGGTACAGCAAAAAGACTAGCTACTCGTGCAAGTCTTCAAAATGTTAATAAATCTATACTAACGGCTAAAGATTTTTATGAATGGGCCTTAACCGGACTGGAAAATATCTCTCCTTTGTTCTGCACTAAACTTGAACATGAGGAAAATCGAAAACTTTTAGGAAACCGTTTTTCAAAAGCCAAAAAATTGATTGGAACAAGAAGTTTTCATTGTTTTAAACCTCTCAATCTAAGAGACATTGAATGCAAAACGTATTCAAATGCAAGAGAAAGCAAAACCCTAAACATTCAATAAGAAATATCACGTTTAAAAAAGTTATTTCATAACTTGTTGATCAAAAGTTTTAATAACAGAATTTATATAACAACATAAAAATATTGTGTTTCAATCACTCTAAAGCAGATATTTAAAACAAAATGTTGTTAAAGACAACAAAAATTACAAAATACTTTTATTCTAAAACGAATAAAAATATGTATATATTTTTTAAAAAGAGGTTTGTTAGAAATCTAGTTATAATGAAAAATTGTTTAAAATAATTGTTAATAACAATATATAATAATGTTGATAGAATATTGCTTCTTTCAAAAGGTTAATTTCAATAATTTTGATAAGATAAATAAATTTCTTTTATAGCCAATAATCCTAAAAAACACTGAATTCTAAAAATTGTGTAAATATCTTCTGCTTGCTTGTTTATTTATAAATGTAAATTCGTAAATAATTATAAAAACAATAAAAATAGTTTCTTCAGAAATGTATTCCTGATCAATTTCCAAAAACAAAAATTTAATTCGGTTAAGAATTGCAGGCTACGGGTAATTTTGAATATTTGTTTGCTTGCAGCGGCGTCGCCCGTATGCGCCATGCGCGGCTGCGCGCAAGAACAAAAAATTCAATATCTCCGAAAGTTTCAGACCCTCCAAAGATTTTTTTTTTTCAAAATACTCATGAAATCCTCAGGAATCGAAATATCGGTATTAGAAAGAAAAAAAAATAGTACTTCACAATGAAAAATTTATTTAAAAATTATTTTTCAATTTTTTTGCTTAAAAAAAATTTTTTTTTTTTTGGTCAAAATTTTTTCTGAAATGTTAGTAAAATGTAAGTAGACCCTGTAAATATCATCAAATTTCATTAATTTTTCTCGGAGATACAGCTTATTCAAAATTTTTAAAAAGTTTTTTGAATCCTCGTAAATCCAAAAATTTTCAAAATTTTTAAAAATTGCTTTTAGACTTTTCATCCGCATATATTCACCTACTATTTTACCAAGTTTCATCGAAATCGAAGAACTAGGGGACAACTTTGATTTTTTAGGGCTGGTCTCACCCAGCACTGAAGAAAAAAGTTGGTAAATAACAATTATTTGTTTAAAAATTGTGTAAATACTAATTTCATTTGTATTTTGTATCCGTAATTGTATGAAGTGTGTTTAATTGCAAAATTAAACAGAAATTACATCTTTCTAGGTGCTCTGTAAAAAAGGTTGGTTAGTAACAATAATGTTTTGTTTAAACATTGTTTAAATAAAATTTAAAACGGATTTGAAATTTATAATCAGCGACTTTAAAAACCTTTAGATACCAATTTTGATAAAAATACATAATATTTTAAAAATTTGTCCACCATATTAAATCCGCCATTTTGGATTTTTTAAATCTGACTTCCGATTCGTAATCAGCGTCCTCAAAAACCCTTGGACACCAAGTTTTATAAAAATACATAAATTTTTTAGAAATTCGTCCACCATATTAAATCCGCCATTTTGAATTTTTTAAATCCGACTTGAGATTCGTAAGGGGTCGTCCATAAACTACGTAGCACTTCAAGGGGAGGGGGGGGGTCAAGCTATTGTTTACGATAAGAGGGAAAAATGGCCTCTAATACATGTAACAGCGTCTACGCTGGGGGAGGGGGGTTAAATTTTCCAAAAAATGAGGCTACGTAGTTTATGGACGACCCCTAATCAGCGACCTCAAAAACCCTTGGATACCAAGTTTTATAAAAATACATAAATTTTTTAGAAATTCGTCCACCATATTAAATCCGCCATTTTTAATTTTTTAAAACCGACTTCAGATTCGTAATCAGCGACCTCAGAAACCCTTTGATACCAAGTTTTATAAAAATAAATAATTTTTTAATAATTTTTTAATTATTTTTAAAAATACATAACTTTTTTAGAAATTCGTCCACCATATTGGATCCGACATTTTGAATTTTTTAAATCCGACTTCAGATTCGTAATCAGCGACCTCAAAAACCCTTGGATACCAAGTTTTATAAAAATAAATACTTTTTTTAGAAATTCGTCCGCCATAGTGGATCCGCCATTTTGAATTTCTCAAATCCGACTTCAGATTCGTTATCAGCGACCTCAAAAACCTTTAGGTACTACCTTTCATAAAAAAGAAACTGAGAGATTAGTTTTGTCCACCTATTTTTCCGTTTCATCCCACTGTGCGCCGCGGCGCCAGCAACCTTTCTAGACTAAATTTAAGATAAATCCGTTAAAATTTGCTCAACTTATTTAACTTTTTACATTACTACTTTTGATATGGTTGATTTTTAACTTATACAATACATTATCATTCAAATGTTTCAAGTATCATATACTTACTACGAATTTTTTTCAAGTTTTTGCATCCCTTAATACAGCAGTATACTTAAGGTAACTTTGGTCTTACATTCGCCCTAGAAATAATGCTGTTTTTAATTACCCCAAAAAAATTGAAATTTTGTCAAAATTTAATAAAAAACAACAATTTCTGGACAATCAAGATCATCTATATGTTCTCCTAACACATAAAATTATTCTAGGGAAATGACGTAACAAATTAATGCAAAAGAAAACCCAAAGTATTTCCTTTCAAAATAAAAAACTTAAGTTATTGGTGAAAATGGGGAATTCTGTTTTTCATTACCCCAACTGACCATAATATGTTTCCGTTCTTTTTTAATGCATGGTATAAGCTTGCACAATAGGGTGGTCCAGAAAAAGTAAAGTAGGAATTTTAATGCTCTCACCCTCTAGGATTGTTTTATATAGAAAAAAATACCCCTGTTTTTTTTTTTTGAAAATCAACAAATATTAAGAGGTCGCTCAATACGCTCAAAGTTTCCCATGTAAAATGAATGGGGAAAAAACACTTTTTCGTAGAAATGGTATAGAATCCTTGAAAATGAATATTTTTTAATCGGCAAACTCTGTTTCACTTTAGAAGACTTTAAAGAATAATGCTAAACTGTTTAGTTAATCATTTTTTAATATTAAATAATTTTAATTTAATAAGGTTTAACCTTTATTATGCCGTGTAATATTAATTTTCTTTTCTTTTGGCCTAAACGGCATTGAAGTAAAACAAATTTGTTTGACACGTTTCGAAATAAAATTTTATTTCCTCATCAGAAATATAAAACATAATACACATAATATTTATAATATTTTTTAAAACATTATAATCGCAGATGGTAAAGATAGAGAAAATTTTAAAGAACCTGAACATACCTTCGATGTCATGTAATTAAAGTTGATTTTTTAAAAGTTTATTTCTAAATATAAAAGTTGATTTTTTAAAAGATCTGAAAATAAAATGAAAGGTAAAAAAACTGAATGTGGATGTATTTTTATATTAAATTTATATAATTTTAACGTACCTTTGATTTTGAAATTGTAACCTAACTTTTTTAAGAAAAATAAAATTTTCTAAACTAGTGAACATTTCCATATCTTTTATAATTTTCAATTCAAATTTAAAAACCAAAAATAATTTTTTAACCTTTTTTTAAAAAAACTTTTTAAAAACCACATAATTGTTTAATTTTAATTTAAGTTAAAATATATAATTTTGTCACATGGTGACATGGTAGATATTAAGGTTACAATATAGTGTTTATAGCGCAAACTCAGATTAGCGAGTTATAGCGCATACTCAGATTAAGAAATTAAAGCGCAAACTCAGATTGACGAGCTATAGCGCATACTCAAATTAAGAAATTAAAGCGCAAACTCAGAATTATGAAACTAAAAAATTAAAGCGCAAACTCAGAATAATTTTTTCAGAATTTAATTAAATTTAAATATATTGAACTTAAATTTTGTACATCTGTTTTCAGATTTATCGACCTTTCACTTTTTACAATATAGATCATTTCTAGTATTTCTCTTTTTTTGAGATTATTTTCTGATTGTAGTATTCTTACTGCATTTGATAAAAAATTAAACCTATGATGGGAATTTAATGCATGTTGACAAAGTGCTGTAATATTTTCTTTTTTGTCTTGTTGAGCTCTATGTTGAGACATCACCTTTGTCAATCTATTCCTCTATTTTCCTACGATGTAATTGTGGTTCCTACTTGAATAAAAGTTACCATTTATAAAACTAATTAGTAAATATCATTTTCTGGGTTTATTCCTTCGTTTAAGTTTGTGATATTTAACGAAATTTCTCAAAACTTGGGTTAATTTCATTTTTTGTATCTTTTCCTTTGGGGCCGTCCATATATTACGTCACACTATTTTTCACTATTTTAGACCCCCCCCCCCCCCATGTCACACACTGTCCCATACATTAGCGCCATTTTTTCTGCTTGTTGTCACAAATTGGTTGACCCCCCCTCTCCCCCTTAAAGTGTGACATAATATATGGATGACCCCTTTCTTATTGTTATCTATTTTTACTTGTTGTTAAGTACTTATGTACGAAAAGGCTTTGAGCCCGTAAATCTGAATATAAATAAATTTTTAAAGGCACCCCAAAGAACCCTATAAATTACAAAATTCAGACAAAATTTAAAAAAAATATTTTTTACTACTTTCATTAAAGTTTGTTCATAGATTTTGAATAAATAACATAACAAGTTATTATTGTTTATCTTCAACTTTTCATCAAATTGAGTTGCAGAGTTGCGACTTCTTCTCAATTTTGCAGCTTTTCAAGCCGAATGTAACCAGTTACTAACAACAAACTAAGAATAACAATTTTAAAATTGTTTAAAAAAATTACTGATGTTTAACTTCAACTTTTCATCAAATTGAGCTTCAGAGTTGCAACAATAGTAATTTGTTTAAATAATTGGTAAAATTGTTATTCTTAGTTTGTTGTTAGTAACTGGTTACATACGGCTTGAAATGTTGCAAAATAGAGAAAAAAAATCGCAACTCTGCAGCTCAATTTTGTGGGCACCTGAATTATAGATAACTATTTGTATACGATACTGCGATAAGAGGGGAATAAGTGTTGGGGGTAAGATAGCTCAGTTCCGCTTGTACGTTATCAGGACTATGGTCGCTCTGTGCGTCTGATAATAAATACTCTATATACTTGTTACATATGGTTTTAGTTTATTATCCTGACTATATCCACACGTATTAAAGGCCTACAATATCAGAAGTGGGATAAACTGATGCCACATTAGTTCAGAAACGCGGAACTCGGTGCTGTGTGCCTTAATTGTGTAATCCGTGCGTGCTGTGTGCCCTAAGAAAATTATTCTAGTGCTGTGTGCCTCAAGAAAAGTGATTTAGTGCTTTGTGCCTGATATTCCGATTTTTTTCTCTCTCCTATTTTCTCAGACAGTGCTTTGTCTAGCTGTGTGCTTGGACGAGACGTCAATAAAGTTAATTCTTGCCTTTAAAGGAACACGTGGTGAAACCGGAAGTGTCACCATTTAAAGTGCACGTGATTTTAGACTCTGAATACTCTAGAATTAAAAATGGATCCACAGCAACTTAAGAATTGCCAATGGCGGGAATTGTGGAAAAAGAAGCAACTGTCAACTGTAGGTCGAAAGGTTGAGATGATCTTGCGTTTGGACGAATTCGAACCGATAAGAAAATGGATCGAGGAAGCATTGGAACAAAATGGCGACCTAGCAGATCATCTAAAAGAAGACAACGAAAATCAAGCCCCAGGCAGAGTGTCAGCCGGGCAAAGCTTAGGAAACAAAGACGATCTCGCAATGCACAGTGGGCCAGGAAGTACTCAAAATTGGCCAAAAGTCAAGTTTGCAATTATCAAATGTGAGACTTATCATGTTATTTAGGGATAGTTAGACCACAAAAATCTGGAATATTAACTTAATTAAACTATTAATTTAGCAGTTGTACTCGGGAGTGCTCAGACCTGTTCGCACATTTTTAAAGCGTGCTTCTGCAGAAATAACTTTGTTTTAATCGATTGTTTTGTGATTTTTTATTTTTAAAGATAGTTTCTCTCCTAGTTGATATCAGGAGAAGAAAAATTATAATTTGAATCAATAAATTAATCTTCCAAATTATTCTAAAAGGGTCTTTTTTCATAATTTTTTTTTTTTTTATGAAAAAAATGACTTTCTTCCGAATGAAGGTTCCCCTAAGTTCCGCTTCATATTGAGTTTACTAAAGTCTCTAAAGACTCTTAAGGAACAATACTGTACGACAGGATTGCTACTTTTTGCTACTTTTGCGTTTGAACAGAGGTATGACTAAAAAAATTTTTTTTGCGTTTGAACATTAACCCATTAAATACCAAGCCGAAACTGTCCCTACTACACTCAAACTAATTATTGGATTTATAGTCAAATGGAAAAAAAACTACTCCCATTATTTTGCGTCATTTTTAATTGTTTATATACTACCGTCGGAAATTGTTGGTCCGATCGATTGGAGCTGATCAAAAAAATACAGCTCAAATAAGACCACGATATCTTGGTTAAAAATTAAGACAGAAACTTGACATTTAAAAATTTGAAAAGCTTATTAAATTCTGCCTTAGAATACCTATTAGTTAAAATTTTTTAAAATTCCAAAGTGATTATATTAGTTGATGTGTTAGAAAAAAAAATTCTCGATTTTTCAATTATCGTTCCATATGTTCAGTTCGTTGCCTGATTTAGAAAAATTGAATAAAAAAATTTAAATTTATATTGTTCTCTTCGTTGAATTGCCAGCTTTAATTTGAGCTAAGGGAACTTGAAAAATATTAAATGGTTCACGAGATATGACTAAATATGTCCGAGCATGTTTTTCTCGAAAATCAATCAAAAACGTGGTTTTTGCCTAAAAATGAAGGTTTTTGAGAAAAATATGCTCGGACGTTTTTAGTCATATCTCGTGAACCATTCAATATTTTTCAAGTTCCCTTAGCTCAAATTAAAGCTAGCAATTCAACGAAGAGAACAATATAAAATTCAATTTTTTTATTCAATTTTTCTACATCAGGCAACGAACTGAACATATGGAACGATAATTGAAAAATTTGAGAATTTTTTTTTCTAACACATCAAGTAATATAATCACTTTGGATTTTTAAAATATTTTAACTAATAGGTATTCTAACGCAGAATTTAATAATCTTTTCAAATTTTTAAACGTTAAGTTTCTATCTTAATTTTTAACCAAGATATCGTGGTCTTATTTGAGCTGTATTTTTTTGATCCGCTCCAATCGATCGGACCAACAATTTCCGACGGTAGTGTACATAATTTGTTTTTAATTGAAAAAACATTTTGAAAAACAAAAAATTTTTTTTTGAAAAACAGTTAACGTCAATCGATTCTACTGGAAAAATTACGAAACTTTTCTATTTATCATTTTTTTCTGCGAGTAGTATTTTGTTTATAAAATAATTATAAACAAATTGAGAATATACAAATTTGATCAAAGAAGGTTCGGTCTAAAAATTTGCTGATGCATATTGAATAAAACTATCTATTAGATACATAGGCAAATAAAAAAACAAACATTTTCCTATATTTTTTTATTTTGTACAATTGTTTATACATATTGTATACATAATTTGTTTAAACAAATTTTTTTAAAGTTCGACCAAAGAAAAAAATGATAAGTAGAAAAGTTTCGTAATTTTTCCAGTAGAATCGATTAACGTTAACTGTTTTTCAAAAAAGCGAACTTTAAACAATTTGTTTAAACAAATTGTTTATAGACAATTAGAAATGACGAAAAAAAATAGAGGTAATTTTTTTTTCGATTTGCCGATGAATCCAATAATTAGTTTGAGTGCATGTAGTACGGACAGTTTCGGCTTGGTATTTAATGGGTTAAGGAGCGTACTGATGAGCTTCAACTAAAGCGAAACCGAAACTTGAAGTCTATGATTATAAAATTGTGTATTTTATAAATCTGACATCAGATTAGCAATCAGCGACCCCGACCCCACCCCCTTGTAACAAATTTCAACCTAATCCAAGTGATTTTCAAAATATCGTCCGCCACATTGAATCCGTCAGTTTGAATTTTATAAGTCTGGCATCAGATTCGAATTCAGCGACCCCAAAAACCCTTCAGTAACAAATTTCAAGCCAATCAGAGTGATTTGCAAAATATCAACCGCCATATTGAATCCGCCATTTTGAATTTTGCAAATCTCACATCATATTCGTAATTAGCGACCCCAAAAACCTCGGACTAACAAATTTCAAGCCAATCCAAGTGATTTTCAAAATATCGTCCGCCATTTTGAATTTTGTATATCTGACATCAGATTCGTAATCAGCGACCCCAAAACCCCCTGAGTAAAAAATTTCAAGCAAGTCCGAGTGATTTTCAAAATATCGTCCGTCATCTTGAATCCGCCATTTTGAATTTTGTAAATCTGAAATCAGATTTGTAATCAGCGACCCCAAAAACCCCTGATTAAAAAATTTCAAGCAAGTCCGAGTGATTTCCAAAATATCGTCCGCCATCTTGATTTGAAGCAAGGGAATGGAGTATAAATGAATCGTTCGCAGAATATTGTCATCAGAAACTCATATTAGCGAATCGAGTTCCAGTCGACGAAGAGGAAGTCGTGGATTATGTCATCGACGGAATACCTAACCAGTCTCTACAAAATCAGGCTCGTATGCACTCTTTTTGTGGAATCGAAGATTTGATGAAAGCTTTTTCAAGAATCAGATTGCTACGAGGAAGTCATCATTTTCTTCATACCTTTGCCCTTCCTTACAGTCTTCCATTTCTCCTTCATCCACATTTCCGATTTGACGATCGGGTTGGTTCGGCTGTCGTCTTATGGGAATCGGGTTTCCCACTTGTTCTCTGTGAGTGCAGTTACGTGCCAAATGTCCACTTCCCCCACATCCATAACACTTTGTTGTACCTCTCGTGCTAGCCTGCCTTTGACTTAGATTCTCGTCTCTTTCTCGAAATGATGAGGGAATCAATCGTGAAGGGGCACAGTGGTTTAAAACTGGAATTTACTGTTCATAATCAACTACAATTCACAATTTTTAACCGATTTTCAATTTTTTTTTTTTTTAAATTAGTCAGAACAAAATTCGTAAGAGAACTGTGGTTTTCAATTTTTTATTTTTGTTGTTTAATTGTTAAATAAACAAATATACAATGTAAATTGGACATTTTAACAAGATATCGATTTATTTTTTCAGAAAAAGCTAAAATAAACTATATATCTCTCAGAAAAGTTACAACTACACTCATAGAAAAAAGTAATGCAAATACATACAACAAGACATTATACAATAAATAAAAAAGACCTAATAAACAATTGTTTTAAACAAATTATCGTACATGCTGCTGTATAAAGATACTAGGCTTGAAATTTGTTACTCGGGGGTTTTCGGGGTCTCTGATTACGAATCTGATGTCCAATTTTAAAAATTCAAAATGGCGGATCCAATATGGCGGACGAATTTTTTAAAATTGTTAGCATCTGCTTGAAACTTGTTACTCGGGGGTTTTCGGGGTCTCTGATTACGAATCTGATGTCCAATTTTAAAAATTCAAAATGGTGGATCCAATATGGCGGACGAATTTTTAAAAATTGTTAGCATCTGCTTGAAACTTGTTACTCGGGGGTTTTCGGGGTCTCTGATTACGAATCTGATGTCCAATTTTAAAAATTCAAAATGGCGGATCCAATATGGCGGACGAATTTTTTAAAATTGTTAGCATCTGCTTGAAACTTGTTACTCGGGGGTTTTCGGGGTCTCTGATTACGAATCTGATGTCCAATTTTAAAAATTCAAAATGGCGGATCCAATATTGCGGACGAATTTTTAAAAATTGTTAGCATCTGCTTGAAACTTGTTACTCGGGGGTTTTCGGGGTCTCTGATTACGAATCTGATGTCCAATTTTAAAAATTCAAAATGGCGGATCCAATACGGCGGACAAATTTTTAAAAATTGTTAGCATCTGCTTGAAACTTGTTACACGGGGGTTTTCGGGTTCTTTGATTACGAATCTGATGTCCAATTTTAAAAATTCAAAATGGCGGATCCAATATGGCGGTGGATTTTTGAAAAATTAATTAAACTCACTTGAAAATTGCTACTCAGAGGTTTTTGGTGTTGCTGATTACAAATACCCAATCAAGTTTTAAAAAATTTTAAATGGCCCATGCAGTATGGAGACTGCGATTCGCAAACTTTAAACAAATACAACTTTTAATAAAAAATTCATTGTATTAGACCCCAAATAGCATCTTTAATCGCAATTGATTGACGCATTTTTAGGGTTAAAAATCGCGGTCTTAATACTGGCTACGCCATTTTGAATTTTTGAAATCGAATGTCAAGTTAATAATAATCGGCGACTCCAAAAAGATTTGAGTAACTCATGTTAAATTTGTAATCATTATTCTCTAATTCCTGGTTTTATTTATTTTTATGATAGAGAATATAAGTTAAACGTCATTGTAATTAACCTAATCGTCAATTCAAATATAAAAAATAGGCTTAACTTTATGTTATATAATATATTTGATGTAATTTCATTAAATATATTATTTTAAAATTTATCAAAGAAAAAACTACTGACGCACTAGTGTAGTAGTGAAACAAATTCATTCACACTAATGTTATATTGACCACCCATATGTAGATGCATTTCTTAGCTACACAATTAGTGCACATGTTCTCGTGAATAAGAAAACTGTTGCGCGTGTATGTAGACGTTAGAATAATAATACGCATGAATTTGGGAGTTAGAAAACATCAGTGCTGATGAATTTATGCTTTACTACACAAGTAAGCATATATTTGTGCTTTAGAACACCAGTACGCATGTATTTGTGCGTTAGAACAATAGTGCGCACGTATTCGTACGTTAGAACATTAGTGCGCATGTATTTGTGCGTTAGAACACTAGTGCGCATGTGTTTGTGCGTTAGAACACTAGTGCGCATGTGTATGTGCGTTAGAACATTAGGGCGCATGTATTTGTGCGTTAGAACATTAGTGCGCATGTATTTATGCGATAGAACACTAGTGCGCATGTATTTGTGCGTTAGAACAATAGTGCATTACAAATTTGCCGCTAAAATTTCTAGTTTCTAACTTGCCGCTAGGAGGATGCACTTCTCACAAGAGACATCAGTTACTATTCTTTATATAAATGCAGAAGGTTTCACTAAAAATTCACTAATGCAGGTTTGTATACTTTGATCTTTTCACGTTTTATGTTCTGTTTCTATGTTCTGTGTTCTATATGTATATATATATGTCTTGAATTGTCTCGCCAGTATTTTTTTATTTTCGTGATTTAAAAAAAAATTTGAGTCATTAAGATTGAGCCAGTATTAATTTTAATCGTTCTTTTTTTAATTTATAAATAATTTTAAAAATTGGATCAGTATTATTACTAACCCCTTTCTTTTATTTGTTAAATAATTAATTTCTGCAAATCTCTGATAATAATTCAGACTAAATGGATGTTTTTAAAGTACGTAAGAGGGTCTTGTGTGACTTTCTTATTGACAATAAGAACAGTAGTATTTCAGATTTAGTAAGTTACTTACAAACCCAGCACAGTTTTGATCCTGAGCAATTAACAATTGTGAACAATAACTTAAAATCTTACTTTGTAGGTAAATTTCAAAAGAAATGGAAAGATTGTTTCCATATTAAAAGTCAATTTGAAAATAAGTTCCACGCATGGTTAGAATCAGATTTTGTTGTAAATTTCACAAATGCTAAAGCCACAGGTGGAAGAAAACATTCAACTTTACCTTTCGAAGATGTTTCGGTGGGAACAAAAAGACGTAGATTATTGTCAATTGAAAAAGATTTTACGGATGTTGAAATTCAGGAAGCATTCCTACGAAATTTACGTACAACAGGAAGAAAAAAAATAGCCAATGCTGTAGAAGCACTTTTAAATTCAGCTGATAATGAAGATTTTAATCTTTCAAATATGTCTGATAATAATTCCTATGTGCCATACTCTCCGGAAGAAGCTGTAGCTTTATCGGAACAAGCCAGATTGTCCAAATATCAATACCAGGTTATTCAACTACAGGCTAAGGAAAGGAATGCTGATATTTATCCACCATATTATCAGTTGCTGAATGCTAAGAAAGAATGTTATCCTTCTGAAGTCCATGTAACAGAAGGAGGTGCCAGTATTCAGATTCAGTCTCTTATTGATCATTCAATAAATAGATTATTTAAAGACCCTAGTTTATATCTTCCAAATTCAGAAAAGAATGAGAAAACTACCTACCTAAATATGGAATTTAAGTATGGTATCGATGGATTGTCAACTGAAACAAAATACAACCAAAAATTTTGTGATGAAAATTTGTCTGATGAAAATCTGCTAACTGCATCAATGGTTCCCGTGTGCTTAAGATTAAGGGATGCATCAACAATTGTTTGGCAGAATCCTCATACTGCTTCATCAAAAAGATGTATACCTATTATGCTGAAATTTGCTAAGGAAACAAAAGAAATGACAAAATCAGAGATAGAGAATATTCAATCTCAAATTAAGAACTTAAAACCTACCACAATAACCACAGTTAATGCTGTATACGTTGTTAAATCTGACTTGAAATTAACGATGGTGGATGGTAAAGTTTGTCAGGCCCTTTCGGACACCTCTTCAGCTTCTACGTGTTATATTTGCAGAGCAAAACCATCACAAATGAACGATTTAATGCGAGTAAAACAAATATCTGAAAATATAAGCTTTTTTGATTTTGGTCTTTCTACATTGCACGCGCGGATCAGGTTTATGGAATGCATTTTACATATTGCATATAAGCTTCAAGTTCAAAAGTGGTATGTGTCAATTGCTGAAGAAAAAGAAATTGTAAAAAGTACTAAGCGAAGAATTTGTGATGAATTTAAGAGAAAGATGGGATTGATAGTTGATCAACCAAGTCAAGGATCCGGTAACTCCAATTGCGGCAACACTTCTCGCAGATTTTTTGCAGACGTTGAGCAGTCAGCAGAAATAACTGGAGTTGACCAGGAATTGATTAACAGATTTGGCCAAATATTGGAGATGCTTACTACTAACGGAAAGATTCCTTCACAAATCTTCAAAGATTTCACCCTTAAAACAGCATAACTTTATGTCAAACTGTATCCATGGTATTACATGCCATCATCAGTCCATAAAATTCTATTGCATGGAGGCAAAGTCATGGACAATTTTCTTCTACCAATTGGCGTTTACTCGGAAGAAGCTTCAGAAGCTCGAAATAAGGACATTAAGCACTTTCGAAATCATAACACTAGAAAAACTTCTCGATTGCACACTGTCGAAGATTTGATTCACAAGCTGCTTGTATCATCAGATCTGTACATTGGGTCTCTTAGACCCGAAAGAGAAACAATTGAATCTGATCTGGATTCAGAAATTGCACAGTTGATAGATGAGTACGAAAATGGAATCAATTAATTGCTAATTGCAAATATATAGAAGATAAGCTTACATAATAGTATTTTAATTCATATATACAATCGGCCCTTTTTAGGGCCTCACATGCAAAAAATGTAGCTAACGTGACAAACTTAATCAATAATGAACGTAAATTACTTACAAGGTAAGCAAAAATCTTGTTTCATACTAAAAACTATAACATTAAATCGGCCCTTCTCAGGGCCCCTAAAGCAAATGATAAAGCTTAAGTAAACTGACAATTTTTTAATTTTGTTTGTCATATTGGATCTGCCATTTTGAAATTTTAAAATTGGACATCAGATTCGTAATCAGAGACCCCGAAAACTGCCGAGTAACAAGTTTCAAGCAGATGCTAACAATTTTTAGAAATTCGTCATCCATATTGGATCCGCCATTTTGAATTTTTAAAATTGGACATCAGATTCGTAATCAGAGAACCCGAAAACCCCCGAGTAACAAGTTTCAAGCAGATGCTAACAATTTTTAAAAATTCGTCCGCCATATTGGATCCGCCATTTTGACTTTTTAAAATTGGACATCAGATTCGTAATCAGAGACTCCGAAAACCCCCGAGTAACAAGTTTCAAGCAGATGCTAACAATTTTTAAAAATTCGTCCGCCATATTGGATCCACCATTTTGAATTTTTAAAATTGGACATCAGATTCGTAATCAGAGACCCCGAAAACCCCCGAGTAACAAGTTTCAAGCAGATGCTAACAATTTTAAAAAATTCGTCCGCCATATTGGATCCGCCATTTTGAATTTTTAAAATTGGACATCAGATTCGTAATCAGAGACCCCGAAAACCCCCGAGTAACAAATTTCAAGCCTAGTATCTTCATATAGCAGCATGTACGATAATTTGTTTAAAACAATTGTTTATTAGGTCTTTTTTATTTATTGTATAATGTCTTGTTGTATGTATTTGCATTACTTTTTTCTATGAGTGTAGTTGTAACTTTTCTGAGAGATATATAGTTTATTTTAGCTTTTTCTGAAAAAATAAATCAATATCTTGTTAAAATGTCCAATTTACATTGTATATTTGTTTATTTAACAATTAAACAACAACAAAAATAAAAAATTGAAAACCACAGTTCTCTTACGAATTTTGTTCTGACTAATTTAAAAAAAAAAAAATTGAAAATCGGTTAAAAATTGTGATCTGTAGTTGATTATGAACAGTAAATTCCAGTTTTAAACCACTGTGCCCCTTCACGATTGATTCCCTCATCATTTCGAGAAAGAGACGAGAATCTAAGTCAAAGGCAGGCTAGCACGAGAGGTACAACAAAGTGTTATGGATGTGGGGGAAGTGGACATTTGGCACGTAACTGCACTCACAGAGAACAAGTGGGAAACCCGATTCCCATAAGACGACAGCCGAACAAACCCGATCGTCAAATCGGAAATGTGGATGAAGGAGAAATGGAAGACTGTAAGGAAGGGCAAAGGTATGAAGAAAATGATGGACGAACGGGAGTGGAATTGGAGGAAGGTGGGGAGTGTGACATCTATTTCATAGACACTCATGCTCAAGTGAGAGACGAATTTCAGGAAAGTATCACTTTTAGCGGTAAGAATATTCAGACTTTTAATGTAATGGCTAGGTTAGATACGGGATGTCCTATAACGTTAATAAAGGAATCTGTAATTGATAATAAATGTATACAGCCTCCCACGCTTGAGTGGCAGCGTTATCATGGAATGAGTAATTCCAAAGTTTTAATAAAAGGAATTGTTAAATTAATTGCGGAATGGAGGGGTGATGTTCATGAGTTGTTAAAGGGTGTTGTATCAGATAGCCCGATGTCCCCACCAGTTTTGATAGGCAGAGATACATTGAGGAAGTTTGGATATAGATTATCAAAATATTCGGATTATGACAAAACGGTATTAGAAATTTTAAATATTGACGTGGACCACGAGTCCGTAGTAGACAAATTAAAAATAAATCCGTGTGTCTCTGCACTTGATCGAGAAAAGTTAATAAATTTATTTGTAGAGCGATATGAGAAAGCGGAGAGGCCTTTTACCCCAAAAATAAAAGCAGAAGCTAAAGTAATTTTAAAAAATGACAAACCTATTCAGTTTGGGCCTCGAAGGCTCTCTCATACCGATAAAGAAATTGTTAGATCTGTCTTAGATAATTTAATGGAAAAAAAGATTATAAGAGAGAGTACTGCTGAATTTGCTGCACCAATTGTATTAACGAGAAAAAAAATGGTGATACTAGAATGTGCGTAGACTATAGGGCAATTAATAAAGAAATGGTACGCGATAATTACCCCCTACCTCTTATCGAAGACCAGCTGGATAAATTAAGGGGAAAACATTTTTTCAGTGCCCTTGATTTAGAGGATGCTTTTTATCATATCGTGCTTACACCTGAATCTGTCAAATTTACTTCATTTGTTACGCCTTTGGGACAGTATGAGTTCCTACGTTTGCCTTTCGGTACTAAAATTGGCCCTCAGTGCTTTCAGCGCTTTATAAGTAGAGTATTGAACGATTTAAGTAAAACAGGTGACGTCATAGTGTACCTGGACGATATTCTTGTGGCCACTTGTACATTAGAAGAACATTTTATAGTACTGGGAAAAATTTTTGACGCGTTTATTGAGAACAATTTATTTCTTCGTATTGACAAATGTAGTTTTCTGCAGACTGCAATCGATTATTTGGGGTATCGGGTAACAGGTGAGGGGTTATCGCCGACTGATAAGGGTATTAAAGCCGTTCGTGATTTTCCGGAACTAACAAACGTGCGACAGGTACACAGTAACGTGGGTTTGGCGTCATACTTTCGCAAATTTGTGGAAGGGTTTTCGGTTATAGCCAAACCCCTTTACTCGTTATTAAAGAAAGATGCATCGTTTGTTTTTGGTAACACTGAGAGAGATGCTTTTAATGCATTAAAAAATAAACTAACGAGCGCGCCGGTCTTACGTATTTATGATCACAAGGCGGAAACAGAAGTTCATTGTGATGCGAGTGCCTTGGGATTTGGAACCGTCTTATTACAGCGGCAATCGAACGAATCCATGCACCCCATTTTTTAGTTTAGTCGCAGAACAACCGAGGTCGAATCACGTTATCACAGCTTCGAATTAGAAACTCTTGCGATTATATACGCATTACGCCGTTTTAGAATTTACTTACTGGGTATTCCCTTTACTATCATTTTAGACTGTAGTGCGGTTACTCAGACGTTAGATAAACGCGATATAAATTCTCGTATTGCACGGTGGAGTATGGAACTGCAGAGTTTCGATTTCAAGGTTACTCATCGGTCGAATCAGAAAATGAGACACGCGGATGCGTTAAGTCGATCATTTAATATATTAGCGATTGAAGATAATCCGTTGGAGTGGAATTTAAGGGTAATGCAGGCTCGTGATTCAAAAATTCGACAACTGATTGACAGATTAGAAAAAGAAGATATTCCGCACTATGAAATGAGGGATGGCGTGGTGTTTAAAAAACAGAGTGGGGATAGTTTATTTGTGGTACCAGAGGCTATGGAGAATCATGTGATGTTTCATTACCATAATGAAATGGGCCATGTGTGAGTAGATAAGATGGTAGAGATAATACGCCGTACATATTGGATTCCTAAATTGAGAGATAAATGCGAGATTCACATAAAAAATTGTTTAAAGTGTATATCTTTTGCTCCGGTGTCGGGAAGGGTTGCTAGAGTTGTTCATCCTATACCAAAGGGGTCTGTTCCTTTTAATACGATTCATGTGGACCATTTTGGCCCAG
Organism: Ganaspis brasiliensis; assembly: GCA_037103525.1. Taxonomy (NCBI): domain Eukaryota; kingdom Metazoa; phylum Arthropoda; class Insecta; order Hymenoptera; family Figitidae; genus Ganaspis; species Ganaspis brasiliensis. The sequence continues at coordinate 53,199 of JAZKLR010000401.1, forward strand.
TTGATAGACAGGTAGCTGTAAAGAAGTTTGTTCTGTTAGTAATAGATGCGTTCACGAAATTTGTCCGATTGTACTCGACGAAAACTACGAATGCTCGAGAGGTTATTGGGCATTTGAAACAGTATTTTCGAAGTTACGATAGGCCGAGAGTTGTTATATCCGATAGGTGGAGCGCGTTCACATCAGGTGAGTATGGTGATTTTTTAAGGGAAAGACAAGTCCAGCATGTCAAGATCGCCACGGGATCGCCCCAGGCAAACAAGCAAGTTGAACGCGTTAACCGTATTATGGCGCCAATGTTGGCTAAACTAACTAATAATGAGAAGGGCAAACATTGGTATGAAATACTGGAGAACGTAGAATTTGCTTTGAATAACACAGTAAATCGATCGACGGGAAAAACGCCATGCCAGCTGCTCTTCGGGGTTCATCAGCGTGGTCTAGTAATGAATTGTGTGAAAGAGGAGATAGTCGATAGTTAAAAAAATGAGTGTCGCGATTTGGAGGGAATGCGCGAAAAAGCGTCTCAAAATATTGTAAAAGCCCAAAATGAGCAAAAGAGAGACGCTGACCGAAAGCGAAAACAACCCCTTCAGTATGATTGTGATGATATGGTAATGATTCGGAACTTTGACAGTACAGCAGGAGTTTCTAGGAAGATGATTTTACAGTTCCGCGGACCGTATCAAATAATCAAAGTTTTAAAAAACGATCGCTATATTGTCGCTGATCCGTCTGGAACTCAAAATACACAAAGACCTTACCTAGGAACGTGGGAGTCATCGAACTTGCGACCTTGGCTGCCTAATGTGTAGCATGCTGAAAATCATTGTTTATAACTAAAAAAAAAAACAAATACTTGGGACAAGTATTCGTCAGGTATGGCCGAACTGTGGGCACCTGAATTATAGATAACTATTTGTATACGATTCTGCGATAAGAGGGGAATAAGTGTTGGGGGTAAGATAGCTCGGTTCCGCTTGTACGTTATCAGGACTATGGTCGCTCTGTGCGTCTGATAATAAATACTCTATATACTTGTTACATATGGTTTTAGTTTATTATCCTGACTATATCCACACGTATTAAAGGCCTACAATTTGATGGAAAGTTGAAGTTAAACAATACTAATTTGTTTGGACAATTTTAAAATTGTTATGCTTAGTTTTTTGTTAGTAACTGTTTACAATCGTCCTTAAAAGTTGCAAAATTAGGAAAAATCGCAACTCTGCAACTCAATTTGATAAAAAGTTGTAAATAAACAATAATAATTTGTTTAAACAAATTAGCATTTACATGGAATAATGATTAAAAACCAACATTTCTGTTATTTATTCAAAATCTATGAAAAAACTTTAATAAAGTAGTAAAATTTTTTTTTTATCTTATTTGGGTCCCCTTTAAAAAATATTTAATATTAAAAAATGATCAAATAAACAATTTAGCAATATACTTTGAAGTCTTCTGAAGAGAAACAGAGTTTGTTGATTGAAAAATATCCATTTTCAAGGATTCTATACCATTTCTACGAAAAAGTGTTTTTTCCCATGCATTTTACATTGAAAACTTTGAGCGCTTTGAGCGACCTCTAAATATTTTTTGATTAAAAAAAAAACAGGGGTATTTTTTTCGATATCGAACAATCCTAGGGGGTGAGAGCACTAAAGTTTCTACTTTACTCTTTTCCCATGAATTTTTGGACCACCCTATTGCACGAGCATCCTTTTTAGAATAAAAAATATTTGAGAATATACGATTAAATTATTTTTGCATCTCACCTTGTGATAAGTATCTTTCTGCCACGTTTTCACTTGTTGTATTATGTCATTGCAAAGGTTTTCTTTAACTTTTAGATGTAAATCGCACAGTCTATCAGATTCGACTAAAACTCCTTTCCATGCAGCTTCTGTCGTGCCATATTCAGGACCTTTTTCTATTTTATCATTCCAATTTTTAGACCAACTTTTAAGAGCTTTAGCATAAATTTTCTCTATCTCTGCTCTTTCTTGAACAAGTTGTATAAGACTGTCACAAAGTTTCTGTCCATCTTCGATTCTTTTGGTTGTACGCTTGTAATTCCCAGGTTCCCAAAAGGAATCTGTTGAGGCTATTAGCATATTGTCATCGCTGTGATGTGACATTTTAACCTATAACAAAAAACTTGATTACCCTGAAATAAAATAACTTAACATTGTATATGGGTGATTCTTTGCGTAGCACACAACTTCACTTTACCCATGTTTTGAAAGAATAAACACTAATAATTTTTATATTTTCTTATGATTTTAACGTAAGAAGGCAATTTATGGGTGATTCTCCCCGAAACCGACAATTCCATGTTCCTTGTGCTTTTTAAGAAACATATTGCATATATGGTAATGAATCCAACGTGAAAAAGTAGCTCTAGTGATCACAAACAAAAGCCTGTAGCCATTAATTAATAATTAATTGAAACATTTTTTTATTGTCTAAGTGTGTAGAATTTATAAAAAAAAAATTTTATTTTTTTTTAGATGTTATATCTTGTCCCCAGTTTTGTGCGTCATGGTGAAGCCTTTGTAAAAAATTAAAATATTTCATAAAAATCAAATCAGAATGTAGTTATAATTTAGTACAAACAACAATTGACTTCCCTCAAGAGATTCACTACGAAAGAATAGTATATTATGCATCAAGGGAGGGAAGTCCGTGTTTTTTTGTCAAGCACAAATGTTCGAAGAACGAGTGTAGCACGAGCGTAGCTGTTCGGAAGTTTTTTTACCTCTAACGTTCACTGACCTAAAAACTGTGAGTTCTGCTTTTCATTAAATGATTTATGGTTGTATTATTTCAGTGAATTTAAATGGCAGGAATGCAAAACCGATTAAAAATTGCTAATAATTTGTTTAAAAAAACAGTATTCACTAAGCGTCATGGTGAGGCCTCAGCGTCATGGCAAAGCCTTTTGCATCATGGTAAAGCCTTTTGCATTATGGTGAATCCTTTTAACTGTCTTTCATTGAATATTTGATTCAACCAAGTGTACAATTAAAACAATTTTAGTGATTGTGTCCAAATAAAATTAAACAAATAAAATTTACTTAGCCTGTCATAATTTTAATAAGTTTATCAATAACACTGGGTAACAAAAAAACAATGATGTTGTGTTTATTTCACAATTCCTGTGTTTATTGAAAGTTTTGGGTGCCAATGTACAAGAAAATATCAACAAAAAATTTTCAATTTATTCAGACCCCTAAAAAGGGGGGTTAAATTATCAAAAAACGGAGTTTTTAGCACTTTTCGAAGTCCTGTAAAAAGAAAATGAGAAGGCATAAAAAGCTCTAATATGGCTTAAAAGAAAGCTCAAACCTTTATCTTTTGAAACCGAAACTAAAAAGAAATTTATAAATTGCGGGGAACCTGTATTTACCGAGTTCCCCCTAATGTATCTTTGATATTCCGGCCAAAATAACTAGGAATCTAAGCATTGGTGCAAATCAATTCTCCATAATCGGATTGGCTTGATAATTGCTACTTAGGGGTTTTTGAGGTCGCTGATTACGAATCTGAAGTCAGTTTTTAAAAATTCAAAATGGCGGATCCAATATGGCGGACAAAATTTTAAAAATCGTTCGGATTCGCTCGAGACTTGCTGCTGTGGGGGTTTTTGGGGTCGCTGATTACGAATGTGAAGTCATTTTTAAAATATTCAAAATGGCGGATCCAATATGGCGGAAAAAATTTTAAAAATCGTTTGGATTCGCTCGAGACTTGCTACTGTGGGGTTTTTGGGGTCGCTGATTACGAATCTGAAGTCATTTTTTAAAAATTCAAAATGGTGATCCAATATGGCGGAAAAATTTAAAAATTGTTCAGATTCGCTCGAGACTTCTACTGTGGGGTTTTTGGGGTCGCTGATTACGAATCTGAAGTCATTTTTCAAAAATTCAAAATGGTGATCCAATATGGCGGAAAAAAATTTAAAATCTTTTGTATTCGCTCGAGACTTGCTACTGTGAGGTTTTTGGAGTCGCTGATTACGAATCTGAAGTCATTTTTCAAAAATTCAAAATGGCGGATCGAATATGGCTGACAAATCTTTAAAGATTGTTTAGATTCACTTAAAAAACTTTTTAATTGCAAGTTTGGGTAATTTTTTTGGACGAATTAAAAGTTATGTTCTAAAAATTGTAAATAGTGAATCATATTTAATTAGAATAAAGAAGTTCAAAATGATTTATTTGAAATGTCAGACAACTTTTAAATACAATGCTTTCGTATTTATTAGGAACATTTTAATGTAACAAGTTTACGGTTGTTGATTACAAATTTAAAGACAAACCAAATATTGTACGTGTAGCGCATCGGCATCGGATGAAATTACTGTTATTATCTCCAAAACTTCTTTTCTTGGAATTAATATTGCTCTTTTAATTCTTCAGACAGATTAATCGATATCTAGCAGACAAATAACAAATTTTACAAATAAGATTTATTAAAAATTATTAAAAATATATATTGTTTATTTTGATCAGTTGCATACGAATATCAACATTTTCTAAAAAGAATTAATATATATTAACGATATCTATCTATTAATAAAACGATATTAATTGTATAATATTTCAGTCTTTTAGTTGCAAAAAGAATGTGCACAAATTTTAAAACAATATTTTTTGAAAATTTCAAGAATCAAACAAACTTAAAAGTTAAAAGTTACTACAATGCGAGTCGTAAAAGAAATCATGCACAAAGTTTAAAACAATGTTAAAACAAATTTCTTAAAACTTTTACAACAGTTTTAATTGTATGTATTGAAACAAATATTAGATCGCCGCTTGCGTTTGTGAGTTGTGTAGCTGTCACTACGAATTAAGTTCCATATGTAATCTCCCATCATGGCTATATCCCAGTGCCCTTGATACCGCTGTTCCATTGCCTGAATATCTTGATGAAACCGTTCACCATGCTCTTCACTTACATCACCCAAATTCGGCCGAAAGAAATCCAGGTGAGAGTGCAAGTAGTGCAGCTTGATCGACATCCTACATCCAAGTGCATGAAATTTCTTTAAGAGATTTTCAACCAATTCCACACAATTCTTACTTTTTCTTTTTCCAAGAAAATTTTCCACCACGAGCCTAAATGACTGCCATGCATCTTTTTCTATTTTTGTCATTGCTTTTTCTAACCTCTGAGATTTGAACATTTGCCGAACTTGAGACCCTGTAAATATACCTCCCTTTATCTTAGCATCTGACAATTTTGGAAACATTGCTTTTATCTCAAGAAATGCTTTTGATGAATGACATTATGGCGTCCAGGGACTAGTTGCGTTCTTGATGGCCATTTTCGTTTAATAAAGTGCTCTGAATCAGCTCTACTGTCCCAAAGACACAAAAAACATGAATGTTTCGTGTATCCTCCTTGCATTCCGAGTAAAAAGCACAACATCTTGAAGTCACCATACACATCCCATTTGTAACTCTCATACTTTATTTTTTGTAACATTAGTTTGACGTTTTGGTAATCTTCTTTTAAATGAACTGAGTGTGCTACTGGAATCGAAGGATACTTGTTACCATTATGCAATAAAACACCCTTAATGCTAGTTGGAAACTGTCTATGAACAATCTCCAGTCTTCAGGTACATGAGGAATTCCTATTTCCTCAAAAAGACCATCTACGTTTGAACAAAAGCACAATTTGTCTGACATTTCAAAGAATCTTGCAAAATTTTCATGTCGGTTTCTATAAGTTGTAACTTTGCATCCCCGGTCCAATAAATTCCACTCTTTTAACCTTGAAACTAAAAGTTCTGAGTATAATTTAGTGAGACCTAAATATCTGATTAAATCGTCTATTTCTGCTTGAGTTGGGAAGTGCAGTTCATTGGATTTTTCATTTACAATATCCATATCAATATCATCATCATCATCATAATTCTTATTTTGCAATAAATTGGCAAATAGTGAACCAGCTTCATCTTCGACTATGTTCATCTCACAATCAGCAGCTGGAGGCGCAGGAACAGGATGTTCTTGGCTGTGTAGCACAGGAGCAGTCACTGAAGCAACGTTTGTATAAATTACATTTTTGTGACGATCATTTTCCCTTTTAAAATTTGAAATATCGATCAGGCAAAAGTAACAATCATCAATATGATTGGTTGGCATTCTCCAAATCGTAGGAAGAGCAAAAGGCATTGGTTTTCGAGTATCTCGCAGCCTTCCTTCTAAAGTTGATCGACAACTACCACAACTAACATAAGGAGCCCAATTTTTGTCTTGATGACTCACTGAGAATCCAAAATAAGCTTCCTATGCTTCAGTAAACTTCGTATCAGGGACAATTTTATGTTTTTTTTTGTTTTGTTTTAATTAAATGACCAAAAACGTAACAAAAGGAATCAGGAGATAGCTTGCAATAAGGATTACTCATCATGCACAAAAGGAAAAAGGCATTACCTACATGCAAAAAGAAATGTTTGGTTATTTTAATAAAAAATTTGATATGTAAAACTATAAGATTAAAAATCCGAAATAATTGACTTAACATACCTTTAAACTTTTCAAAGATATTCGTATAAAAGCCTTCTTAATATTTTTCCATAATAGTTTACTTTCTTACGTCAACTCGTCATTTTAACTATTCTGTGTGACGTTATGCATTAACCGAAATCGATTTTGATGTAAAAAAAAACACGGTCGATTAAAAAAAATGTGTATGTACACATTTAAATATAGACTGTACAGCATGCAGCGTATTTGAAAAAAGTTCTAAAAAAGCACTAAAAGTTTTTATTTTAAATATAGATTCGTAATCAGCGACCCCAAACACCCCTAAGTACCAATTTTCAAAAATTTGTCCGCCCTATTGAACCCGCAAGTTTGAACTTTTGAAAATTAAATTCAGATTCGTAATCAGCGACCCCAAAAACCCCATAGTAGCAAGTCTCGAGCGAATCCGAACGATTTTTAAATTTTTTTCTGCCATATTAGATCCCGCATTTAAAATTTTTAAAAAATGACTTTAGATTCGTATTCAGCGACCCCAAAAACCCCACAGTAGCAAGTCTCGAACAAATCTGAACGATTTGAAAATTTTTTCCGCCATATTGGATCCGCCATTTTGAATTTTTAAAAAATGACTTCAGATTCGTAATCAGCGACTCCAAAAACCTCACAGTAGTCCAGTCAATACGTCGGAATAAAACGTCTTATACGGTAATAACTCGGAAGGTCGATGTTTTTGGCTTAAACTCTTTATTTTGGAATACAATTAAAGACCCTAAGTTTTCGGCAGGCGTAGCGACCGGGAACCCGGGTAAATTTTTTAAAAAAGGTGCAAAAAATATGTTTCGTAAAAGAAAAAGTATATAAAATTTTGAGTTTTTTAAAAAAAGATGAACTTAATTGGCCAAATAGTTCTCGAGTTATGCCTTTTCAAAGTTTACTAATTTTTCATCATTTTTGCCCGAAAAAACCTCGTTTTCAAAAAATAATGCCGAACTTTTTTTTATTTAATCGGATGGAAAACCGTGCTATGACCATCTAAAATATACCAGTTTTCACGTTTTTTCACATAGTTGCAAATTTTTTAGTTCGGATTGATAGTCTTTGTATTTTATTATTGTTAAGTACATAACACAAGTTTGTTTCTATAAATTTTTGCATTATTTTGAAATTTCAAAATGGTGGATCCAATATGGCGGACGATATTTCTTAAAAATTGTCTTATTTTCGTGAAACTTGGTATTTAGGAGATTTTGGGGTCGTTGATTACGAATTTGCAATCAGATTTTAAAAATTTAATATGAAGGACGATATTTTTTTAAAAATTGACTTATGTTCGTGAGCCTTGGTATCCTAAGTTCTGGAAATATCGATCATAAAAAATATTATCAGCCAAGTCTTTTTTACTCTTAACATTACTCGGCACTCACGACGTGGACATGGTAAACATTTAGTTCCCCTATTTTTTATCTTTTATTTTTAATTTTTTGGGTTGGAGAAGAAGCAGTGATTGGCAGTAATTGAGAATCCGCCATTTTGAATTAATGAAATCTTTCTGCATATTCATAATCAGATGCGTAACCAGTGACAACAAAAACCCTTCGACACAGAGTCTTACAAAAAGAAAATATCGTCTGCAAAGTTGAATCAGCAATTTAGAATTTGTAAAATCTGACTGCAAATTCGTAATCAGCGACCCCAAAAACTCCTAGATACCAAGTCTCACAAAATTAGCGAATGTTTAAAAATATTGTTCGCCATATTGGATCCGCCATATTGAATTTTTAAAATCTAATTACAAATTCGTAATCAGCGACCCCAAAAATTCTTAGATACCAAGTGTCACGAAAATTAGCCAATTTTTAAAAAATATCGTCTGCCATATTGGATTCACCATTTTGAATTTTTCAAATAATGCAAAAATTTATAGAAACAAACTTGTATTATGTACTTAACAATAATAATATACAGGAGCAATCAATCTGAACTAAAAAATTTGCACACTGAGAAAAATGTTTAGTCATAGCAACGAAAATTTGGTTGAGCCAACCAAATTATTTGGTTGGTATTTATTCAACCAAACTATTTGGTTGAGACAACTAAATTATTTGGTTCACTGTTATTTGTTGGCATAACAAAAATTTTTGGTTGTCACAACTATATTTTTTTATTCGGGACAACAAAAATTTTGGTTGTCATAAAAAAAATTTTTATTTGCGAGCTAACTAACCCAGGTGCGAATTTTCGGTCGGCCAACACATAATTCGCATGTTATTAATTTAATTACACAAATATAATCAGATGAGAATGTAGAAATTTCATATTAATGAAAACCTGAAACAGAAAAATTTCATTAGTCATGAAGATTCGAACCCGGGTTTTCCAGCTGCCAGTCCAGTAGGCTAACCACCAGCCCATGAGAGATATGGATGACCAATATGGAATAAACCTTATAGCTAAACAGTTCAGTAACAGACACCGTTAGCTCAACTATCAGACCCAGGGTCGGCCGACCGTCTGGTATTGGTTTTTATTTAGATTTTATTTATATTATTATCGGCAGCTTACTTACAAACTAATCACCAATTTCTTTTAATAATTGTTTGGTTGTCACAACCAATTTCTGTTTGGTTGGCACAACCAAATTATGTTTCGTTGTCACAACTAAATTATGTTTGGTTCAACCAAATAAGAGCAACAAAATAATATGCTTGTCCTAAACAACTTAATGTTTTACGCCAACCAAATCGTTTTGTTATACCAATCAAAATATTGTTGTTACAACCAACAATGGTTTTTTCGGGCAAAAATGATGAAAAATTAGTAAACTTTGAAAACGCGATTTTTTGCACCTTTTTTGAAAAATTTACCCGGGTTCCCGGTCGCCACGCCTGCCGAAAACTTAGGGTCTTTAATTGTATGCCAAAATAAAGGGTTTAAGCCAAAAACATTGACCTTCCGAGTTATTACCGTCTAAAAGTACCTGTTGACTGGACTACAGTAGCAAGTCTCGAGCGAATCTGAACGATTTTAAAGGTTTTTCCGCTATATTGAATACGTCATTTTGAATTTTTGAAAAATGACTTCAGATTCGTCATCAGCGACCCCAAAAACAATACTGAAGTAAGTCTCGAGCGAATCCGAACGATTTTTAAAATTTTGTCCGCCATATTGGATCCGCCTTCTTGAATTTTTAAAAACTGACTTCAGATTCGTAATCAGCGATCCCAAAAACCCCTAAGTCGCAAATCTCAAGCCAATCCGATTATGGAGAATTGATTTGCATCAATGCTTAGATTCCTAGTTATTTTGGCCGGAATATCAAAGATACATTAGCGGAAACTCGGTAAATACAGGTTCCCCGCAATTTATAAATTTCTTTTCAGTTTTGGTTTCAAAAGATAAAGGTTTAAGCTTTCTTTTAAGCCATATTAGAGCTTTCTATGCCTTCTCATTTTCTTTTTACAAGACTTCAAAAAGTGCTAAAAACGCCGTTTTTTGATAATTCAACCCTTTTTAGGGTCCTGAATAAATTGAAATTTTTTGTTGTTGATATTTTCTTGTATATTGGCACCCAAACTTTCAATAAACACAGGAATTGTGAAATAAACTCAACATCATTGTTTTTTGTTACCCAGTGTAATTACTTTATAAATTTTCATAAATTACCGTATAAATTTGTATAAATTGTTGGTACCTGATTTGCAAAATTTAAATTACGTGTTAATAAATTTCAATAAATGTTTTTATTATTCAAAGAATTCAAATAATAAGTAACTAAGGAATTATTGAAATGAATCATTAAAAATAAATAATTAAAAAATTTTTTTCAATCCATTTTTAAGTTTGTGGACGGAACCCTCCGTGCGCGAGTCGGACTTGCACTTGCCCGGTAATTTTTAATAATATCATTTTTTATTGTTAAAGTTTAGTATATTATGCATCAAGGGAGGAAAGTCCGTGTTTTTCGGAGAACATTGTGCGAGACAAAAAATCGGCCTCCCGAGGTGCATATGCTATTTTCTATCAAAAAATGTACGAAAATCTCGTGTTTTGTACGCGTTAGCGGGTCAGCACTCGCAGTTTTCATGTTAGTGACGTTAGAGATAAAAAAACTGTGAGTTCTGCCCCGCTTAAGGCGAACGAAAACACGAGGTTTTCGTGCATGTGTGGTAGAAAAGTAATTAATACAAAATTTACAGAATATTAGTGTACAATATTTCTATTAAAGCTGGCAACAAAAATGTAATATAGTTGATTTAGAGTTTTTTTTTGCTTTTATGCATCAACATTTATTATTGGGCGCATTTTACAGCTGTAACTATTGATTTTTTTTAAAGTATAAAATAGAAAAATTACTTATTTTTTTATTCTCTATAAGATTTATTCACAACATTTTCATCTAAAGTATCACTTTAAGTGGTGAATTTTGTAAAACTGATTAAAATATCCAATTTTTGTACGTTAAATTATTATAACTCAAAAATGTGGGTAAATAGAAAAAAAAGTTCTACACAAAAGTAATAGAGAAACTTATTTCCTACAATTTTTTTATTAAGGTTTTAATCGGTATGAAATGATATTGAGAAACCCGATTTTTTCACCTTTTTAACCCTTTGCCAGACCAGGTTTGTACTAGCCAGGGACTGTCAGACTGGCATTTTTACATTTGTCTTACTTTAAACTTTGATTTATATAAGGATTTAACCGGTATAAAATGATATTGGAAAACCCGTTTTTTTAGGGTACTTTACCCCCCTTCTGCCACCTACTGTACCGCTAACAAGCTACCAGACTTATGTTTCTGTTCTTTGCACATACTCAGTATTATTAACAAATTAACAACAGCCTATTAACAAATTTTCCAGGTGCCCTAGTATCACTTCAAAATTTACTAGAACAAACTGTAACGAGACTATTAGACGGTATTAAACTATCACAGACAGTAAAACGAGTTCAGTTAATTTGTAAAAAGGGGTGCAGATGGAAGTTCAGGTCATTCGGAATATATGCAAAAACCTGTTGCTTTTTTTCCAAATGACACAAGCGAGGATACTAATGTCAGTGATTGTAATTTATTTCTACTGACCTTGATCCCATTAAGGTTTGTTGGTTTCTTCGAAAACTCTGATGAAGAAAACCAACAAATTTTGTAGCAAAACCCGCGTGCATCATCGACGCGTTTATGTAGGCCTATCAAATTTTTATATGGAAAAGAGACTCCGGAATTAATTCGGAAAGAAGTTTCTGCAATACAAACAGAAATTTTAAACTTAAATGTCTTTAAATCTGTGGTACAAAACCACATTAATGAATTTTATGTCGATTGCATGTTTGTAATGCACGAGGCGATGCTTGATGTCAAAGCCATAAACGCTTTGACTGACAATGTATCAACGCAAACGTGTTACTTGTGCGGTTCTAAACCCACAGAAATGAATAACCTTTAAAACAAAAAAACCAGCAACATAAACGCGGAAAACCTGAAATATGGTTTAACAACTATGCACGCGTGGATCAAGTTCTTGGAGTGTGTTTTGCACATTTCCTATAAATTAGAATTTAAGAAGCCAACGATTCGGGGCATTGCGCCTGAACAAAAAGCTGTTTTGAAAACTCGACGGAAACGAGTCCACAGTGAACTTTATCAAAAACTGGGAATAAAAGTTGATAAAGTAGTTCAAGGTAAAGGAACGTCGAATACTGGAAACGTAAGGAGAATTAACTTTGAAAATTACAAAGAATCTGACAGTAATACAGGTGTTGATGAGGAACTAATTAGAATGTTCGGTCTTATTATGATCGCCTTATCACAAGCGAGCAGCTCCGGAGCACGCGTAAGGAGAAGCGGTCTCCCACCATGCGTACGTTCCACCCTTCGCTCTGCCTCTCTTACCTCTGCACATGCCTATCTGTCCGCATGGTAGGAGACCACTTCCCCTTACGCGTGTTTCGGAGCTGCTCGCTTGTGCAGGCCTGCCTTAAACCTTCAAAATTTTGATAATTTTGCAAAGAGAACCGCAAAGTTGTTCGTTGATAAGTATCCATGGTATCGAATGCCTGTCAGTGTGCATAAAATTCGGGTTCATGGAGCTGCAGTTGCTGAGGCGATTATTTTGCCAATAGGTATGATGACCGAAGAGGCTCAAGAAGCCAGTAATAAAAAAAAGTATTAGATTTTCATGGAACTTCGTACTTAAGAATTTTTAAGAACTCTGATTACGAATTTGATGTTAGAGTTTCAAAACTTAAAATGGCGGACTTAACATGATGGATCAAATATAACGGATGCAAAATCAAAAATAGACTGGATTGTCTGAAAACTTGTTACTCGTGGGATTTTGATGTCATTAATAACGAATTTGATGCCGTTTTTAACATTGAAAATGGTAGATCTAATATGACTTGTAGAGTCAATAATTGCCAACTCTAAGTCGAAATTTGAAACTTCAAAAAATAGGATGAAATTTTTGTTTCTTAATTACGTTACTCGGAACTTTTTTACTTTGTGCCCGCCCTATTTGGTTTGACATTTTAAATTTCACAGAAGTGTCAACAAGATCGTTGCCACAGACATAGAAAACCCCCGAGTAACAAGTTTCAAAGCAAAGCAATCGATTTTTAATTATGCTACTGGGATATTGGATCCGCCATTTTAAATTTCAAAAAAGTGTCATCAAATCCGATATCAGCGACAATAAGAAACTTAGGAGTAAAATTTTTGAGGCAATTCAATAGATTTTTGATTTTGTGTCCGCCACATTGAATCCATCATTTTGAAATCCGATATCAGATTCGTACTCAGCGACCCCGCCCTACTGTAAAAACGTGCGTGTGATCTGTCGTAAGAAGGTAGGTATGTACTTACATGACTAAGATTTTGTAAAATTGTTTCTATAACTACGGTGGCCGAGGGGTTTAAGGCGTACTTAGACTCAGGTTAGATGGGCTCGAATCCCGTTGGCAAGAATTTTTTTTTAATAATATATTTAATTTAAAATATTTTATTCAATACTTAGGTGTGTTCGCACATGAGTTCGTAAGTGTGTTCGCATCTGTGTTCTTACATACGTACGCAAATGAGAACTCATATAAGAACGCTGTTTCAATTTCATATTGAGTAACGTTATACGCGGCGCATTACGGAACTTAATATAAGAACTTACATGCATTCGTACCTACGTTCTCACATAAGATCTGATACGAGATCTTGTCTGTGTCACCTGAGATCTTATATGCGTACACATGTAAGCACATACCTACCTTCTTACGACAGATCACACGCACGTTTTTACAGTAGGGCGAAAACTGTGTATAGCACATATTTCAAGTGACATAAAGGGTTAACAGTTTAACACCACTTTTACATTCATTTTTGAACCACTCTACTTTATACGAAAAATCTCGAAAAGTTGCAAAAGTTCTTTTGATATTCTTAAACAATTTTCTTTTGTTTACAAAATGAACCTGAGCTTAGCCCAGTCAAACGTAAGGACAAATCGTTGCTTGCGCAGTGTCCTATTGCCCATAGCGGCCAATTTCAAAATACATAATGTTTAGAGGATATGTTAATTTATATATGTCAGCCAAATTGGCACAATTACGCGCATGTCTAATGACTATAGTTTTCCTTACTAGAAGGGGTACAGAAGAGGGGTAAATTAACTTATCAGAAGTCACTTATGGGAGATCCGAAAGTTTCCTTTAACTTCTCTGAAAGTTATCTTTAACTTTTCTGATAGTCACCTTTAACTTTTTCGAAAGTTACCTTCAACGTTTATGAAAGGTACCTTTAACTTTTCCGAAAATTATTTTTAACTTTTCTGAAATATATCTTTAAGGCCTCAGAAAAGAGATCCGAGCCACAGCTTAGATTTTGGAAGGGCCTAATCCCGAACGTCGACAAGGACCCAGTGGGTCTGACCTATAAAATCGTTACCAAGAAATTGGTAACGAGGCAAAAGACCCCCTGCCTGAACAATCCCGATTGGATCCGACTGATAATCAAGGCCTTGTTCCACTGGCAGAACCATGGCTTAGGATTTTTATCCGCGAATTTTATTATTCTATACACATTCATAGGGGAGTGGGTCCCAAGATGGACAGGGCCCCAAGATGGACATTTTGTATAAAATTTTTGTTCAAGGTGACAGCGCCTTATGCTTTCTGTCATTTTTGTTGTTTGTATAGACCAAGATTTTGATGCACATTAGAAGAAAAAAACCAGTTGGTAAAGTTATTTAAATTTATGATTAAGAATGAGTACTTAACGTTATAATATTCTTTATTTATCGTATAATAATATCCTAAAATGATTTTACTAATTCAGTGTTCATATATATATTTTTACTGGGGATGAAAAAATGGTGTCATGTACCCTGAGATGGACAGGCCTCAAATCTCAATGTATTTATTTGCATATTTTTGATTTTACACTTTTTTCAATAATTTTTTTAACCAATTAATTATTACACTTTTTTTAATAATTTTTTTAACTAATTAATTAAATTTTTTTATTTTCCACCATAAAATGTTATGTTATCGTTAGAGAATTTGATATATCAATATTTTTCGATATTTTATTACTTTTTACTGTTAAGCTATTAAATTGAAGTTTTTAGAAATGTTATTTCTTGATAAATTCCGTAAAAGGATTAAAAATTAGTTTAAGAATTGTTAGACGATGTTCATTTTTTATTTACTACAATTTTCAGAGACTTTTAAGAAGGTGTCTATCTTGGGGACACTTTTTTTAGACCAAAAATTTTATCCCTGTGGCCATAAGTTACCTTATAAATTGTACTTTCATCCTGTATAAAACATTAATATTTTTTATTCGGTTTGGATTCTACAGCAATAAATCGAAAGGGTGTCCAACTTGGGGCCCTCTCCCCTATAAGTAAAAAAAGTACATTTAGAAAAACATTAGTTTCCTAAAATAAATTTTCGAATGTAACAGTTGTTTTAGTAATGGTTCCGAATTCACTGCCTTATTCGTAATTGAGCTTTTAAACGCGTTTTTCTCGAAACCACTTTTTTTCAACTGGTCGCCATGATATCTCAAAAACGACTTGACCGATCACCTTGAAATTTATAGGGTATGTTCAGCACATGTGAGGCTACAAGCTGAACTAGAACTAAAGAACTGAACTAAAATCGCGTAAAAATGTTATTTTTCAATATTTTTAAATAATCTTAGTGTATCTTGTAGCTACAGTGACACCGATTAAAATGCTTTTTTACTTTTTGATTTTAGATTACTCAGTCGGTCGGAATCGTGGCGCTGTACTTTTTTTACATGAATTAATTCCCCGCCTGCATCACGGAAATTTTTATTGTTTTGACTTCAAACAATTTCTGATTATACTTCAATAGTTAATAAATATATGATAGAAAATTCAAAGTTTTAATCGCCCTTCAAAAAAAAATCCCAAAAAACAGTTAAAAAACGTCCGTCACACGGGTCAACCCCTAAATAGGGTGCTAGTTATGAAGCCTAAGGATAGTAGGATTGCAT
This sequence comes from Ganaspis brasiliensis, assembly GCA_037103525.1. NCBI lineage: Eukaryota > Metazoa > Arthropoda > Insecta > Hymenoptera > Figitidae > Ganaspis > Ganaspis brasiliensis. Next base: position 69,213 of record JAZKLR010000401.1, read on the forward strand.
AATTTCTGATTTTCTTTAATTTGTTGCAGTGGTTTTGGGATTGAAAATTATAGATGTGTAAGCCGTAGTCGATGCAACTTCTGAAGATAGTAGTGGTTTTGAGCAGCTTCCGACCACGATCTTCTTAAAAGTTTAAATATGTTTAGAATTTTTCTGAGTTTGTCGCAGAGATGTGAAAAGTGTGCTTCGAAAAAAATTTTTCGTCGATGATAATTCCAAGGAATTTGACCTGGGAGGAAGTGCAAATAGTAATTGCATTGAGCATTTTTTTGAAAAAAATTAGTAGCTTTGTTTTTTTGGGACATATCTCGAGGTCCCTACTTTCGAATAATTGAACAATGGAGTCAAGACTCTGCTGTTAAGACTGTAAACACAGGAGAACATCCGATTTACGGCAAATGATTGCTATGTCGCACAGTGGTACGAATCGCAAATCTAGCTGGAAAAAAGTCAAAATTTTGATGTCTTTAAAAAATATAAAAACTATATAGGTAGGGTAACAGGTACAGTGACCGACCCCCTGACAGTGAACGACACCGTCATAAAAAAGGTTACTTATTAAGGTGTCCGTTATTTTGCGAAAGTTGGGATTTCTTAGGTCGCCGGGCTGAATTTGCTTTAGAATGTGAAAAAAATGAGCTGTGCACAAGGACAGCCCAATCGATTAATATTAACCCGTGCCACCGAAGGGTTATCCACAGTAAAAAGAAAACCGTAAAATCCGCTCACATGTCGGCGGAATTTAAGGCGTGATCAAAGGAAGAACACCAAAACTTAAATTCAGCATAACCTGAAAAACGTAAAGTCCGCTCAATTCTCGCTGAAAAACCCGTCACTTTTTGCGGGAAAGTAATGGACATAGAACTGACATTCAGTCAACTTATGGCGGATGGTCAGTGAATACCGGTGAGTAAGCGGTATTCGTTGGTTGTGTAGCAGAAAGTCCGCCATATTTTTAAAGAAAATGAGGAGCGTAAGGCGGAAAGTCAGTATCACTGAGCAGAGATGTTCAGTAAGTAATGATGAAATTCCTACAGCCAGTGAATTGAATTTAAGTTATCTCATGTACTTACATTCAGGAGGGTAAATAATATTTAAAAAAGAATCAAAATCTAATAGTAAAAAAATATTTATTATGCAGTGCGACCACTACCACGGCAGAAGTACAGGCTTTACATTTAACATTGTACTCATAACCTATTGACATAACCTCAAACAAAAATGGGTTTTTACATAACATAAAAATATTATTAAAACTGATTGGACTCAATTTTGAAAGACAAAGTTGTACATTTTCTTTTAAAAATTAGGTTGATTAAAAATTTGTTAGCAAATATTATTATTATATATATATATTAATATATATATTATTAATTATACCAAATATTACAAATATTCAAATAAGCTATTATTTGTCAAAATTTTGATGAAAATTACAATTGTTCACAAACTTTAGAGAAAAACACGAAAGGTTAAATAATTATTATTTCATAACAAATTTTGTCAACCTTCTTTTTTAAAAAAAACGTACATCTGGGCTTTTCAAAAGTGGATAAATTGAATTTCAATAATATTTTTATTTGATGTGAAAAACCATTTTCTAGTTTCAGGTTATGTCAATGGGTTGAACATAACCCATTGTTATTTTTAAGATGTTTATAAATTAATGTCTAATTCCTCAAGGAGGTTTACCACTGTCCTTAATCTCTTGTAAGCATTTTCGACCTTTTTACCAAAAAAGATGGCAGATAAAAAAGTAAATGATAATTTAGCTTCAGGAGCAAAAGAAACATTAAACACCCAGTAAAGAGCAAGTAAATATAAAAGGCTTTCTATTGCCTCCCCTGAGAACATTGCTTTAGCGTCAATATATACGGACATGTTTAGATTTGAAGTTTCTGCAGAACCTATAGCAATTAGTCGAGGTGGATCGTCTGCAGCTGGCACGGTAGTGGATAAAACTGTATTCACCTAAAAAATGAAGAAAAAGTTTTAATCCCTAATTGTTGAAATGTTTTAGAGTATAACCACTAAAGATATTGCAGTTAGTTTACTGCAAAAATTGCTGTAATTGCTAAATTTACCGGAAAAATTTCTAAAATATGGCTCGCTCTACTTCGTTCTTTATCAGCGCCTTTGGACTTCGCCTGTTTTGGAGAGAAATAGTCTTCAATTCGTAACAATACTCTGACGGTTTCGCAATTTTTTGTCAAATTATCGGAGGTGCTCATATCTGGTAAAAAACGTTTCATTAATACTGCTAAAGAATTAGTCCAGCGTTGTCGAAGTTCGCTTAATTGAACTCCCATTATTATTTCAAATTCTAACAGCATCTATAAAAATTAAGTAGTTAATAAAGAAACAATGCAGGGTTTTAGTATCATCATGGACTATCAAAACATATATGAATGAAAAAAATCCTCAGACTTAACAAAAATTAGGTTATTATATACGTATTTTCTGTACTTTGTAATTTGATATAAGTTACAGAAGTTATAAGTGATTGAAATTTGGTGTTTTCAACAAAAGGGTATCTTTTGAACGCGTCTTTCTCCCTTAATAACGAAAAAATTGATTTGCAATATAAGTTCAAAAATAGTAAATTAGAGTATTATTATTACTTACAGTTGAAAGTCGACGAAGGTTGCAATTTTATATCCAAACTAAAACTAAAAAGTTTTATAATAATTTCCACTTATTAACACTTAACAACAGATAAAGCACAAGAGGACGCTCACGAAATGACAACATGTAAGATGGCGTCAGTTCGTCATAGTTTACGCAAAACCATTTCAGCTGAAGACATGCGCAGTAGCTGACACCCCTCTACAGACGACGAACTCAGCCAAAAGCGACTGAAATTCCGCTAAAGCTTATCTTACTTTTTTTTTGTGTGGAGAAGTCAGATCATTCTTGCGGATTTTATACCAACTTTCTTCCTTAAAATAAAATCCGCATAGCCAGTCTGACTTTCTGCTTATTTAATATCATAAAATAAGAAACATGATAAAAATTAAGGCCATGCTGAAACTACGTTCAATCCAATTTTAAGGTACATTTTTTTACATTTTGTATGATAACTCTTTTTTATTAATCTTTTACTTTGACGATATGTATTTTTATGGTTTTTGAGGTGCTGAATACGAATCCGATGTCAAAAATGAGTTTTGACAGCTGCCAGTTGTCAAAAAAGCTGTCAATGAAACTGTCAATTTTTTAAAGACGTCAGTTTTTGTGGGATTTTACATTAATTTACTTATATAAAAGTATCTTAAGAACACTAAGGTCAAACGAAATAGCAATATGTAATATTGACAGTTGACACCTGTCAATTAAGATGTCAAGCTTTTTAAAACGAGAGTTTTTGACAGTTTTTACATTAAATTAATCACATATGCATACAAAAGTAATTTCAGGACACTGGTAAGATAAACCTAAATAGAAATATGTAATATTGACAGTTGACGACTGTCAATTAAGCTTTCAAACTTTTAAAAAAGGTGACTTTTTACATTAAACTACTCATATACAAGTGTTTTTAAGTACGCTAAGATTAATTCTAATAACAATATGTAATCTTGACAGTTCACAGCTGTCAATTACGCTGGCAATCTTCTGAAAAGGAGCTTTCTTGTTATCATATATATTCTTAAAAGTATAAGTTACAAGTGTATAAGTTTATAAGGTACAGTGCAGCTCAGCAGATTTTGCTCACCCCACATAATTTTTGTATTTGCAAAAAGTTTTATATTTTGTTAACCAATAAAGATAAAACAATAAATGATGACTTTTTTAAAGCTTTTGTTCTCTACTTTTAGAATATCTAATGAGCGGAAAAAAATTGTTAAATTGTTTAATTACTCTTAACAATAGTCAAAAATTCCATTTCTTTTTTGTGAATTTCAAACTGATTTATTTTGTAAACAGATAATCAAATTATAATCGCAAACAATGCATTTGAAATATAATTTTATCACCTTTAAAACGAACTTTGAAAAATTGTTCTAAGATTTTTTATAACAAAGATATATAGGTAATTGTTAAAAAAATAGCACTCTTATTTGATTAGGCATAAGTCAAGAACGGTTAATTTTGGAAAAAAATGTGTCTTTTTATGTATAGAAGCAGAAAAAGATATTTAGAATTAAAAAACTTTTTTTACTATACAAAAGAACTTAAAAAATTAAAAAGTGATACATTTTTTTCTTTTATTTCTAAATGTTTTTATCTGGTACTACACAAAAAGAGGCACACATTTCTCTTCATAATTTTTTTCAAAGTCAACCATTCTAGACTTATGACTAATTACAAAAAAATTTTATAAACTCAAAACAGGGTAAAAATTTTTATTTTTTTAATTCTAAACATTTATTTCCGATCCTACACATAAGAAAGCCCATTTTTTTTCTAAATAATTTTTTTCCAAAATCAACCGTTCTTGACTTATGCCTAATCAAATAAGAGTGCTATTTTTTTTAACAATTACCTGTATATCTTTGTTAAAAAAAATCTTAGAACAATTTTTTAAAGTTCGTTTTAAAAGTGATAAAATTATATTTTAAATGCATTGTTTGCGATTATAATTTGATTATCTGTTTACAAAATAAATCAGTTTGAAATTCACAAAAAAGAAATGGAATTTTTGACTATTGTTAAGAGTACCCAGGCGCGAAAAACCAATGCTGACGCTGGGTGGAGGCTTGATTCTAGCTTTGACACCCAGAGTGGGTAACCGAGACTGGGAACAGTCTTTAAATCACTGTCGTTCAATATTGGTTCAAGATTTGACACCAATGCTCGTTCCATGCTTGATTCAAGACTGCTTGAATCCTCATGCGCGAAGCTTGAACATCCAATCTAGATTCAAGCTTGAATCAACTGTGACACAACTGCTCAACTTATCATATTACATATTTTTTTATATATTAAAGTATATACATATAAAAAGTAATATAAATTAAATAATAAATATTACAACTGCTGCAGATTTAGTAATTTTATGAATATTTACTATTAATTTTGTATAAAATAAACTATAAATAAACAAACAAAAATTACGTAATTTTACTTAATTGTAAGATATATTAGAAGTAAATTAAATTTGTAAACAATTATTTCCTTATTTTAAAAAAATAAATTTCAAAGAATCATATAACCAAACGAAATAATATAAAGACAATTTTCAAATTTGAAAAATATTGAAGATATAATTACGTGCTCGATAGCGTAATTTTGTAAAATCATTCATTTAAAAAAAAACTTTAATTATACAAATTGAATAAATTTCCTTATTTAAATAAAAGTGCCCTTCAATACATTATATATAAATAATTTTTATAATTTACTTTTGTATTACATATTATTGAAATTAATTATTTAAATAATATTCTTAAATTAAAGTTATAAATAAAAATGATAAATTATTAGTTAATTTTGTTTACGTATTTTGCAAATATTTTACAAAAATATTTGTTTATGAAATATTAATAAGTTAGGATCGAGATTGGATTGTATAAACTGTATATCAGTAAATACAAAGGATACATAAATTCTATTCTATTTATTTAAATAATATTTAATTTTTAAATAATAATATTAAATTAAAGTTATAAATAATTAAATAATAATTAATCATTATCAGTTAATTTTGTTTACATATTTTGCAAATATTGTATAAGAATATTTATTTATAAAATATTAATAAGTTAAAAGATTGGATTGTATAAACTGTATATCAGTATAAACGAAGGATAAATAAATTCTATTAATTTATTTTTGATAATGAATATGTTCCAGAACTATTAAAATGTAAATAGCATATTATCCAGGTCTGAACCTCACAAAGTTATTTCTATTGACTCTCAACTACCCGTCGTAGCCGAGTGGTACTCATAGCGTGCGTTCACCGCGAGCGAATTCGTCAATAAGGCCGTGGGTTCGATCCCCCCTTGAGCGTGCGAAATTTTATTTCATAGGTTAAGTGTTTATATGTATTAAAATTGTTAATTAATCTTAGGTCGATAATAATTAAGTCTATAAATGTGCAATTAATCTTAAATTATAAAAAAAAAACAATCTGAAGAATATCAATTTAAATAATTATAGATAAACATTAAAAAAATTTTTTATTTTATTAATTTTATGATAATCTGCAGCAGTACAGTAATTAAGAAAAAATGATAATAATAATATTATTATTGTATTTATAATTATAAATAATATAATAATATAATATTTTTTTTTTTTTTTTTTTTTTTTACAAAACAAGTTTAGGAGAGGAAAAAATGCATTTACGCACTTGTTAGTGTGGGACTCGACCACGTGCTGTGGTAATACCTCACTAAAACAACCTCTCCCATTCTTGCTTTACATATTCTAATCCACTATTGCTCCATCCGTCCTGGAGGGTAAGCAAAAGCGTGATTCATTTACTAGAGTTGTTATTTTCGTTTCTTACACTGTTGTTCTCACCCATTGCCGCCGATATTCTTAAGCGGTGGTCAAGAACGTTGTTGGATGCTTTTTTAGAGCTACCGAATAGGATCTTATAATGAACAGTGCTGCCGAACCAGATTTAGAGAGTTCAGAAGAACAGCCTTCTGCATGCGAACCGCCAACGCATTAGCCTTGTGCTCGCAGCTAGGAATTTTTTGTAATTGGCTCACAAATGAAGCTCGCATCCCTCCTAAACAACCGAGTACAAGAACAATTAATCTGACCCTGTAGCCTGGATATATTTTACTCAATTCAAACAGAAGGTCTTGATACTTTGTCCGCTTCTCATCCTCCTTTTGAGTGATATTGCTCTCAGCAGGTGCCGAAAACTCTATCACACAAATGACCCTACTTTTATGATCCTGGAGCACTATATCAGGTTTATTGGAGCTGATACGATGAGTGGTGGAAAAAGAAAAATTCCAGTAGATCTTACACTGATCATTTTCCACAACGGACTCCTGATCCCCCTGGGCATACGGCAAGATGGGTTCTTTATCTATACCATATTGGTGTCGAAGGTGATAATACAACACCTTAAGCGCAGCATTGTGTCTTTCTACATATCTGTAACATGCATACTTCGGGCACGCACTTAGAATGTGACTAAGTGTCTCCGGGTATTGCCTGCACGCTCGACAGTTGGTATTGTCGACAGATATATGCATCACTCGACTGCGATACACCAAAGTATTTATCACTCCATCCTGGCAAGCAAATAAAAATCCTTCAGTCTCCGATTTCAAACCAGCAGACTTGAGGAAAGCAAATGACAAAACCCCAGACAGTCCCAACTCTTTTATGAGACTGAAAAACCGTCCATGCACAGGCCTGTCAATATGCTCCTGTAACAGAAGCGCATGTTCTGCTTCCTTAACACGTTTTTTAAGCATTAATGGTGTTAAAGATGCTAAACCGTGTTCCATATCCCTGGTTTCAAATGGGAGACTAAGTTCACTTGCAGCTCTTTCTGCCGCTCGATATAAAACGCCCCAACATTTGCAATTTCATGATGGTGAACAAATTGCATAAGAGGATCTCTACTGTTTATGACTGAGCATGCTGCAGATAAAACAATTCTACGATGAAGACACTCTAAATTTAAAAGACCTCTTCCTCCCCGATCGCGTGGAAGGTAAATGCGAGGTACGGAAGACTTAGGATGATGACTTCGATGTATAGTCATCATCTTGCGAGTTTCTCTATCTAGTTCCTTCAACTCATTCACATTCCACTTAACTGCTCCAAATGTATAGAGTAGTAAAGGAATGGCTAATGTGTTTGTGGCTTGTATCTTATTCTTCCCAGATAGTTCAGAAGCCCAAATTTTTCTGAGAAGACCATGGTATTTCATATGGAGATGATCTTTAAGCCCACACAAATCTTGACTTTCCGATTGAGGAATTCCAAGATATGTGTAAGTTTCCCCAACACCAAGGTGATGAATGGTATTGCCACCAATGAGCTGAATATTCTCAGAGTCGCTCGACATTTCAGCTGTTTCTCGTCTCCCTTTAATTAAATGGATAACAGCACATTTATCTAATCCAAAATCCATACCAATAGCTCTGGAGTACTCGGCTACTGCAAACACCAGAATTTTTAATTCGTCCTTGCTGGATCCATATAGCTTAAGATCGTCCATATAAAACAGATGGTTGATAATAATAATATTAATAATAATAATAATATTATTATTATTATTATTATAAGAATTATCATTATTAACAACATAATACAACAAGAATATTATTATATTAATAATTATTTAACGTTCTGTCTTCTGTAAGCGACAGTGGAATCAGGCTTGACGAAGCTATAATCGGACTTCCGAACATTGATAGAGTCTTGGACTCCAATCCTCAACCAAGCTTGGAGCGTCAGGCTTGAATCGCTGTTACATTCTAGCTTGGACGAGTCTTGCTTCCTCCGACTTACCAATCCTCAATCAATATTGACCAGTCCTCAGTCAAGCTTTATAAAGCCTCAAATCATCGTCCCTGCGCGCCTGGGTAATTAAATAATGAAACAAATTTTTTCCGCTCATTAGATATTCTAAAAGTAGAGAACAAAAGCTTTAAAAAAGTCCTCATTTATTGTTTTATCTTTATTGGTTAACAAAATATAAAACTTTTTGCAAATACAAAAATTCTGAGGGGTGGGCAAAATTTGCTGGGCTGCACTGTACCTTATAAACTTATAACTTGTACTTTTAAGAATATATGCGATAACAAGAAAGCTTTTTTTCAGAAGATTGCCAGCGTAATTGACAGCTGTCAACTGTCAAGATTACATATTGTTATTAGAATTAATCTTAGTGTACTTAAAAACACTTGTATATGAGTAGTTTAATGTAAAAAGTCTCCTTTTCAAACGTTTGACAGCTTAATTGACAGGTGTCAACTGTCAATATTACATATTGCTATTTCGTTTGACCTTAGTGTTCTTAAAATACTTTTATATAAGTAAATTAATGTAAAATCCCAAAAAAACTGACGTCTTTAAAAAATTGACAGTTTTATTGACAGCTTTTTTGACAACTGGCAGCTGTCAAAACTTATTTTTGACATCGGATTCGTGTTCAGCACCTCAAAAACTATAAAAATACATATCGTCAAAGTAAAAGATTAATAAAAAAAAGAGTTATCATACAAAATATAAAAAAATGTACTATTCCCATGTAAACCCACATGTAAAGGATAATCCTTCGGTGGCACGGGTTAATATTAATCGATTGGGCTGTCCTTGTGCACAGCTCATTTTTTTCACATTCTAAAGCAAATTCAGCCCGGCGACCTAAGAAATTCCAACTTTCGCAAAATAACGGACACCCTATTACTTATGTTAACATATTTACAATTATGTAAATAATGGTAAATGTAAAAACACATTTTTTGTAATTATGTTAACATATTTACACATTAATATACATTGTATGTTATTAAATTGAGAAAAATGGCTTATTAAGAAACTTTTAAAATAATGCGAATACATACCTAATAATTTAAAATAATCAAGGAAATTGAGTTTTCTAAAAATGAGGTTAGGTATGTTTCGTGTTTTCCATCGAAATTTACGAAAACGACAAGAACATCAGTGAACCAAAAGTAAGTTTTTTTTTTAAAAACACAACTGTTTTAATAGGTTAGGTTTGCATAATTGGCTTTACAACAAGTGTAATTAATAATGTGAGACTTAAAAAACAGTGTAAATAATGTGAATTCTTTAATTATTTAGGTGTCGTTCTTTTCCCCAATGACAGTGAACGACGGGAGGATGTCGTTGACTGATTTCTGTAAATTTCTCAATTTTCAGTGAACGACACCATATAAAAACTTGACAACTGAATAATTTTTTTAATGATTATTTGAATGTTGCATCATCACAAATTAATTTTATCAATGATTGTAATAGTTAATTAGCAAATGCTTAGTATAAAAACTTATTAAATTATTTAAAAAATCTATTCAATATGCAATACATAACAAAACTTCCATTTTTTTCTCAATTATGTAATTAATTAAAAGTAGAACATTTAATTGTATGAAAAAACTGAAAATTATTATATTTACAAATGTTTAAAGAATTTAATATTGTTAATTGTCCAATCTATTATAACGACTAGAGACTTCTTTTTTTTCTCAGTTGTTAAACTTATTAAGCAGAACATTTAATTATATGAAACAGCTAAAAATATTATTTTTAAAATTGTTTAAATAATTCATTGTTGTTAATTTTTCAATATATTGAACAATAATTAGAAGGCTAAATATTTCTAGTATTTTCTCATTTATGCACATTTTTAAGAGCAGAACAACTATTTATAAGAAAAACTAAAAATTATTATTTTTAAAATTGTTTAAATAATTTCTAGTTGTCAATTTTCCAATATATTGCATATAAAGCTACACACCTCTATAGACTATAGAAAATATTTATAAATGAAAAAATTATAAATAAATTGGTTATTTTACAGGAGAGCGAAAACAAAAGTCGAGCGCGCATGTGAATCTGTACAAATCGAGAGATTTAAATTGTTATAACTTCAAAAATATCCAATAAAAGCCTTTTCTGACTTCAGATAATGAAAAAGAAACCTTTAATAAAATTAAAACAACCATAAACCGAAAAACGATTTTTGGCTTCTTAGGTCCCTTTCTTCAGAACGCGTCACATTTGTTTCTCGGATGAGAAACCAACAAAAATCACCCATCATTGCTTCGTCCCAAAAGCCTTGATAGCGACGTTCCATGACTTTTATGTCCTGGTGAAAACGCTCTCCGTGTTCATCACTTTCTGCGCCCAGATTGTTAGGAAAAAAGTTCAAGTGGGTGTGCAGGAAATGAATTTTCAAGGACATATTTACTCATGTGTCGATGAAATGTGATTAATATATGTAAATAAAGTTAGAAAGTTAAAAATGGAAAATTTTGAAATTATACCTATGTTCTTATAATTTATAAGCAAGTCTTCGATAATTTTTTCGTAATTTGGACTTTTGTCATTTCCCAAAAAGCAAGAAACAGTTAAGCAAAATGAATCCCATGCTTTTGCCTTATCTGCTGACAAAATTGAATGGAATTTAACATCAGTGATCAGTTTTTTAATTTGTGGCCCCACAAATACACCTTCTTTTATCTTTGCATCAGATAGATTTGGAAATAGTTTTTTCAAGTAACTAAACGCAGCACCATTTCTTATTTGCAAAGCCTTTGCAAGGTTCTTAAAGAGACCAAGTTTTACATGTAAAGGTGGAATGATGATTCTGTCCTGTTCGACGAGAGGATCAAATTTGACATTTTCTTTTCCTATAGTAAAATTGATTCTCTCAGGCCAATCTTTCCGAACATAATGATCGCAACTTGCTCGACTGTCCCATTTGCACAAAAAACACATGTATTTTGTGTACCCTTGTTGCAAACCAATTAACATAGCGACGACTTTAAGATCAGAACAGATTTTCCAGTTATATTGTTTATATTTGATTAAATCTAGCAGTAAGGACATTGACTCATAAGATTCTTTCATACCAACAGCGTGAGCTACTGGAATTGAGGGTTTCTTGTTACCTTGGTGTAACAAAACAGCTTTTAAACTTAGTTTGCTGCTATCAATGAATAAACGCCATTCAGTTGGATCATGTGGTTCGACAAATTCATTGAACAAACCGTTTATGTCATGGCAAAAACAAACGTTATCTTTCTTTGAATAGTAGGTAGCAAAACGCTCGTGACGAGTTCTATAATAAGTTATTTTAACCTCAGGTGTCACAAAACCTCGTTCTTTCATGCGTGATGTCAACATCTCCGACTTTTCTTTCGTCAGATCTAAATCTCTTATCCAGTCATTAAGTTCACATTGTGTAAGAGGCATTGCTTTTTTCTCTGGTTCAAAATCAGTGTCGCTTAATTCACTTGATTCAGGTACATCAGCATCATCAACGAGTTCGTACTTCCGCTTAGGACAAACAGGATAAGGAATTGAATGTGAATGAGGAATCGGTTTTGAGAAAGAATGCACCTCTGCATATTCAGTGCTTCGATGACGTCCACATTGTTTAATTTTGATCAGACAAAAATAACAGTCAACTTCATGACACATTGGCTCTCGCCAAGTTGCAGGAACATCAAATGGTAAGTAACGACTAGGGTAAAATAAAATAACATTAACTACTAAAGGCGTTTTAAAAAAATTTGCAAAAAAACTTAAAAAAAACTTTACTTACTTTGTGCCAGCCATCCACATAGTTAAAGTAGTTCTACATGCATTGCACAAAACATTTGGTGTCCATGATTCATTAAGATTATCTGGATTAACTTTGAAATATAAACGATATGCAGTTTGCAAAGTAACAGTAAACTTTGGCGGTGTCACAAAAATGTATTCTCCACAGGCATAGCAGAACTTGTTAGGATCATTTTTGCAATTGTATTTGCGTTTTGCATTACTCATTTTTTCATAAATGGACACAATATGTTTTTAATTTGATTACTGCTACCGTAAATAATCATAAACAATGAAAATAGCTTCACTAACAAAGTGTCGCCAACTTAAAAAATAGTGTCAAGAAGTATAAATAATATAAAAATATTACCAACATTATAATTGATTTATTGTGCTTAAATTTTATAATCTCATAAATACGTTAAAAACAGTGTAAAAATATGCCACTTTCCATTTCAATCATCATTTTATACTCTTCAGAACGTTAGTCTTAAAATAGTTAAAAGAATCATAAAATTTGTCAAACATTGAATTTCTGTATTTTCACTTCAATGCTTATAACTTCTACATTTTTAATCCAAATTTGATCACCTAAGGCTCATTTTCTTTCAAAAAGATTACACTTTGACATCCAAGAAAGAAACCGGAAGTAAAAATATTTTTTGATGACGTAATACACAGTAAATCACTTTTTTGTTGGCAATTTTGTTAAAAATGAAGCAAAATTCTCAACAAATTCATAAATAGACGCTAAACTGATAATCTGATTGAAAAAAGTTGTACATACTTTTGATAGGAAATTTAACTACCTTTAATTTCATAAAAAAGAAATTGAAATCGGTTAAGTACTTCCGGAGATAATTGTAATTTAGTAAACTTACTTTTTTTAAAAATTCAAAAAATTGAAATTTGGCTATATCTCGAAAACTGTTCTACTTTCTTAAAGTCTGACTTCATATTTCGATTCAGGGGGAAATTTTACATAAGAATTGACAGTCAAATGCCACAGGTCAAAATCATTGTAAACTAGTGTTATTTATTATATTATATATGATAATAGAAAATAATAATAATAATAATAATAATTAAAAAATAATAATATATTATTATTATTTTTATTATAATTATTATTTTTCCATTATTATTCTTTTTAATTATTTAACTGTAAATTTGTAATGGCAGTATTAAATATGAGATAAAAATTGTAATCAGGAGATTGAGAGATGTAACAACGAAATTGTATTTAGTATGTATAATAATACTTCTCTTACTATCTGTAAGTTTGTAGTTTATATTTGGTACTACCATTTAATATTTAATAAAATCGTTATGTACTGAAATATTGAAACGTTTTATTTACCTTTTTTTCTATTACCATTAAATAAAATTACAATTCTTATTGATTTAGAATAATTATTTATTATAATTATAATTCTATATAATAATAGAAAATAATAATTAAAAAATTCATAATAATAAAGTGCTTGCATTTTTTGTCTGCACCACTAGGTATAACAAACCTATATGGGTGATTCTCCACGAAACCGACAATTCCATGTCCCTTGTGCTTTTTAAGAAACATATTGCACATATGGTAATGAATCCAACGTGAAAAAGTAGCTCTAGTGATCACAAACAAAAGCCTGTAGCCACTTTAATTTATAAGATTAAATATTTTTTGTTAAATTCAAATTTAAGAGCCAAATCGTCATGGTGAAGCCTGTCCCCAGGGTCAGTTTCGAAACAAAAATAAATATTTTTAGTAAACTTTAATAATAAAATTAATTAATTGTAACATTTTTTTATTGTCTAAATGTGTAGAATTCAGAAAAAAAATTGTTTGTAAAATAATTTTATTTTTTTTATTTCTTTTTAGATGTTATATCTTGTCCCCAGTTTTATGCGTCATGGTGAAGCCTTTTTAAACTAGGTGTGAATTCTGTTCATTTCATGGACACTTCGCTTCCAAGGAAGCAAGATAATTTGCTTCCTCATAGAGGAAGCAATAAATTTATTTATAATATAAAAAATAATAATTTAATTTTAAATTAATTATTATTTATTTTTATGCAAATAAGTAATAATAATAAAATAATAATAAATCAATATATATATTTTTTTTCTATCTTCCAAAACTTTATTTATTTATTTATTATAACCAAATTTGTGTAATATATAGAATAATTAATATAAATTTTTTTTTTTTTAACTAATAACAATCTTATTAAAATTAATTCTGATTACATAATCTCTTTAAACGTCGAAGTCTGTGCGGTATTGAAAATACATAACCTGTTTTCTGTTTTTGAAAAATGAATTAAGGTAGTTCTCTCGGAAAAATTTTTTCTTTGAATATTTTTTTAATTGAAGTATCATATAATAGAACATTCAAGGAATACAATGATATTTTGTTAAAGGTAGGAAGCGGTGCTACTTATTAAGATATTTGAGAATGAAGTTGAATCTTTTAACATGGAAGAATGTAAAACGCATTGTTGAAAAATACAATTTTACTAACCACGCAATGAATTTTCTTTAGGTTTAAAAGTAAAAACTAGTAATTAATATTTTAAAGTATAAGGAATAAGATTCTTTTTTGAAAAATGTGGCTTGCGGTACTAAATTTCGAAAAATAGTACTTTGAAATCCACATTTTGACGTTTTATTCATTTTTTAAAATAAATACAAAAGAGAGAGACTCTATACTTTGAAGTTGGCGCTATTTATTAAACTTAAAAAAACAAGTTAAAAATGATCAAATTTGAGTTGAGAACCACTGTACCAAGAGAACTACCTTAAGTATTAAGTATATGTGACGCCGCGCGAGAAAAGGGACCTATCGCCTGAAACGTTAATTTTACAGGGCGAGCGTTAGAAGTTGCAGCAATGCATTGCGACCAATATAAATTCTTACGCTTCATGCTTAATAACTTGAAAAGTAATTGATGGAAACAATTTCTGATTTTTCCAAATGAAAGGGCGACTAAAAAGCTACCTTTTGGCATAAAAAATGAAAATTGATTTTTTTCGCCATAAGTTTTTTTTGCGTTGGAAGTTGCGTCAGTGCATGGCGACCAATGTAAATTCTTACGATTCATGCTTAATAACTCAAAAAGTAACTAATGAAAACAATTTTTGATTATTTTAAATGAAAGAGCGACTAATAAGCTACCTTTTGGCATAAAAAAATGAAAATTAATATTTTTTGCGATAGGTCCCTGTTACGTTCCCAAGAAAATATAAATTATTAATTTTTACTTATTTCGAGAAGAATGTCGGAGGATCCAAGCTGACAAGAATTATAAGGGCAAAACCTTATAGTTCTTGTTTTATTTTTTTATGTGGAGATCGTTGAAAGCCCTTTTTTTTAAAGATGTTATCTTGCCACGCCTTGATATTTTAGAAATTCGACCCGAAAAGCAGAAAATTCAACCAAGTTAGGAAAAATCAAGAAAATAATTGTTTGGAACTTTTGTTTTTAATTTTAACATTATTTATTGAATAAACACTAATATTCTATAACATTACAAATATTTTGAAAGGAATTTATTATAACTGAAATCTTTGAACTAACCCTACCAAAACTTAATATTACCAACGGAGAAATGGCTCGTCGGCGCTCACAATTTTCCGTTGGGCGAAGTAAAAAAAATGTCGATATTAAATTTACCCGAGGTTGAAGTGCAGGGCTGCACTTGTGATCCGCGTTTTCCCAGACGGTGCAGGTACAAACCGCACGGACTGACCGGTCAGTTTTGACAAAAATCACAATTACTTGTTTTTCAAGTAATTGCAATTTTTCCAAGAAAACGGCTCCACGCGACTCTGCCGGTTAAGAGAATTTATTTTGTTGTTTTTCGTCCACCGAACGACAGGTTGCAACCTATGCGAACCTTGCCGTGAACGCGGCGCGTAGACGGGCTAAGTCCCGGCGTTCAACCCTCAATCAACACGTTCAGCGGGCCAAGAGCCAGGAAGGTGTTGATTGTCAGAGAATCGAAGTTGTACTGCATTTTGTCTTTTGATTTCATTCTCGTCAATGTCTCGGTCACAGGGCTTGGGAGTGGGAAAATTTGATGATTTAGGAAATTTGCTAGGATGGTACCAGTCTGAGACTGTTGGTTGGCTGAGCTTTTGCCGATGCAGAATCTCGGGTTTCTGATCCGTTCGTGTGAACGGATGTTAGCTGTGCAATTTACTTATTATAATATACTGTTTTTAGAAATTAGAGGATCTTCCAAAACAAATCGATAATGAGGTGATCATTATTTATTTATTGGTTTTGCCAATTATCAATAGATAATTCATAAATCACTACTGCACATTTAGTTGCTATTTATCAATAGCAACATGCAGCAAATGATTCAAACTCCTAATTCAGAATTTTTAATTTATATAATAAAATAAATTCAAGTCACAGCTTCTGCACGAACACGTGCTTTTGTTTTGGTCCGTATCTTTCTTAGCTTGTAGGTAACTGGAAGGAAGGAGGAGTGAGCGGTGGGGAAATTAATGATGGCTGCCGGCCGCTGCCACGCGAAACATCGAGGAGAAACAGGCCGTGCGCGTGTATATGTCTTATGGTTACGGCAGAGTCTAAGATTGTGTTGGTAGCCGCATCGTCCGAGTTCACACCAGCCACGAGAGCAAAGCATGCTTACAATTCTTCATTCTTTTAATTTCAAATTCGCTCTTTCTAACCTCGCGCTACACTTTTCGTTGCACTGTAGCTAGATCAAATTCTCGCCCGGGCGAACAATAATTTGATTCAGCTTTTCCAATTAACTATTTTAAGATAATTATAATTATTTTATAAGTGTAACATTTTGGTTCATGCGCTGAAACATAATCAATATAATTCGGTATAATTATTATGTTACACTAATTATTTCATATTAATCAATTTATCAACACTCGTTTAAATTGTATCTTTCTTCCATGAGCTTCATTCGGGAGCCAGGTAATATGCCGACGGACACTCTTTTACTGTGGTGTCAGGTGTCCGTCGGCGAAATACAGTTTTTTCGTGTCAACTATCTTTCATTATTTCTTTTTATTTTATAATGAAAGTTATGATGACACTTGGTTCGAAATTTGTCTCATAACAGTCCCTTTTCTCGCGCGGCGTCACATATATGAAATAAATTAATTTTAAAAGATGAAAAAAAAATGAAAAATCACGAATTATTACGTGAGTTTTTAGTCAATTATATACTTTATATAGGTCAATCGATTCGTTTTGAAACAAGGAATATGATTTTTTCATTCATTTGTCTGAATTTTTAGCATGGAAAAAATTTTTTTTTTTTTAAAAATTCCAAAAACGATATTTTTTGATGAAAAAAACTGAAAAATCATGAATTATTACGTGAGTTTTTGGTCAATTATATACTTTATATAGGTCAATCGATTCGTTTTGAAACAAGGAATATGATTTTTTCATTCATTTGTCTGAATTTTTAGCATGAAAATTTTTTTTGCCAAAAAACGATATTTTTCGATGAAAAAAGGTGCTCAAAAAAATTTGATTGGATATTTTCAAAAATCCCTGTGTCCAAATTTAGATATTTGTGAGCTTCATATGTCATCCAAATTTTTTTTAAAATCCTTTGAAGCGTTCTCGAGATATCCTGGGGATAAAAAATTTACCACATACACACACATACACACACATACACACACACACACATCCGGACATTTTCTCAGGAATGAAAATTTGAACTTTTTAGATGAAACTGAGTCGATTTACACTATTTTTGGAAAATCGAAAATCTTAACGATCACAACGCTTCCTCTATGAGGAAGCAAAAATTGAAATATTTCATAACAATCAAATCAGAATGTAGTTATACTTTAGTATAAACAACAATTGACTTCCCTGAAGAGATTCACTATGACAGAAACTAATTTTATAATTGATTTTTTTTTTTTTTTTTACGTTTGAAGCGCCAAATTTATGTAGGGGATCACTGAATCGTCATGGTGAAGCCTTTACATATTTTGCAATAGGCCTAAATCAAAAAGAAAATTTTTTTTTCATTAAATGATTTATGGTTGTACTATTTTAGTGAATTTAAATGACAGGAATGCAAAACCGATTAAAAATTGCTAATAATTTGTTTAAAAAAACAGTATTCATTAAGCGTCATGGTGAAGCCTTTTGCATCATGTTGAAGCCTTTTGGCTGTCTTTCATTGAATTTGTGATTCAACCAAGTGTACAATTAAAACAATTTTAGTGATTGTGCCCAAATAAAATTAAACAAATAAAATTTACTTAGCCTGTCATAATTTTAATAATTTTATCAATAATTACTTTATAAATTTTCATAAATTATTGTATAAATTTGTATAAATTGTTGGCAACTGATTTGCAAATTTTAAATTATTTGTTAATAAATTACAATAAATGTTTTTAAAATAATTTATAAAATTACAACATATATCCCCATAAATGTCCATAAATTACCATATAAATTTCCATAAATTACGAAATAAACTTCCTGCAATAGTTTTTTGAATCTTGAATTTTGTTTTGTATTATTCTTATATCCATAGTTTTAATTAAATGTGACTTTTTTATAATTTGTTTAAACAAATATTGTTTAACAAATATAAAATCTGAAAGTTAAAATGCTAATGACTTTTATTCCACTTTCCTGTAAATCCAACTATCGATTTTGTTATACTGCAACCGATTATGGTACATGGATGCAGTAACAGCTAATTTGTTTAAAAAATACAATAATTATAAACAATTTGTCCGGCCCATCACAGATATTTCATTCTTGACTATCATACTTGAAAGTTACATGACGATTTTCATTTTAATTAGAAAATAAAATTTCTAAAATAACAGTAACCAAATTGTCGGTTTCGTGGAGAATCACCCATATATTAATTAATATAATAGTGAATTGTTAATTTCTACGAAGTACCAGGAAATTTTTGTAGTTTTTGGAGCGAAGCGGGTTTAAAATAATGGATTTTAATATGATACACGTATATAATAATAGTATAAAATAATAATTACTAATATTATATAATAGGATATTCCTCTCTAACATTTAATTGAGTTATTAAATTTATTTTGTTTCGATTCTTGTTTTCAATCTATCACGATATGTACCTCTGTAATATTCATTAAGTTATTAAAATTATTTTCTTTCAATCTCCTGATTACAATTTTTATCTCATATTTAATACTGCCATTACAAATTTACAGTTAAATATATTATTATAAAAATAATAATAATATATGATTATTTTTCAATTATTATTATTATTTTCTATTATCATATATAATTATAATAAATAATTATTCTAAATCAATAAGAATTGTAATTTTATTTTATGGTAATAGAAGAAACTGTAAATAAAACGCTTCAATACTTCAGTACATGACGATTTTATTAAATATATCATTTTTTTCTATTGGCCTAAATAGCATTTGTCTGTTAGCTAAATGCCTGGTGTTTTCAGGCGAATAGGCGAATAAGAGTAATAATGAAGCTCGTTCGTCTATTTGTCGCCGGTTAGCTAACTGCCTAGGCAGATAGCTAACCTATCCTGACGGATTCTTCTATTTGCCTACGACATATATACTTGACACTGCATATCTTTGTTTACAAAGTTCGTGTGATGAATTTATCATATAAAGTTTTAAGCACCTTATAAAAGTTTAAAAATTAGTACTACATTTCTTAAACCTATTTACATTTTCTAGAAATAAATTGCAATTAAATTTATGTTACAAAGTTTTTGACATTCTTCATATCTTTTAATGTTCTCTTATATATTGTAATACAGTAATATATTAGATCCGCCATTTAAAACTTTTAAAAACTAACTTCAGATTCGTAATTAGAGATCCCGAAAACTCTTAGATACCAAGTTATGTAAAAATCCATTCAAAACCGTTTGAGCTATGATTTTTATCCAGCTAGATTCGCGATTCGTACCACTGTGTGTCGTCGGCGAATTCGAGTATGATATAGTCCTCTTGGATAACTGTCCGAATTTTTCTAGTATAAGTAGCATAATTTATGGGGCTAAGGATACATCCCTGAGGTAGACCGATGTGGCTGGTTCTTTGACCTACTAGGTTTCCATCCACTTTAAAGTTTGCTTGAAAGCTGTAGAGTTATAAATAAAGCTTGACATTTGTTTAGGAATGCCTATTTCTTGGAGGTTTTTTGCAAGTATTGAGGGAATGACACTTCCTTCAGATCAAGGAAAAGGCCCGCAGTAAAAGGAGAGGAGAGTATGTTCAGATTGTCTGCACAAGATTTACACTTCCTAAAGCCATATTCATCAGATTCTACTGAGAATGAGCTTCTCTAATAATTTAAACAATCCAACTGCCTGGGATGATCATAATTAGGCCTGGGATTTTTTTTGTTGAGATTTCGTCCACGAGGAAGTTTGCAATTTTTGCAGATTTTGCTATGACTAGTAGTCTGCCGAAGCCTAATTTTTTAATGTCGTTTACTTTATCAAGAATAGTATATTGCGTGACTAAAGAAAAAACGCAGTCTTTGCCGTCGAGGATGAAGTTTAAAGCACAAGCGCAGTGAGGGTGGCAATCATTCGAGACGAGAAGGACTGCTTTTCTCCTGGTCACGCAATATATTTTTCACAACAACCCGATTAAAAAAAATATATTGTATAAAATTTTATTGAACAAATAAGGTTATGTTTGAGAACAATTGTACACTTACACTTTGTATAAATAAATTAAGAACCTTTGGGAACGAAACGATGTAGAAATAGATTATTTAGTTTAATTAACAAATGTAAATCCACTATTAAATACTTAATTAAATTCAACACGACCATTAGCGAAATGCAAATTGCAAACAAAAAGCTCCTGTCAATAAAAAATAGAGGTTACTGCCCCAGGTGTGAATTGCGGTCGGCTGCCAGAGTTAAATGGGCGGCCCCTGGTTGACCCAACTCTAGCTGCCAGAGTGTCGTCACCCAAAGTTGGCCCCACCGGAAATGACTAAGTTGGGCCAACTTAATATGCCGACCAAATTTGCCAACCGAAAGTCGACGGTCGGCAATCCTCTGTGAAACAAAGTTGGCCCGACCGAAATCGACAAAGTTGGGCCAACCAAGCAGGGTGACCGAACTTTGCCAACCAAATGCTTACGGTCAGCTCAACCCTGGCCGCAGTTGGGCCGACAGTCGGCAATCCTCTGTGAAACAAAGTTGGTTCGACCGAAATTGCCAAAGTTGGGCCAACCAAATATGCCGGCCAAATTTACCGAACAAAAGCCGAAAGTCGGCCCAACTCTGGCCATAGTTCGGCCGATCCACAGTGGGACAAAACTGGCTTTTCGTGGACAAATTAACTTGTAGGTCAGAATTCTTGACGGATTAACATGTTCTTTTTTGTAATTTGAAGCTTAATCAATTGCGCAGAGATCTGTCATGGCCCATTTTTAAAGTATTGCTTGGGTCGAAAGTTATTAACAATTAAGCAATAAATAATTAAATTATTTTTTTTTAATTGTTGCTTCCTCATAGAGGTCGTTAAGATTTTCGATTTTCCAAAAATAGTGTAAATCGACTTATTTTCATCTAAAAAGCGTAAATTTTCATTCCTAAGCAAATGTCCAGATATATGTGTGTGTGTATTAAGGTGGTCCAAAAATACGTGGGAAAAACAAAAAGTTGAAAATGTTTTGCTCTCACGCCTTAGGATTGTTCTATATCGAAAAAAAATTACCCCTATTTTATTGTTTTTGGTTTTTTTAATATTTAGAGGTCGCTCAAAGCGCTCAAAGTTTCCCATGCAAAATGCATGGAGAAAAAAACTTTTTCGTAGAATTCATATAAAATCCAATAATTTATTAAACAATTTTTTGTCATTAACTATTTTTTAAGGGCCCTAAACAAACCCCATAAAATGAAAAAAACGTAAAAAATAGTTAAAAAATATTTATTACCACTTTTTACAATAGGGTCAAACCATTGACTTACGTCTGAGGGCTGTCGCTGACATATTTTGTGAAAAAAAAAGTTTCAGAAAATATGAAACTTCAAACTTTTCTGAATCCAATAACCATAGTGTTATTGTGTAAATTCTATTTTTTTAAGAGTTATTATTAATCAAATGTAGGAGGTTTACTATGTTAATTCGTAACCTTAAATTTGTCACTTTTTAAAAACACGTTATATTTAAAAAATTATTAAATATTAGAAATCAAAGCTTACCAGAATTATAAATTCCGTTATTTTGATCCTAAAAATGATAGAAATCTTATTAAAATACATTATTTTAAAATAATAATATAATTTGAAAATTTTGTACTCGTGAAAATTTTCAAGATTTTTTAAAGCATCTAACATTTTTGGGAGCTCCCAATAATTTGAGGATTTGAATATGTATTATTATTAATATAACTTACTTGCTATTAAAATTTGGCGAAGGCGTTTTGCTTCGTTTTGGAATAAATTAAAATTGAAAATTGTCTATTTAAAAAGGTTAATTCTGGTACTTGAAGTAAACAAAACAATTTCACATTGCTCTATTTACATTAAATTTTAACCTTTTTGAATAGGAAATTTTTAAATTTAATATTTTCTAAATAAAGCAAAACGCCTTCGACAAATTTTAATAGGAAGTAAGTTATATTAATAAAAATATATATTCAAATCCTCAAATTATTGGGACCCAGGTGCGAATTTTGGTCGGCAGCCAGAGTTTGTCCGTCGGGCCAAAGTCGGCACAACTCTGGCATGCGTAGTTACGTCTGCCAGAGTTGGCCCAACTATATTTTTTTTCAAGTTCCCAAAGTTGGGCCGACTCTGCAAGCCAACTGTGGCACTCGCAGTTTTGCCGACCGCCGGCCCAACCTTGCCCAGAGTTTCCCCGACCGTTGGGGAAACTTTGTAAAACACAGGTTAAAAGACTCTAAATTTAGAGGTCGGCCCAACCTTGCCCAGAGTTTCCCCGACCGTTGGGGAAACTTTGTAAAACACAGTTTAAAAAACTCTAAATTTAGAGGTCGGCCCAACCTTGCCCAGAGTTTCCCCGACCATTAGGGAAACTCTGTAAAACACAGGTTAAAAGACTTTAAATTTAGAGGTCGGCCCAACCTTGCCCAGAGTTTCCCCGACCGTTGGGGAAACTTTGTAAAACACAGTTTAAAAGACTCTAAATTTAGAGGTCGGCCCAACCTTGCCCAGAGTTTCCCCGACCGTTAGAGAAACTCTGTAAAACACAGGTTAAAAGACTTTAAATTTGGAGGTCGGCCCAAGCTTGCCTAGAGTTTCCCCGACCGTTGGGAAAACTTTGTAAAACACAGTTTAAAAGACTCTAAATTTGGAGGTCAGCCCAACCTTGCCCAGAGTTTTCCCGACCGTTGGGGAAACTTTGTAAAACACAGTTTATAAAACTCTAAATTTAGAGGTCGGCCCAACCTTGCCCAGAGTTTCCCCGATCGTTGGGGAAAATAATTGATTTTTTTTAGAAACATTAAAAATGTTATTTATTAATTTATTTAGCATAATTAAAAAGTAGCAAAAATATTTTTTTTAAATTTAAATAGATAAAAAGAAGTCTACAGAAGAAATGTAAAAATATTTCAACAATAAGAAGTTTAGGAAAATTAAACCAACAATATTTTAATAATAATAGTCTTAAAACACTTCTAAAATCAATTTTAAAAACTTGTTGGCAGTCAAAAATGTTTTGGAAATAATAATTAAGTTTACAAAGAAATAGACATTTATTTATTGAATGTTGTAATCTTATAATAAATGATGATGCGATGATTTAAATCAAAGTGATAAATCAGTAGTAGACCTGATTTTTTTATTTTTCTTCCATTTGTTTATAAAAATTTGTTTAAACAAATTAATTTTCAAACAATTTTTAACTTCAAAGTCATCATTTATTCCACTCTGCTCTTTCCTATAATCGTTTTTTAATATGATTTTAGGAATATCATTGTATTCCTAAGCGTAAGCTGAGATGAGTACAGAGTCATTGTCATTATTTATTAACTATTTAAAATATACAGAATTGGAAATTTTAAAGAATCACTTTGTTTATTTTGTAATTTTTTCTTTACTATCAATTGCCGCGATTTATTTTTAATAATTTTTATTTTATTTCTATTTGTTTATAACAATTTGTTTAAACAAATTATTTTTTAAACAATTATTAACGTCAAAAATCATTATTTGGTCCATGGTCATCATTCCAGTATTCAATTATTTAGTATCTCAGTCTCTCTAAGAGTAGGCGGTAATGAGTTAAGCTATATAGTTGATTTATAATTTCTTATTGCAATCAGTGATACTATGGTGCATAGCGTACTGGACTGTCAGCTGGAGGACCAGGGTTCGAATCTTCGTGACTACAAAAGTTTTTCTGTTTCAGGTTCTAATAATATATGTAATTTAAACTATTAATATTTATGTAATTGAATTTATAAACTGTATTATGTAATTATATGTACTTTAATTAATGGTAAAATTTAGATAAAGTAGTAGGTTGGCCTAACTTTGGGATGAGTAGTTGGGCCAACTTCGGGAGCAGTAGTTGGCCCGACTATGAATACCGTTGGTCGGCGAACCGTTATCATTTTGCTGGTTGGCCCAACTTTGGGATGAATAGTTGGGCCAACTTTGGGAACAGTAGTCGGCCCGACTTTGGGGTCAGTAGTTAAGCCGACTTTTTGGTTGGCGGAACTCTGGGCTTTGAGGTTGGCCCAACTTTGGGCTCAGTAGTTGGGCCGACTATCAGTACCGTTGGTCGGCAAACCGTTATCATTTTGCTAGTTGGCCCGACCTACGGCATGCAGAGTTGGACCAACCGCCGCAAGGTTGGCCCGACCGTTTCCTATTTTCTGAAACTTTTTTTTCAAAAAATATGTCAGCGACAGCCCTCAGACGAAAGTCAATGGTTTGACCCTATATTTTTCACTAAAATTTCGTTTCGTTACATGCAAATAATTTCTAACAATTACTGCATGTGTTTTTTAATTTGTTTAAACAAATTAATATTGTTTATTTTCAACTTTTCATCTTACATTGCTAGAGAGTTGTAACTTGTTCCTAATTTTGCAACTATTTAAGCCTAGGAAATCCCAATATTAGTAAAGAACTAAAATATACAATTATAAAAATTGTTTAAACAAATTAAGATTGTTTATTTGCAACTTTTCATCTAATAGAGCTAAAGAGTTGTAAAGTTTTTCTAATTTTGCAACTTTTCGAACCTATAAAAGCCCAATACTAATAATAAACGAAAATCCTCAATTACAAAAACTGTTTAAACAAATTAATATTGTTTATTTGCAACTTTTCATCTAATAGAGCTAAGGAGTTGTAACTTTTTCTTAATTTTGCAACTTTTTAAGCATATGAAAGCTTAATATTAATAATAAACGAAAATCCACAATTATAAAAACTGTTTAAACAAATTAATATTGTTTATTTGCAACTTTTCATCTAACAGATCTAGAGAGTTGCAACTTTTTCCTAATTTTGCAACGTTGCAAGCTTAATAAAGCACAGTACTAACTGTAAAGTAAAATCAACAGTTATTACGATTGTTTAAACAAATTAAAATTGTTTATTTGTAAATTTTCATTTAATAAAGCTAGAAAGTTGGTACTTTTAAATAATTTTACAATCTTTTATTTTTGGAAAGATTAGAATAAATGTAGCGAAAACTGTTAGTGGCTTTAGGATCAAAGTATAAGATTAAATGTAAGCGACAATAATGAAGTATAAATTCTGAACAATTTATTTTTTAAGCAGAACTCAACAAAATTCTATACCATTAATTAGATGAAAAGTTACAAAAAAACAAAATTAGTTTTTTTAAACAATGTTTATAATTGTTCATTTTACTTTATAATAAGTACTGGTCTTCACTAGGCTTGAAAAGTTGCAAAATTAGGAAAAAGTTACATCTCTCTAGCTCTGTTAGATGAAAAGTTGCAAATAAACAATATTAATTTGTTTAAACAATTTTTATAATTGTGGATTTTCTTTTATTAATAGTATTGGGCTTTTAAAGGTTTAAAAATTTGCAAAATCAGAAAAACGTTACAACTCTCTAGCTTTATTTGATGAAAATTTGTATATAAACAATATTAATTTCTTTAAACAATTTTTATAATAGTATATTTTAATTTTATACTAATATTGGGATTTACTAGGTTTGAATAGTTGCAAAATAAGGAAAAAGTTACAACTCTCTAGCTCTGTTAGACGAAAAGTTGCAGATAAACAATATTTATTTGTTTAAACAATTTTTATAATAGTATATTTTAGTTTTTTTACTAATGTTGGGATTTACTAGGCTTGAATAGTTGCAAAATTAGGAAAAAGTTACAACTCTCTAGCAATGTTAGATGAAAAGTTGCAAATAAATAATATTAATTTGTTGAAACAAATTAAAAAACACATGCAGTAATTGTTAGAAATTATTTGCATGTAATGAAACGAAATTTTAGTGAAAAATATTGTAAAATGTGGTAATAAATATTGGTTAACGATTTTTTACGTTTTTTCATTTTATGAAGTTTTTTTAGGGCCCTTTAAAAAATAGTTAATAACAAAAAATTGTTTAATAAATTATTGGAATTTATTCTTTGAACTCTCCTGAAGAGAAGCAGCATTATCCGATCAAGAAATATTAATTTTCATGGATTTTATATGAATTCTACGAAAAAGATTTTTTTCCCTGCATTTTGCATGGGTAACGTTGAGCGCTCTGAGCGACCTCAAAATATTAAAAGAAACAAAAACAAAAAATAGGGGTAATTTTTTTTCGATATAGAACAATGCTAAGGCGTGAGAGCATAATATTTTCAACTTTTTGTTTTTGGACCACCCTAGTGTGTATAGCTTTTTTGTGTACAAGATATCTCGAGAACGCTTCAACAGATTCCAATAAAATTAGGCTGGCTTATTAAGCCCATGAATATCTAAATTTGGACACAGGGATTTTTGAAAATACCCAACCGAATTTTTTCGAGCATCTTTTTTCATTGAAAAAAATCGTTTTTTGCCAAAAAAATGTTTCATGCTAAAAATACAAGTTAATGAATACAAAAATCACATTCCTTATCTCAAAACGAATTGATTGACCTATATAAAGTTTACAATTAATCAAGAATTCGTAAAATAATTTGTTTTTACATTTTTTTGTATTTAAAATTAGTCTTTTTTTAATAACATCCCCAATTAACTTATATATTATTAATTTCTTGCTTCCTCTATGAGGACACAAATTATTTTGCTAACTTGGAAGCGAAATGTCCATGAAATGGACACAATTCTCACCTAGTTTATAAAAGCTTTTAAATTCAATGAAATTACACTTTCTTACATTTTTAGTTCAAATTAAACAATTTCTGTCATAATTATTTGTTATAAACAATTTTTATAAACAATTAAGCAACAATTCATAATTTAAAAAAATTAAAAATTCTTTTTTAAACTAAGTGTCTGAATTCATTCATCATAAATGGACATTTGCCCGAATGTAACCAAATGTTAATAATTTTATTTGTTACCAACAATTTTTATAAACAATTAACCCATTAACGCCCAAATGTACAGATTTTTTAGTGCAATTTTGAGGCCAGTTCATTCGCAAATGAGAAAGGAGATTTTTATCGGAAGTATCATTTCTTATGTATTTGAATGTGCTCTTTCGAAATATGCCATCGAAAATTTGTTTAAAAAATTGTTTTTATCTTATTTTGCAAAAAAATACGATTTTTTAACGCTTTTATTTTGATAATACATAAGTTTCATGTCGAAAAATTTTTTTTTGACAGCCAGGAAGTACAAAAAACGTGCACTCGACAGTTGCACTTTAAAAATATGCGAACACATTTTCACCCTCCACCCCTGTTTTTTTCAAAATGGCGTCTTGAATTTTCAAAAACTGTCATTATTCACTCTACTTTGGGCCAAACTTTATTTATTCATCAAATCATAAGGACAAAGACTTTCCTTGTCTTTTTTTACTCTAGTGAACGCAATTATTTCATAAATAGTAAAAAATTTAAAATGGCGGATTCAAGATGTCGGACAAAAATTTTAAAAATCGTTAATATTGGCTGAAAATGGTTACTCGGGGGTTTTTGGGGTCCCTGAATTCGAATGTTTGTTAAATTTAAAAATTCAAAATGGCGGATTCAAGATATCGGACAATATTTTTTAAAATTCTCTAAATTTGCTAAAAATGGTTACTCGGGGTTTTTTGGGGTCTCTGAGTTCGAATATGTTTGTTAAATTTAAAAATTCAAAATGTCGGATTCAAGATGTCCGCCAAAATTGTTTAAATCTTTAAATTTATATTAAAAGGTCATCAATAAGCCATTTGGAACAAACTTTAATTGAAAAATGTGAAAATACATTTCTTTTCTTTATTTGTTAATTTCATTTAAAAACAGATTCTTTATTCTTTTTTCTCTATTTTCAGACATGTATTCATGGCTTTCCTCCAATTTTCTTTTCCTTTTTGGTATAGTATGTACTCATAAAAGTACTCATACTTTTGAACATAAGCTTCCGTAGGTAGTAGTGAATCATTTTCAAATTCTTCTATATTAGCCAAGTCAGATTCCTTATCACCTATGTTATTGTGGGTCTTATCTGAATCATATATGTTAGGAATTGTTGTTGCTTCAACATATTCATTAGCTTACATAAGTTAAAGATTGTTTTGAACGTCTTTAGTTTTCAGACATCATCAAAAAAGAATCATTTAAAGATGAAGCTTTCTTTTTCTTTAGCAGCATTAGGTAAATACATAGTAGTAAAGCATAATAAAAAAGCTAAATGTGATATGAAATGCTTAATATAGACAGATATTGCCGACGAAATAATAAAAACAATGCTTTCGTTTCTTAGACGATCAGATAATAAAAATTAAATGCTATGATTTGGCAATAGCTAAAAATGCTTGTATGTATTTTACGTCTCTAAATTTTGAGATATGAAATGTAGAACCCCTCAAAAAAGCAGATTTAGAATGAGGGGATCCTCTCAGTTTGAGAGGATTCCGCTTATTTATTGAGAGGAATCAGCATTAAAGGGATTGACCCGTGTGACGGCCATTTTTTAAACTGTTTTTTTGGGTTTTTTTTCTGATGGGTGATTAAAACTTACAACTTTGAATTTTCTACCATAGATTTAGTAACTATTGAAGTAAATTCAGAAATTTTTTGAAGTTAAAATAATGAAAACTTTACGTGATACAGCGCGGGGAAGTAATTCATGTAAAAAAAAGTACAGCATTGGTCGGCACGATTCCGACCGTCTGAGTGATCTAAAGTCAAAAAATAAAAAATCATTTTAATCTGTGTGATACCCTATAAATTTCAAGGTAATCGGTCAAGTCGTTTTTGAGATATCATGGCGACTAGTTGAAAAAAAGTGGTTTCGAGAAAAACGCGTTCGAAAGCTTAAATACGAATAAGGCACTGAATTCGGAACCATTACTAAAACAACTTTTATATTCGAAAATTTATTTTAGGACACTTAAGTTTTTCTAAATGTACTTATTTTTTACTTATATAAATGTGTATGGAATAATAAAATTCGCGGATAAAAAACCAAAGCAACAAAGCTTCAATGCTATATGAAAGTTCGACCCCGCGCTCGAACATTATGCCTTCTCACTGTAAAAACTTTTTAACAACGACGAATATGTCAAAATCGGTTTACCCACATATTCTGCATATATTATAGGTGCAATATAAGAAAAATAAAAAAATTCGATTTTTCAATTCTATCACACGGGTCAACCCCCTTAAAGTGAGAGGATCCTTTCATTCTAAAACTATTTTTTTTCACTCGTTTGTCCGTCGCCCAAAACCATTACCCCCCCCCCCCCCCCCTAGCGGCCAAACTATTTGAGATAGAGAGTTGAAATTTGGTACACTTATGTATTTTCACATGTAGATTACAGGAAAAATATAGCGAACATGATTGAACGCGATGTTCATAGCGTTGTCAAGGAAATAACAAGACTTTTTTTCAAAAAATGCATTAAAATGCCTATTTACCCCCCCCCCCCTTATCTCCTAAACTATTTGACCTAGAGTATTGAAATTTGGTACACATATGGATTTTCGCGAGTAGAGTTCAGGAAAAATATAGAGAACATGATTGGAGGTGATGGTCATAGCGTTGTCAAGGAAAAACTTTTTTTTTCAAAAAAAAACGTGCCCCCCCCCTTATCTTCCAAACCATTTGACCTAGAGGTTTGAAATTTGGTATATATAGGTATTTTTACGTGTAGATTACAGGAAAAATATAGCGAACGTTGCTGGACTTAATTTTCAAAAGTTATTAATGAAAAGTTGAAAAATGACAAAAAACCCCTATGCTAGAGCTCAGCGTATTTATCCTGAAATGTTGGGAATTGGTTAAAAATGTGTAATTTTATGCAGAATTTTTTATAAAACCATAAAAATTGTGGTTTAAATTTATTATCATAACATTTTTTCCAAAAAACTGAAATTTTACCAAAAAAAAATTTTTTTCTTCTAAACAGCTACAATATTTTATAGTTTCAGGTTATTTTTTTGTACAAAATGTTTATGTTTATGTTTAAATTACTTTAAAAGTTAAAAAATAAAAAAAGATTTAAAAACAAAATTTTTTTGGCTTTAAAATTTAAAATTATATAAAAAAGTTTAGTCTATTTAATTGAAAATTTTTAATCTTATAAAAATCATTAAGTTTATACTTAAATTTCTTTAAAAATAAAAAAAATTATTTTAATTTATCATTATTTAAATTATTATTCAAATAATCTCTGACTCATATAATTGAAAAAAATTAGAGCGGTACGGAACCCTTCCACTTGGTACGAGTGTAACTCGTACTTGCCCGATATTTTTTTGTATCTAAGTACCAAAGTAACTATGTTCAGCCAATTTAGAGAATTTTAAAAATTTTTGTCCGATATCTTAAATCCGCCATTTTGAATTTTTAAATTTAACAAACATTCGAATTCAGGGACCACAAAAACCCCCGAGTAACCATTTTCAGCCAATATTAACGATTTTTAAAATTTTTGTCAGCTATGTTGAATCCGCCATTTTGAATTTTTTATTATTTGTGAAATAATTGAGTTCACTCAAGTAAAAAAAGACAAGAAAAGTCTTTGTCCTTATGATTTGATGGAAAAATAAAGTTTGGACCAAAGTAGAGTGAATAATGCCAGTTTTTGAAAATTCAAGACTCTATTTTGAAGAAACAGGGTTGGGGGGTTAAAATGTGTTTACATATTTTTAAAGTACAACTGGCGAGTGCACGTTTTTTGTAGTTCCTGGCTGTCAACAATTTTTTCTTCGACATGTAACTTATGTTTTGTCAAAATAAAAGCGTTAAAAAATCGTATGTTTTTGCAAAATAAAATAAAAATAATTTTTTAATTAAATTTTCGATGGCATAACTCGAAAAAAAAACCCGAAAAAATTTGACTTTTTTGAAAAATTGAAGGGGGTAGAGGGGAGTCGATTTTGTCAAGTTTGCTTAATACCGCCTTCTTACTTAATTTTCTCTGTCTTTGCGGGTAATGAAAAAAATTTCTTCCAGTATGATTTTAAAGATTTTTTAATGATCTTTTCATTGGTAAATTTTATTTTTTAATATTTTAAAAATTTGACCCTAATTTTTTATAAGTAATATTTAATTTGCTATTTTCACCAAAATCGATACGTTTAATTTTAAAATAAAGTATTGCAAACGAAAGCTGAGGTTTTTTTTCTATCGATATAGAAATGTTTAGAATGCCTTTTTTTTGTTTTTAAGATAATAATCCTCAAAGAACGGATTGTGGCGCGCGGCGCGCTGCGACGCGGTCGCCTCGCTTCACGCCGCGTCAGCTACTCACTCTCACCAAAAGCACTATTTTTGGACAAAAATCTGCTGACAACTAAAAAATAATTCGATTTTAACTTTCTTTCTTTTAAAATACTCGACAATGTTTGTCCTACAACTCTCAACTGCTAAAAAATTAAGATTTTTTTTATTAACTGAAATAAATGTTAATAACATTTAAAATTTGGAAAACATTATTTTTGAGAAAGTGACTTCAAGGTCCTTCGATGTCAGAAACTTTATATACTTATAAAAATTCACATAAAATTTATTAAAAGTATTTTTAAATGGTTCTTAGTAAATAATAATCAACAGTTTTCAAATTGATTAAACAATCTTAGTTAACAAATTAATAACTTTAAAAATATTCATTCCCCAAATTCCGTTTCTTTTGTGAAATTAATAAATAACTATTTACTAACAATTATTAAATTGTTTAAACAATCTTAAGTAACATTTGAATATGAAGTAGTTTAAATACTTACCAACTGTTTTAAATTGTTCCAGAAATTTTAGTTAATAAATAAATAACTTCGAAAGTTATCTTTATTTAGATTTCACTTTAAGTAATTTAAATAATTATTTTCGGTTCAGATTTAAAAAATAGTTATGGTCCTTATAAAATATTTTAAAATTTGCTAAAAATATTAGTTAGCAAATAAATAATCTTAGAATTTTTATTTGCTTCGATTTCGTTTCTATTCTGGGATAAATTTTTTTAAGTTATTAATTTGTTAACTAAGATTGTTTAATCAATTTGAAAATTGTTGATTATTATTTACTAAGAACCATTTAAAAATACTTTTAATAAATTTTGTGTGTATTTATATAAGTATATAAAGTTTCTGACATCGAAGGACCTTGAAGTCACTTTCTCAAAAATAATGTTTTCCAAATTTTAAATGTCATTAACATTTATTTCAGTTAATAAAAAAAATCTTAATTTTTTAGCAGTTGAGAGTTGTAGGACAAACATTGTCGAGTATTTTAAAAGAAAGATAGTTAAAATCGAATTATTTTTTAGTTGTCAGCAGATTTTTGACCAAAAATAGTGCTTTTGATGAGAGTAAGTAGCTGACGCGGCGTGAAGCGAGGCGACCGCTTTATTTTAAAATTAAACGTATCGATTTTGGTGAAAATAGCAAATTAAATATTAATTATAAAAAATTAGGGTCAAATTTTTAAAATATTAAAAAATAAAATTTACCAATGAAAAGATCATTAAAAAACCTTTAAAAATCATACTCGAAGAAATTTTTTTCATTACCCGCAATGACAGAGAAAATTAAGTAAGGAGGAAGTATTAAGCAAACTTGACAAAATTAACCCCTTGACTGTGGATGACGTGTATACACGTCATAAACCTATGTATTTTCAATTTCTCCATAGTCAAGGGGTTAATAGAATAATTTGGTTCAAGCAGTCTTCAGTTAGTCCATCCTTGGGCCAACCGTGAGGTTGCACTTGAGATAGAAGGTTGGCCCAATTTTGGTTGCCGACGGTCGGCAGCCAACGTCGGCCATGGTGATCATCTAACAAGTTAGCCCGACCTATGAGCCAAAGGTGGGCAAACTTACTGCAAGGTTGGCTCAACCAGGGTCTGACCGAAAATTCGCACTTGCGACATAATTTCTTTTTTCCTACTACAGAGGGCACTGAGTAGGATTAGAAGAAAAGCGACTGACCAATGAAAGTAGAAATACGTTTTCTTTCTTCCCGCTACGTCATCAACTTTGT
The DNA here is from genome assembly GCA_037103525.1 of Ganaspis brasiliensis. Taxonomy (NCBI): domain Eukaryota; kingdom Metazoa; phylum Arthropoda; class Insecta; order Hymenoptera; family Figitidae; genus Ganaspis; species Ganaspis brasiliensis. The sequence goes on from JAZKLR010000401.1 coordinate 103,043, forward strand.
AACCTAGAGAAGAAAATTCATCAAGTATCGGTAAGAAAATGGAAAAGTAAAATCAAGGTCTGCAATTGGCTAGTTTCTATGTCCTGCAAAGCTGTTAAAAGTGTAATTTTCGATAGGGGCGATCTGAAAATTTTTTGAAGGGGAGGTTACCGTTCTCAATGATAAAAAATTCATGAAATTTGGGAATTTTTTTTTCATAGACGGAAATATTTTTGGAATTGCAGTTTTTTTTATTTAAATAGTATATAATTATATAAACTTTTTACATATTTATATTAAAAAACAAAATAAAAATGGCGGCTGTAGCTTAACTTATAGAAGACCCTGCGCGCCGTATTTTTTTATGCGCCATACGTTCTACAGCCTCGCCAGGTTATCAGAAACAAAAAATCCTGATAAATTATTAAACTAGGATAAATTTAGGGGGCCTTGTCGTTTTCCTTTTTTTAAAAAACGTTTTTTTAGCAAAATCGCGGCTATTTGAAGAGAAAACTCAATTTTTAACCTTTTTTCTTTTTACTTTATGGGTCAAAAAAAATATTAAAAAATTTTTTTTTAAAGAAAAGGAAAACGATAAGGCCCCCTAAATTTATTCTAGTTTAATAATTTATCAGGAATTTTTGATTCAAATAACCTGGCGAGGCTGTGGAACGTACGGCGCATAAAAAAAATACGGCGCGCAGGGTCTTTGATAACTTAAGCCACAGCCGTCATTTTTAATTTTTTTTTAATATAAATATGTAAAAAGTTTATATAATTATGTAGGGGAGAGTCGCCAGTTGTGAGACGGCTCCAGTTGTGAGACAGTCCATTTTTTTTAACACGAAATATAAAAAGACTGATTGGTCTACATAAAAACATTTATTTTTATACGAGCCAACTTTTGCGTGTACACCGAAGCGGATATATGTATTGTTTGTGTTAGATGCCAACACTGTGTGTGAAAATCGACTAAAAAACTTTTTTTCAATATGTGCAAAGTACTTTTTTTTTAAGTTAATTATTTGGAAAAGCTAAATGTTATGCATTTTTATTTAGTATTTTCCTTATATTTTGTAATGCAATATTGCATTGTTTCAATCTACAGTTGGACATTTTTTCTTTTTCCTCTTTCAAAATAGCGCCAATTTCCGGTTGTGAGACACAGCAAGTCACCAGTTGTGAGACGGTGGCGCCGCCCATCTGGAATAGCCTATACTTTTCGTTATGCAGCATAAAGCGCTCTGTTCAGTTTAGTTCGTTACGTACATTTGATAACACAACAATTATTTAAAGTGTGGGAACATGCGCACAATTTATTTCATTTGCCTACATTGCGACAGCGATTTTCATGAAGAAAACTGATAGTCATATTTTAAAGAATAAATATTTTTATTAAGTATATAATAATATGTATTATCAATATATTTAGTTATTTATATTAAACATAATGTTTCATGCCAAATTTGTTAAATTTTAGCATTTTTTTATAAGTGTCTCACAACTGCACACCTTTTTTTTTTTGACTAAAAAGACGTGCTCGGAAAATTGATCATAAAATTTTTCGAGTTCATCTGAACACTACACTTTCTATGAATAAAAGTTGCGTATTTAAGTTACTTTTTGAACGGTGTATTTTATTTACGATTTCGTTTACCTATTTCCAATTTATAAGTCAAAAATAAAACCCGTCTCACAACTAGCGACTCTCCCCTACTATTTAAATAAAAAAAACCGCAATTCCAAAAATATTTCCGTCTATGAAAAAAAAATTCCCAAATTTCATGAATTTTTCACCATTGAGAACGATAACCTCCCCTTAAGTTTGATGGCCGCAAATGTCAGTAGCAAAGTTTTTCTTAGTTTCGTTGGATTGACGGTCGCGCTGGATAATGATGGGGAATTCACCAATATTTCTGATTTATTGTAACGTAGAAAGTTTGTTGGTGAAGCTTTTTATCAACTTTATTCAAATCCTGAGATGATTGATTGCTGGTGGAAGGATCATTTGAGGAATCAATATTCTCATCAAATTAAGAAATTTTAGGATTGGGATGAGAAGCGTGATACTCAGAAAACGAAGAGTATGTGCGACCAGCAGCCTCTGTATGTTCAGATGTTTTTAAAGTATTATTGGAATGAAGTGAGCTCTCACTTAGAGATCTCTGCATAGATTGCGATGCGCAAGGGCCATTGCCGCCATTTTTTGAGGTTGTGTCATCGACAGAGGCCATGCCTCTGCGATGAATTTGCATCTTAAAGATTTAAATAAGAATATGTTACCTTATTGATGAAAAATAAAGGAAAACACAAAAACAAATAAACAGAAAGGCAGGTAGGAGTAGTGTTGCCGCGATACGAGACGAGGCAATAATTTTAACTATCTCGTCTCGGCTCGTTTTCATTGACGTTCTGTATTAATTTTGCTTCCTAATACAGAATAGATTATAGTAATAATATGTTTGAGAACTTTACGTCCTCGTGCATTGAGAATTTTGTAGGGTAATCTTTTATCAATAATATATAATATTTCGGATGAATCTTGACATTATCTTTTAACGAAAACCTTAAAAACTGTATTCACAAGCATGCTTTTTTTAAAAGAAATAACTTTATTGACTTTTCGTGATTTGATCTACTAATAGTATAAGTATAAACTTGATAGCTGAATTGTATCAATATTTTTTTAACCTTGCAAACTTTTAAAAAAATGTTTTATTTTCAAAATATTATAATTTATTTTATTATTTTTGTTTTGTTTAATCGATTAAACAAAATTCCCTAAGTCTTTCTCTAGCTTTTGAGATGTAAAAATAGAAAAAATTTGTTTTTTGTTCTACGATGAAAATTGTAGCAAAAACCTTTTCGGTAGCGAGGTCATTACCCTCAAAAATGATTTCCATCACATACCTATATATGGGGCAGAATTCCTGAACTGTCCAGGTCAAAAAATAAAATTTATTTAAACTTTACTAAAGTGTTTCCATTGTTAGTGAGGTGTAAATACCAAATATTTTAAAATTCCAGGAAATAGTTTTTGAGTTACAAAGTTTTAAATTTTTGAATTTTTTAAAAATATAGTTTTTTAAATTTATTATATTTCTAAGTAGATTACATAAAAGTTAACATATATATAGTAATTTTTAAAGTTTTTTTTACAGACTATTCGATGATAATAATAATATTAAAAAAAAAATTTTAACCTATCTCAATGGAAAGCTTGACTTTTTTCCTATAAGATATGTGACGCTCCAGGGTGAAAGGGACCTTAGCTGCAAAAAATTGATTTTGAGGTTTTGATGTCTTTCGATAGATTTTGAGTTCTTCTTTCACATTAAAAAGTAAAACATTATTTACCTCTTTTACTTTTTGTGTTATTAGCGATCAATCGTTAGCAACTTATACAGACAGCCATACGCGCTCGCTTCTTCTTTTCCTTTTCCTGTAAAATTTGCCTTTTGCAGCTAAGGTCCCTTTCACCCTGGAGCGTCACATATGTAAAAATCAGAGTGGAACTCTAAATACTTTTGTCAAAAATACATCTTAAATACCCCCGCGCGCTCGAGAAACCAGCGATTACTCGCGCGAGGTCGCGCTATTCGAGCACGCACGGGTATTTTTGACAAAAGTATTTAGAGTTCCACTCTGATTTTTACACATCTTATAAGAAAACAGCCAAGCTTTCCATTGAGATAGGTTACATTTTTTTTAAAAAAATCCGATTTCGAGATATAATCAGATTAACACTTTGACCTTGAATTTCAAAGTCAAATTTTCTTCTTACAACAAAATATTTATCATCATCGAATAGCCTGTAAAAAAAGCTTTAAAAATCATTATATATATATATGTTAACTGCTATGCAATCTACTTAGAAATATAATAAATTTAAAAAACAATATTTTAAAAAAATTCAAAATTTTAAAACTGTGTAACTCAAAAACTATTTCCTGGAATTTAAAAACATTTGGTATTTACACTTCCACTAACAATAGAAACACTTTAGCAAAGTTTGAATAAATTTTATTTTTTGACCTAGACAGTTCAGGAATTTTGCCCCATATGTGATATTTAAAAAAAAAATTTATGAAGTATATTTTTTTTCTTTTTAAAATGTACCCAATCAAGATATATAAAAATATTTTTCATTACATTTAAAATTTTCTTTCAAAAAAATATTAAAATTAGGCCTCTTTTTGATGTTCTAGAGTGGTTTTATCCCTTAAGATGCCCACCTTTGCACCCTGTTTTACTGTGTCGTATTTTGCCACATATGTGATATTTTAAAAAAAAAATTTATGAAGTATATTTTTTTTCTTTTTAAAATGTACCCAATCAAGATATATAAAAATATTTTTCATTACATTTAAAATTTTCTTTAAAAAAAATATTAAAATTAGGCCTCTTTTTGATGTTCTAGAGTGGTTTAATCCCTTAAGATGCCCACCTTTGCACCATGTTTTAATGTGTCGTGCATTGTCTAATAAATAATCTTCTCACACAATGTTTAACCCATTAAGGACGGGAAGTACACAAATTTGACATGGAGTTTAGTATTATTTTTTAGTGTTAGAAGAGAATGAAAAAAAATTTACTCAACCTATTTTACATAGATTAGACATGGCTCTTTCGAATTTTGCAATAAAAAATTATGTAGTTTCATAAATAAACAAGTTACAAGCAGTTTTTTAATAAAAAACACGTTTTTTCAGTTTTTTTTTTCATTTATGAATTTTTTTGGACCCTTTATGGTAGAGGAATATCTTTGACTGATACAAATATCGAGGCAAGGATGTTTACTCTACAAGAAACCACAATGGTAAAAGTTACATTTTAAAATGGCGGACACAAAATGGCGACTGAAGTGGGTTTTTTTTTAAAATCATGGACTGGTATTGGAAATAGTATAAACCTCATAGTTTTTCACAAAACTCGGTATGTGAATATTTTTGATTTCGCTGGTGCAGAATTTTCAATTAAACTTTCAAAATTCAAAATGGCGGATCCAAAATGGCAGACAAATTTTTAAAAATCTAACAATTTTGCTTGAAACTTATTACTCGGGGGTTTTTGGGGTCGCTGATTACGAATCTAAAGTCAGATTTGCAAAATTCAAAATGGCGGATCCAATATGGCGGACGAATTTTGAAAAAGCTACTTATTTTGCTTGAAACTTGTTACTCGGGGGTTTTTGGGGTCGTTGATTACGAATCTAAAGTCAGATTTTCAAAATTCAAAATGGTGGATCCAAAATGGCGGACAAAATTTTAAAAATCTAACAATTTCGCTTGAAACTTATTACTCGGGGGTTTTTGGGGTCGCTGATTACGAATCTAAAGTCAGATTTTCAAAATTCAAAATGGCTGATCGAATATGGCAGACGAATTTTGAAAAAGCTACTTATTCCGGTTGAAGTTTGATACTCTGGACTACATTTACAATTGTCAAATATTAAAAGAATGTTTCATTGCAAAATTATGATATAACGGCATGACAGTAAATAAATTATAACTTTCTATTTAGATATATATTGTAGACCTTTTTACATAAATAATTCGAACGATTCTTTGTAGCCATTGGTCTTTAAAAAAAAACAATTATTTAGAAAAAATAAGTGTTTTATGTAAACCAGAAAAAAAATTTGGAACGCTGGAAATAATTTGTTAAAATAATTATCAGTATCATATAAGAATGTGTATTTACACTTTCTGTTTATAGCTCAACAACTTGAAAAATTAGTTAAAATTAATTTCTCAGTGCATTAGGACGAAATTAATAATAAACTACATTTATTTGTTTAAATAATTAAGGATAATAGTTTGAAACTAATTTTGGCTAATCTCTTAGTGTTTGAAACATAAAAAGTTGGTAGATTTAAAAAACTGTAGCTCTCTTACTTTTTTTTTTATAACAATTATACATTAACAATTAAAACGACTTAAATAAATAAAAATTGGATGTATTATTAGTAAATGTTCAAAGCCTGGGACTATAACTAATAATTATTAGAAATATGCCTGTAAAGAAGCTTATCTTTACTAATTTTATGAAATTTAGTTTTTTGAAAATACCCGCAAAAGCTTAGTTCTAGTCCTCCCGATAGATGGATGTCGCATTCTCACAACTGCAAGCAATTAATTTTTATGCGTGTTCATTTCATTATTCATGATCAGCGACACCCAAAACCCCCGAGTAACAAGTTTCATGCAAAATAAGTAGCTTTTTCAAAAATTCGTCTGCCATTGTATGCCATTGGATCAGACATTTTGAATTTTGAAAATCTGACTTTAGATTCGTAATCAGCGACCCCAAAAACCGCCGTGTAATAAGTTTCAAGCGAAATTGTTAGATTTTTAAAAATTTGTCCGTTATTTTGGATCCGCTATTTTGAATTTTGAAAATCTGACTTTAGATTTGTAATCAGCGACCCCAAAAACCCCCGAGTAACAAGTTTCAAGCAAAATAAGTAGCTTTTTCAAAATTCGTCCGCCATTTTGAATTTTAAAAATCTGACTTTAGATTCGTAATCAGCGACCCCAAAAACCCCCGAGTAATAAGTTTCAAGCGAAATTGTTAGATTTTTAAAAAATTTGTCCGCCATTTTGGATCCGCCATTTTGAAAGTTTAATTGAAAATTCTGCACCAGCGAAACCAAAAATATTTACATACCGAGTTTTGTGAAAAACTATCAGGTTTGTACGATTTCCAATACCAGTCCATGATTTAAAAAAAACCCACTTCAGTCGCCATTTTGTGACCGCCATTTTGAAATGTAACTTTTACCATTGTGGTTTCTTGTAGATTAAACATCCTTGCCGCGATATTTGTATCAGTCAAAGATATTCCTCTACCATAAAGGGTCCAAAAAAATTCATAAATGAAAAAAAAACTGAAAAAAACGTGTTTTTTATTAAAAAACTGATTGTAACTTGTTTATTTATGAAAATACATAATTTTTTATTGCAAAATTCGAAAGAGCGATGTCTAATCTATATAAAATAGGTTGAGTAAATTTTTTTTCATTCTCTTCAAACACTAAAAAATAATACTAAACTCCATGTCAAATTTGTGTACTTCCCGTCCTTAATGGGTTAATGGTGTAAATGTTAGTCCGTGTAGAAAATAGGTGTTTTTCACGAATTTTCAAATCCTACTGGATTAAGCAACAAAACTTCACAAAACGAAACTTTTTTTTCAAAAAGAAAAATGACAATTCTGTAAACACGTGTTCACTCCGACGCGACCGTCCGGAAACCAAAGGGCATGAGCATATGTTTACCACGTGATGCGCATGATCTAACTTCTACGACAAGTGGGGAGATAGGCTGCTGCTAAGTAAAAATAAGTGAAACAAAAAGCTATTAAAATAAATGCGGCTTCAAATAAGTGAGACTTAAAAAAAAAGTACCTGTGTAGACCTTTTTGTAATAATAATAATAATAATAAGAAAAAGGAATATAATTTAAAAAATACTTTACAATTATTACTTTTGAAACTACAGAACCCATATGCTACTTCTTACTAAGCAAAATTTTAATTTAAGATAAAGGCAAACCTTCAAGACTTTTCAAAACAATTGCGTTAAAGACACCCGCTGTATTTTCTTTTCTATGATGAGCGAATTAAAGTGTTTTAACTGATTTCACCCGTCTTCAGAATACGTCTATTTGTGCTATAGCAGGCAAACTAGTTCATTTTCCTTATTTCGCCTGCGACGGGTGTTTTAGATGCGTCGTTTAATAAATCCAGAGTGAATTGATTCCCGATTTCGTAAACGTTTTTAAAACATACAAAAAAAACCGTATTTCATCATTCCCAAAAATCACTCACTTTCATCCTTGAGGTTAAAGAGAGGCAGTGACTACTGTGTAGAAAAATAATAATAAATACAGACTTGATTAATCATAATTTCAATAGCAATCAACCGAATTGTTATTACAAAATAAACCTTTCATACAATCATTATAATAATTTGACATATTTAATTGACATAGTAAGAAACTAGTATTTCAAAAAGTAAACTTATTGATGTAAATAATAGAATTTTTAGTCTTAAACGTACAGAAATACAACTATTACCGCAATAAATCAAAGTTGGTCGTAGAAAGTAATCCTTGATCCAGATGATTGATATTATCCACGTGTGATTAATGTAAACTTGAAATTATTAGAATCAAATCAAACACGTTCTATACATAAATTTGTTCACAATATTAAAGTTAAGCTAGACTACAATATTTCATACACGACGTCTTAAACCACAGTGCGAATATTCATATTGGAACCTTTTTAAATCAAAAAGTAATTTCAACGGGTTCAGTTTTGTTTGAACAATTGAGCTTTTCACAAAACAACCTGACATTACAGATTACGGCTTACACGCAAACGTAATTAATATTCCTACCATGAAGTAGTAACATATAGTTAGAATTAATGTAGTTATGTATACATGCACAAACTACCAGGGATGGGTGCGTATAGCTAAGATGACCATTTGTCCCGGCCGCAGTGATCAGGGCGCAATTACATGTCTGCGTCGAAGGCTGCATTCTTGCGTTGAATGGTGAGAGAGAAGAAGACAGAAATATAGTCACACCTTTGTCACTCTCACCATTCAACGCAAGAACGCAACGTTCGACGCAGACATGTAATTGCACCCTCAGAAGGTGAAGTCCAATACAGAATAGAACGGAAAACCATGTCGGTCAGGGTGAAGTCCCATGATTGCACTGTAAAAAATTTCGTTGTATTTTTTACGGAAGCCCGTATGCGCCACCTACCCGAACAAAGGAAGAACACTCGTGTTCCGAGTCGATTTTCGGTTGAAAACAAGGGAACGTCCATGTTCCTTGTTTCTGTTTCTGGAAAATAGCCTAAAGCACAATGAATCGTAATCGCTAATCCTTAATCGTAAGCATGAGAGGAAGTAGGACAGACATATATCTCTGTCCTGCTTCTTCTCATTTTTACGATTAAGGATTAGCGATTACGATTCATTGTGCGTTAGGCTAATGAAAGCGAACGTACACCTAGGTGCATAAATGCCTTACCCCCAACCTCTCTCTCTTACTCACGTATTCTCATGCGCAGGGACAACCAGTTGGGGGTAAGGCATTTATGCACCTAGGTGTACATGTTCCGCGTTTCAGATTCTTTCCTTTCTCTTGTCTCTCTGTTTGCATTTATTTGTGTGACCACCTAATCACGGTGATGTGATAAGTATTTTAGTATTATAAAAAGTAGGATTATAAAATTGTCGAAGATTTTATTGAAAGGTAAGTTTATTTTCTGATATACATATAAAAAATATATATTTTTATAAAGTAATAGATGTTTATTAATTGTGATTTTATTGAACGCCGGTAGGAAACTTAACCTCAATTTTGAAATAACTATATTTAAACCTTTCTTAATATTGAAATTTTAATAGTTTATTAACATTAACTAGAAACAATTAAAAATTCAATATTAAGAAAGGTTCAAATATAGTTATTTCAAAATTGAGTTTAAGTTTCCTACCGGCGTTCAATAAAATCACAATTAATAAACATCCATTACTTTATAAAAATATATATTTTTTATATGTATAACAGAAAATAAACTTACCTTTCAATAAAATCTTCAACAGTTTTATAATTCTACTTCTAATAATCCTAAAAAACTTATCACATCACCGTGATTAGGTAGTCAAACAAATAAATGCAAACAGAGAGACAAGAGAAAGGAAACAATCTTCTTCTTCTTCTTATTATTATTATTATTATTAAATGGCAATCTAAATAAGCCAATTCAGTTAAGGAAAGAATCTGAAACGCGGAACATGTACGTTCGCTTTCATTTTTCAGAAACAGAAACAAGGAACATAGACGTTCCCTTGTTTTCAACCGAAAATCGACTCGGAACACGAGTGTTCTTCCTTGGTTCGGGTAGGTGGCGCATACGGGCTTCCGTAATTTTTACATCGTGACACGATGGAAATAAATCGCTTCACGTGACACGTAGTAAAAATGCGAACTGTACGACGAAATACATAGTGCGTTGTAAATTGATGATCCGACTGTATATTTTTATTGTAGTGTGAATTTACGAGCGACCGTATTTCTACATTCCCTTTGTGATTCTACGTGCTATTCATAAATTTTGTATCGATTTACATGTTGTTTACGATTAAGAAGAAGTTAGGTTAAAAACTACTATTTTGCTTTTAGAAATAGAAAACTTCACTTTTATTATAAATTTTTTTTTAGAAAAAGAGTGGCAAATCCTTAGAATGTATCAAATTCCTACTCCTTAAGTAAAGTTATACTCACTTTCAGAAAGAAAATTGAACCAACGCTGATCCTCGCTAAATTCTATAATTCAATGCAAAAAAATGTGGATGAGGAATTAAACCTTTTCACGTTTAACGTATATAATCAAATTTAATATAAAATTATGAAATATAAACTATCATCTATAACCTAGTATATAACTTTGGATCATTTGGAACTTCTTTTTAACGATGCAATAATTTAACTATAGGTTCCCTGTCGAAAGAAAAACACTGAAAAATCACTGAGACAGAACCACTGAAATCCCAGTTGTTTTTAAGTGGTTTCTCAGTTGTGATTTGGGACAATTCGCCACTGAAAATATCTATTGTGAGGGTTGATTTATGACAGTTGGCCTGGAAGTCCCAAACCGTTTTATGGCCTTTACCCTCATAAAATGGAAGGATAACCTTTCTTTTTTACAATTTTAAATAATTTAAATTTTTTATTCCAATATTATATTTGTTGTTTAAGAATTTAGCCAATTATATAAATATATGTTATTACCGTGAACATAATACATACTTCTATTCAAAAATCCAAAAATGACATCAGTTTTTTAGTATCTGCTACCGTTTATGAGATACGATATTATTCATTTAAATTTAGGATTTTTGGGGAAATTTTTATATGTACGTAATTGTTAGAACTTACAGATTCTAAATTTAAAAGAAACAATTTTCTATCATAGTAGATATACAGGGAGGGTTCTAACTCACTGAAATCGATCTGCGCATGCGCGAGAGCGGGAGATTTGAATTTGCCAGTTCACGGCTTTCATAGATGTGCGCAAGTTTTAGGTTTGAATTTTCAGAGATGTGCGCAGGCGTAATGTATGCAGGTGTCAAGAGATGTGCGCAGGTGCCAGGTTTTGAATATTTATATATATATACATAATTAGATATTAAGATTACTATATTAACTTTATAATTTTGGGAAGGTTAGAGCATGCAGTTGAGAAAAAGAATCGCAGATTCTCGAAAACAATCAGTCAGCATATATATTTAGATATAACGAGTGGAGTATGACCACAGTTCTTCGTCTGTCCCCCATTCCTCATGCGCTTTGGCTACCCCGCTCACTCCTCCGTACCTTAGAAGCAATGCATGGCTCCTACATTCGTCCCCCGCTTCCTCACCACCTTGCATCACCCCGTCCGCTCATCACCACTTCTGATACCCACAAGCTTCAGAGTTTTATTTTTTAAAAGCATTAAATCTTAATGAAACTTTATCTCATTAGAAAAATCTTTCATTTTTTTTTTTTAGATTAAAACCATTAAATCTTAATTAAAATTTATTTTTCTCAGTTGAAAATCTTTGATTCTTGTTTAAAATTACTAAATGTTAATCAAAATTTCTTTTTTTTTTAGATGAAAATTTTTGCTTTTTTGTTTTTTGAAATTATTAAATCTTAATATAAATATCTTTTTTTTTTCTTAGTTGAAAAATTTTGCTTTTTTGTTTAAAATTACGATTTCACAATCAAACAACAACAACAAAAATGGATAAGAATAGTACAAGACTACTTGAGTAGGTCAATGGATGCGCAAAACTTTTATAAATTATACCAAGAAGAAAAGATGTATGCAGATGTTAGAGATGTTTACAAATTTTGAATTTTTTTTCAGAGATTTGCGCAGGTTTGAATTTCAGAGATTTTTTTTCATCTTCTGAATTTTATCTAAAATTTACCTAAGAAAATTGTACAATTCTATGAAATTTGAAATATAAATTGTACACATGTATGTCTGTAACCCTCCAGCAGAAGCTTCTAGAACAGTCAGGGGTGGGGCTCATTTAACCTCGAAAAAAAAAAGGGGGATTACGTGAGACGTATATCACACTATTCTGCGAAATTCAAATTATCAATAAATTTTACATATGTGTAAGTTTCTGTGTAACCCTCCAGAAATTCCTATATATTGGACGGTGGGGGTATTTATCATTTATTTGATGTGTAGGTAGATACAGTGGTAGAGTTCTTAACGGAAAAAGTATTAGTGAATATGTAAGGGGTAGTATTAGAGTTGATATTTTTAAATTTTTTAACACATCTTAGAACATGAGTTTATATGTAGTGTAATATACTTTCAAGAAATTAAGAAATTTGCATGACATTTGACGTATTTTAATGGTTTTTACAATTTTTGAAAAATGTTTAAAATTTTGAATTTTTTGATTTTGAAAAATCTTATTGAATAGCTTTCATAAAAGTAGACTGCCCTTAGGAACCCCGTAAATTTCGTTAGATTTTGCGTATCTCTCACCGTTCTCGAGATATTTTGAAAAAAGACTTTTGGAGGGGTGGGGGTAGCATTAGAGTTGATATTTTCAAATTTTTTAACACATCTTAGAACATGAGTTCATATGTAGTGTAATATACTTTCAAGAAAGTAAGAAATTTGCATGACATTTGACGTGTTTTAATGGTTTTTACAATTTTTGAAAATTTTTGAATTTTTTGATTTTGAAAAATCTTATTGAATAGCTTTCATAAAAGTAGACTGCCCTTAGGAACCCAGTAAATTTAGTCAGATTTTGCGTATCTCTCACCGTTTTCGAGATATTTTGGGAAAAGACTTTACAAAGGTGAGGCTCATTTAACCTTCAAATTTACGTGAAAAATATATTGCACAATTGTGCAAAATTTGAATCATTGGTAAATTTAACATATGTGTACGTGTCTGTGTGACCCCTCTAAACCCTTTATAGTGTTGGGGATAGATATTGAGCAATGCAAGTGTTAAGACCATTTTTGCATTGGTGGGAGTATATGACGTTATCAAGGGTAATAAGACAGATATTGCAGCATATTGCACAATCCAAGTGATGGGAAAAAGTGTATTGGTGGGAGTATTCTTTAATGGTGGGTGGTATTTCTTAGTGGTAAGGGGTTGCTGTTGTGGGGGTGATAAAACACATCAGAGATCTTCTTTACCGATAGTTTAGTCTACACATGAACCAAAGTGATAAAAGAGTGGGGTTTATCTCAGACTCAAATTACATGTGAAATTGTCAACCTTGTGACGTCACCAAGATATTGCAGCATATTGCACAATCCAAATGGTGGGTAGTTTGTCTCAGTTGGTGGTGGTTGCAGAGGAGGGGGTATTTTATGTGTGATTTAGTAAAACTCGTATTGAAACGTGAAATTTAATGCAGTAGTGAGGGAAAATTGACATTGAACAAGGTTATTTGAAAAAGTAGACAAGGTAATAGTGAAAGATATTGAATCATATTACACAATCAGGAGGATTGAATTAGGGGTAAAGGGTGGTGTTTGCGATATTTGTTACTCAGAAGATAGTTTTAAAGAAAATTTTGTACCAGTACTTAAAAAATCGTTTGAAGAGGAACATTCTCATAATTGATAAAAGGTTTAATATAAATAGTTATAAAAATAAAAAATTTAGTGCTAAGGATATTACGAGTAATATTGTAAGGTAAGTGATGAAAGAAGTACATTTTATTTTTAAAGAGTGGTTTAATCATAATTAAATTTATTTGTAAAAAATATAAATTTAGTTTAATGTATGTAAAAATGGTTAAAAAAAGATCTAAATCTCTCAGTTGGCACTGAGAAATTTTTGTACCAGTCCAAAAATGCATTGAATCAAGTACAAATTATGCTTAATAACCGTTCCTTCGATAAAATATTATAAATTCAAGAATTTGAGGTTATGTTAAACTCAAGAATTTGAGGTTATGTTAATCTGTTATGCGCATGTCCGATGGAGACTAGAGTTTATGTCAAATATCCTTTTCCTTTTCAATTGAAATATTCTTACAACAAGCATAAGTTACAAGATATATTGGTAAGTTTTGGAAACTATTTTGTTAATAATAATAGGAAAATTAATAATAATAATAATAATTCCAATTTTTATATATAAATGTAAATTATAATAAGAGTAATAACAATTTTAAAAATAATTTTTTAAGAAATGATGTTTATAATAATTTTTTTATTAATATTTAATTTGATTAATAAACTGTTTTGTATGTTTCAGAATTTGGAGAATTATCATAAAATACCACTCGTATTCTATGTTCCAATTTTATGGGTAGATTGCAACACAGATGAAAAGTTGAGCAAGTTTTTAGTAGTAGCTGCTGCATGTATAAAACATAATTTTTTTGGAAAAAAGAGTCATCAACCAGTTGTTTTAAGACATCACAATATTTTTGTAGAAGTTATACAGATAGAAGTTGGAGATTTTTATTGTAGAATAAGAACAGATTTGAAAGATTTTTTATAATACAGTTTGTAGCAATGAGATTGACGGATACAATGAACAAGATAACGTAGATGAAACAATAGTAGAAATTGTAGTGAATGAGGAAAGAGAAGAGGAGGAGTTTGTATTGAACATTGAGGAAGAAAAAAAATTTTCAATGGAATTAATAGTAGGAATTGAAAACTATGAAGAGCAAGATGTATTAAAAGAGAGTAAGAATGAACAAATTGTAAATTATGAGAGTGACGAAGATTTGATAGAGGTACAGGAGCGTGAGAGACAACAAGATATAAAAAAGAAGATTAAGTCTTTAGCTCCATGGCTGAGTTTTGGATTGTGTGAGGTGGAGCAATGCATAAAGAATGGAGAGGTACAAATTATCAGTAAAGGAGCGATATTTTTTATCTTATAAAACACCTACCTTTCTCTTAAAAAACCCTACCTTTTTCTTTTTACATGAATAAATATAAATGAGTTTTTAAATATGTGAACTGTTAGATGTGGATTAGTTCATTTTATATAAGGTGCAGTTTATGTATTTAAATATTTGAGATTAAATAGTGAAACAAACTAAAAAGTAAGAAAAATTATTAATTCTTATTTCTGATTTTACACAAATTGTTATTACTTTTTTCATTCTTTATTCGTTTAGTGGAAGATTATATTATTGGAGAAAGGCTTTCAGCCCTTCTTAGTTTACCAACATCACCAAGGGAAATACAATTAGAACATGGATGGAATAGAGATGATGCCAGCGAAAACATTGTACTGACAGCAAGTATAAATTTTTGTTTAATGTAAAAATATTTTTTGTACATAAGTTTATTGTAAGTAATTGAAAACCGTTAAAAATAAGCAAAAATATAAAGAAAATAATTAGAAAATGACAAAAATACTTGAATGATGACAAGAGTAATTAAAATTTGAAGAAAATAAGCAAAAATAGTTTAAAGTAATTGTAAGTAGTTGAAAAATAGTCAAAAGTAATTGAAATCAGTTAAAAATAATAAATAGTAATTGAAAACAATTAAAATGAATTAAATATCATTGAGAATAAGCAAAAATATTTGAACATAATTGAAAAATAATTGAAAATAGATGAAAATAAGTAAAAATTATTAAAAGAAATTGAAAAACGTTAAAAATATGCAAAAATATGAAGAAAATAATTATAAAATGACAAAAATACTTGAACGATGACAAAAGTAATTAAAATTTCAAGAAAATAAACAAAAATAATTGAATATCGCTAAAAATAAGCAAAAATAGTTTGAAGTAATTGTAAGTAGTTGAAAAATAGTCAAAAGTAATTGAAATCAGTTAAAAATAATAAATAGTAATTGAAAACAATTAAAATGAATTAAATATCATTGAGAATAAGCAAAAATATTTGAACATAATTGAAAAATAATTGAAAATAGATGAAAATAAGTAAAAATTATTAAAAGAAATTGAAAAACGTTAAAAATATGCAAAAATATGAAGAAAATAATTATAAAATGACAAAAATACTTGAACGATGACAAAAGTAATTAAAATTTCAAGAAAATAAACAAAAATAATTGAATATCGCTGAAAATAAGCAAAAATAGTTTAAAGTAATTGTAAGTAGTTGAAAAATAGTCAAAAGTAATTGAAATCAGTTAAAAATAATAAATAGTAATTGAAAACAATTAAAATTAGTTGAATATCATTGAAAAAAAGCAAAAATATTTGAATATGATTGAAAAATAATTGGAAATAGATTAAAATAAGTAAAAATTATTAAAAGTAAATAAAAACCTTTAAAAAGAAGCAAAAATATGAAAGAAATAATTAGAAAATGACAAAAATGCTAAAATGATGACAAGAGAAATTAAAATTTCAAGAAAATAAGCAAAAATAATTGGAAATAATTGAAAATAATTGAATATCATTGAAAATAAACAAAAATATTTGAATATAATTGAAAATAGATGAAAAAAAGGAAAAATATTTAAAAGTAATTGAAATCAGTTAAAAATAAGCAAAAATATGAAGGAAATTATTCGAAAATGATAAAAATACTTGAGTGATGGCAAAAGTAATTAAATTTTGAAGAAAATAACTTTATTTCTGTACAAATTATATCAAAAAAAGATCTGAAAATGTCTGGATCTGGAGATTATGGGTTTTACAGTACAACTCGAGATATGGTACATAAGATGTAACACCCAAAGAAAACTGACTTAATTATATAGAACTTAAAAATTTTGATAAATAACTTAAAATATTAGACTTGAACATTAACCAACCTAAGACTTAAATCATAAAATTTAAAAAAAAAATAAGACTTAATACCTCAATTACAGGGCTTAAGAATTAACCAACCTAAGACTTAAATCATAAAATTTAAAAAAAAATAAGACTTAATACCTCAATTACAGGGCTTAAGAATTAACCAACCTAAGACTTAAATCATAAAATTTAAAAAAAATAAGACTTAATACCTCAATTACAGGGCTTTATAATTAAAAAACAAAAGACATAAGACTTATATCAGACAACTTAACACATACAACATAATATTTAATGCATAATGCTTAAAGCAATAAGACTTGAATAGAACTCAACCTAATACTTGAACTAAAAAAGAACTAAAAACCGATGACTCAAAACATGAAAGGCAGAGTATAAAAATCCAACATGTGATAGAAGAGTTAAGACATGCAACTCAAGATATGAGATAAAATACTCAAACCATAAACCCTTAAGACATAAGATTACTAACATAAAACTCAACAATAAAACTTAAAACATAAGACACAATATATGACAATCAAGAAAAAAAAAGACTCAATACATAGAATCTAAAAATATTATCAAATTTTTAGAAATATAAGACTTGAAAAGCATTCCACCTAAGGTTAAAAAAAAGGACTTAAGATTCAATAGATCAAACTCAAAGCTTAAAAATCAAAGCACATTAGACTTATTCAACTTGAAATGGGGATTCCTTGAAAATCTTGGGAACTTTTAGGAAATCCCTAAGCATTCCTGAAAATTCGTAGAAAGCTCCTAAATAGGTAATGCCTTATAAATTACTGGGAGTTCTTGAGAAATTTCTAGGAATTTTTGGAAAATCTTTAGTGATTTAGTATCAAACCAGGAATAATGCAAAACAATCTATCGAAATTTGGGTGAAAGTTGGAGACTCGCGAAACATTTATTTCTCAAATATTATTATTAGGTTGAGTTCTATTAACTGCACGATTAGTGCACAAAGAAAATGATACTTGTACAGTTGAAAGTGTAGAAAAGTTTGTAAAAAAGAATTAACCAACCTAAGACTTAAATGATAAAATTTAAAAAAAAATAAGACTTAATACCTCAATTACAGGGCTTAAGAATTAAAAAACAAAAGACATAAGACTTATATCAGACAACTTAACACATACAACATAATATTTAATGCATAATGCTTAAAGCAATAAGACTTGAATAGAACTCAATCTAATAATAATATATGAGAAATAAATGTTTCGCGAGTCTCCAACTTTCACCCAAATTTCGATAGATTGTTTTGCATTATTCCTAGTTTGATACTAAATCACTAAAGATTTTCCAAAAATTCCTAGAAATTTCTCAAGAACTCCCAGTAATTTATAAGGCATTACCTATTTAGGAGCTTTCTACGAATTTTCAGGAATGCTTAGGGATTTCCTAAAAGTTCCCAAGATTTTCAAGGAATCCCCATTTCAAGTTGAATAAGTCTAATGTGCTTTGATTTTTAAGCTTTGAGTTTGATCTATTGAATCTTAAGTCCTTTTTTTTAACCTTAGGTGGAATGCTTTTCAAGTCTTATATTTCTAAAAATTTGATAATATTTTTAGATTCTATGTATTGAGTCTTTTTTTTTCTTGATTGTCATATATTGTGTCTTATGTTTTAAGTTTTATTGTTGAGTTTTATGTTAGTAATCTTATGTCTTAAGGGTTTATGGTTTGAGTATTTTATCTCATATCTTGAGTTGCATGTCTTAACTCTTCTATCACATGTTGGATTTTTATACTCTGCCTTTCATGTTTTGAGTCATCGGTTTTTAGTTCTTTTTTAGTTCAAGTATTAGGTTGAGTTCTATTCAAGTCTTATTGCTTTAAGCATTATGCATTAAATATTATGTTGTATGTGTTAAGTTGTCTGATATAAGTCTTATGTCTTTTGTTTTTTAATTATAAAGCCCTGTAATTGAGGTATTAAGTCTTATTTTTTTTAAATTTTATGATTTAAGTCTTAGGTTGGTTAATTCTTAAGCCCTGTAATTGAGGTATTAAGTCTTATTTTTTTTTAAATTTTATGATTTAAGTCTTAGGTTGGTTAATTCTTAAGCCCTGTAATTGAGGTATTAAGTCTTATTTTTTTTTTAAATTTTATGATTTAAGTCTTAGGTTGGTTAATGTTCAAGTCTAATATTTTAAGTTATTTATCAAAATTTTTAAGTTCTATATAATTAAGTCAGTTTTCTTTGGGTGTTACATCTTATGTACCATATCTCGAGTTGTACTGTAAAACCCATAATCTCCAGATCCAGACATTTTCAGATCTTTTTTTGATATAATTTGTACAGAAATAAAGTTATTTTCTTCAAAATTTAATTACTTTTGCCATCACTCAAGTATTTTTATCATTTTCGAATAATTTCCTTCATATTTTTGCTTATTTTTAACTGATTTCAATTACTTTTAAATATTTTTCCTTTTTTTCATCTATTTTCAATTATATTCAAATATTTTTGTTTATTTTCAATGATATTCAATTATTTTCAATTATTTCCAATTATTTTTGCTTATTTTCTTGAAATTTTAATTTCTCTTGTCATCATTTTAGCATTTTTGTCATTTTCTAATTATTTCTTTCATATTTTTGCTTCTTTTTAAAGGTTTTTATTTACTTTTAATAATTTTTACTTATTTTAATCTATTTCCAATTATTTTTCAATCATATTCAAATATTTTTGCTTTTTTTCAATGATATTCAACTAATTTTAATTGTTTTCAATTACTATTTATTATTTTTAACTGATTTCAATTACTTTTGACTATTTTTCAACTACTTACAATTACTTTAAACTATTTTTGCTTATTTTCAGCGATGTAACGTCATGCTAATTATTCGCATGTCTTTTTCTTATTTACATTTTTACATTTTTTTTTATCAACTAAATGAAATTAAAATAAATTTACTCAAAAATTAAACCTTTGAAAATCACGTAAATCTAAAAGTTCGTGAAACCTGAAAAAACAAGGAAATCTTGAAACCAGCTAGAATATAGAATCTCACGAAAAAGGGGACTCGATCTCAAGAAATCCTTGAAAATCACATTAGCTTAAAAACCTGTAAACATTGATAATTTCGACCTCCCAAGGAAGGAGTAACATGTGCATACTTTTCTAGAGTCTGGGAAAGAGATTCTACTCCCTTTATTCGGAAAGGAAGCTCAGACCCAGCCTCTAATAAAATGCTAAACAGTCCCTTGCACCCTAAACAAAAAAATATCTAAACTAAACTAAAGTTGCATCCGCCGGTCAGCCTTGCAAACCAATTTAATGGCTAACAGACCTCGGGAAAAGCAAAGGTCTCCACTATTAAAGGAAACTCGGATCACGTGAAATAATAGTTATGTGTTCCAAGTGTAATATTCTCTTCTAGGTTATCTAAGTTTAAACAACAACATTTGGTCGTTGAAAATGAACATTTGGAAGCAATAAATGATATCCGTTTTCTAGAAACCATTCTTTTGAAGGGTATCTGGACTTGATATTTTCACAAATTCCCAGATACTTTTAAATAATAGTTTATCAATAAATAAGGTCAGCTGAATATTTTAGGAATACTAAAATTATGCCTATTTTTCTATTTTAATACGATTTTCAATAATTAGAAAAGAATAATGTTAAAATATATATATATTGTTAAGAATTATAATAAGACTATATCTTCAATACGAACATAACTTACAAATAATCAAAATTAAAGTTAGGTAGGAATTTGAACTATTCGTCACTTGTTAATAATCAAAATAGAATTTAATCAATTGAAAGATATTTAATATTCAATTAAAACTTCAAATTTTAAGGTTATGTGTCAAAATAAGTGAAACTATAAAATAAATGGAATATGCAAACGGTTCATGAATATTAAATTACCGTTAATACTAAATTTTAATCAAATCTAAAACAATGAATGAATCATGTAGCGAAAATAATAAATAATGATAACATAACCTATAAATTGTCAAGATTTACTTGAATATGTAATTAATCATTAGAATAAACAATAAAAATAGGAATGTTAAACAAATTTTAAGGTTTAAACAGTATAAACCGTAATTGCTACATATTTATAAGTGAAATCTGTAAATTGAGGTTATGTATTTTCAATAATTTTAAATAATATAATAATAAATTACGTATGAATAATAGTTTGTCGAATAATATTAAATTAAAGTCGAATTCAGAAGCATTAACAAGTTTACTTAATAAAAACAGTAAATAAAATCAAACATAACCTATAAATTCTCAGAATTCATTTGTAAAAATAATTAACCATTTAAATAAGTGATAAATGGTATTGACATTAATTTAGTTCAGAATTTAGTTTGTTTAAATCACAAATGTTCATTAATTCCAATTAAACGTTCGAATTTGAGGTTATGTTATAGAATTTACAAAATTACTAAAAGGAATTACGCAAATTAATTAGGAATAATCTTAAACTTGATTACCTTAAGTAAAATTACAATTTTCAATAACGTTTTATAACTTTAGAATAAACCTAACCTCAAAAAGTGTTGAAACTTCAAATTTGGTTAAACAAATAAGAACAACCAAAATTTAATTAATATGCAACTTCATTTTAGTATAATTAATTGCAAATATCATAATTACTAAAAATTTAATAAATTGTAACCTAATTTAATTATTATTATTCTTATTATTGTTGTTTTTAACATCATTTTTCACAACCATTGTTCATAATATTGAATTTCTATGTAAAATTAAAAACTACGAATTTTATGTAAATCTGCTGTTGAGAATTGTAACAGGAAAACTCGAGAGTGGTATAGAGGGCAGCACTCATCGGAACATCCTCAACTTGGGCGTATTTTTCTCCACCCATCCATCAGCAAGAGACTTTTCCAGGACCTAATCAGAATTTGGAAAATGGAGGATTTCCTGACTCGCTACATAGATTTTCGCCATCATAGACGGGACTCATCCCTCCCACACAGCAGTAGGTCCCACTTGCCGCCACTGTCATTGGTTCTCTCTCATTCTCCGCTCTTTCGCCATCCCCAAGATCTACGCCTACGCAAGATTTGGCATTTGGGCCCTTTTCTATTGGCGTTTTCCAAATTTCAGCCCCTTCTTCCCTATTTCTCGAATCTGGGAGAAAACACATAAATATCGATGCACCCTGTATTTTAGACACAATTTTCCTAAGTCTTGAATTCTTCAGTTCGTTTTTCACAATTAACAAATTTTGGTCTGGTTTCGTGTCGAGACATATTTTTTCTAAGTCTTTGAAGTTTGATACACACACAATTTTTCTCAATTCAGTTCGTGCAATATATCCTAATTTTGGACAAGTGTGGTTTATTACAAAGTTCTATTTGTGCATAAATTTTTACTAACTTTGGACAAGTTCGTGAATTCCCAAAATATACTGAGTATCCTGCTCCTATTTTGCTCCGTGACATTTGCTGCTTTTGTTGCCTGAGGACTTTGCCGTTTCTGCTGCTTTAGCTGCCTTAGTATCCTGCTCCTACTCTGCTCTGTGCTGTCTCTGCGTAGCGAATACCGGACGACTACAAGTTCCTCAACGCCAACTTGCCACTCTCGAGTTCCTGATTTCTCCTAGATTTTTCCACAACTACAACGAAAAAAGTAAGTTAAATAAACAAAACCTTAAACTTTAAATAACTCTTTATTTTCATTTTTCCACTCTTCTTTTCCTTTCCTCAATTTTACTCATTTTTTCAGGGTAGAATCCCAATCCCGGGCCCGTTTAGTTACTGGGGCTAGGATTGGTCCTTAAAACTTTTTTTATATCGCTCTTTTCTTTTTGTAGGGTACCCCTATTTTAAAGGGCGATACCCCGAAATTATTTTTCGTGTGTAGTTCCCCTCCTTGTTAGGAACATTTTAATATACAATAAATATTCTATTCATAATAAAAGAAGAAACAGAAAACTTGCACTAAAAAGATACGATTTCCCGAGCTATTGCAAATTCGTTTGTAGGCTCGAATAAAAAAATATTAAAATCTAAATAGTGGTATTCATGTCATTTTCTGACGTGACATATTAATATTAAATTTTTGGTGCCTCGTGGGGGGATTTGTATTTTTTGTGCATTTTTCTTGTTTTTCTATTATTGTGTTCTTTTCTATTCTACTTTTTCTATCTTTCTGTTTAGTTAGAAAATTTATCTTTTCTGGTATTTAGAAAAGTTCAAAATATCTTCTTTTGAAAAATTCCACGGTGTTCCAAGTTGAAAAGGTTGAAATTTAAAGAATTTTCCAGATATTGAGAAGATTCCTATCCTCATTTCTTCTTTATCTGAAAAAAAATATAAATATATTAAATTTTAGAAGATTTTACGAATTTTGGGAAGAAAACAAAGTTTTTACATTTTATAAAATACTAATTTTGGGAAAGAAAGAGAATTTTACTCGATTTATAAAAAGAAAAAAAAACAAATAAGTTTGAAACTAAGAAAAATAAAGATTTCAAACAAAATAAAAATTTTATAATATTCAACTCACTTTATAAAAAGTTGAAAATAAAATACTAATTTTGGAATTATTAGTTTTGAGAAAATTGACTCATTTTTGAAAATTTTACGAATTTTGGAAAGAAAAGAATTTTATTCGGTTTAAAAAGCATTGGAACAAGTTTAAAACTACAAGAAAATAACAAGTTTGTACATTAAATAAAAATATTATTTGACTATTTTTAAGAAAATTGAAATTGATTTGTTGTTGGGAATAATACGAATTTTGGAAAAAGTATTTGACATTTTAGAAAGAATTTATTTACAAATTTTGGAAAGAAATTTTATTATCAACAGAAATTTGGATTTAATGCTAAAAGAATTACGTTTGACTCGTTTTTGAAAGGTAATACGTTTGAATAAAAATTTAACCAATTTTGGAATTTTAAAAGGAAACTATTATACTAAGTTATAACTAAAAAAAAAAAAAAATCGAGTTTAGAAACTATATACAACGAAATTTTGACTCTGTTAAGAAAATTTGACTCGTTTTAGGAAACACTAATTTTGGAAAGAAACGGAAATTTGAATCGCTCTTAAGAAAAGTAGAAAAATTAAAGCAAACTAATTCGGTCTCAAAGAAATATATTTTTACGAATTTTGGAAAAGGAAATTTAACTCGTTTTAAAATATACAAAATTTTAGGAAAGTAATAAATCCTTAAGAAAAAGGAAGATATTGAATTTATTAAAAAAATAAAAACAAATACTAAATTTGGTAAAATTGAAGTTTTAAAAATATATTAATATTATAATCAAAATTCTAAGAAATTCACGGAAATCATACAATCAGAACTCTATGCATAAATAAATATTAAATACAAGATTGTGAATATACAAAATATACAAAGCATTGAATAATTTCTAATAAGAAAACGCAAGCATTGCATTTTAAACTCTAAATACAGCATTTTTTTTTTTTAATCATTAAATTGTTATGTCAATAAAATATTAAAAAAAAAAGGGTTTCAAAATAACTAAATCGAAATAAAACTTTTTAAAATAATTCAAATAAATGTTTAAAAATATACTTTAAAAATAAATAAGATTTTAACACTCTTAAATGCAATAATTTATGAAAATTAAAAGAAATTAATTTCTTCAGGAAAATAAATAAAACAGTACAAATAATAAAACTAATTTTGATATCGATTAAATTTAAAAAAAAATATATACTTGATTTATTATCAAATTATCCTTAATAAAGGAAATCAAGAAAATATAATAAATTGGTTAAAATCAAATCGCGTATTTTGAACTTTAAAGGGATTTGAAATTCTGGTTTCAAGCCAAAATTTAGATTCATTTAAGGATTTCAAACATTAAATTTTTTTTAGTACTTACGGTTTAAAGGAAAAATCAACGGGAGGCATCCTTGCATCCATCATCGCCGTTCAAAACAAATGCTGCTGAGCATTAACAAGGTGTGTATAAGTGATACAACGGCTGGATCTCAACAGATTTAAATACAAAAGACCAGTGTACCAAAATTTAACGCCAGTGTACTTGATTTTTCCTAATTTAGTCCATCTAAAAATAAATATTGTTGTAAAACAAGTTCTTACGAAATCTGAAAATAATAAAAACGAATAAATATATCAAATAATTAAAAAGACATTACTAACAAAATTGGGATATGCTAGTTAGATGATAAATAAAAATAACATTTAAATAAATGAATAATTGAACAAATTATAAAAAGCTAT
The DNA here is from genome assembly GCA_037103525.1 of Ganaspis brasiliensis. Lineage (NCBI taxonomy): Eukaryota > Metazoa > Arthropoda > Insecta > Hymenoptera > Figitidae > Ganaspis > Ganaspis brasiliensis. The sequence goes on from JAZKLR010000401.1 coordinate 128,068, forward strand.
TACCCTGAATTTAGGAAGTAAAATAAATGCATTTATTCTAAACAAATATAATTATAATTTTGAAGAATTCAAATTAAATTGAATAAATAATTAAATCAATTCAAAAAGGGATATTATCACCGATAATAATAACCTTATATGATTAATGTCAATAAACAAATTCTATTAAATTTTAGGCAAAATAAATTATATAAAATAAAAACAATTAAAATTTAAAGAAAATATTAAATTAACCTAAAATACGATAACACATAGGTACAATTTATAATTATTAATTCTATAATTTAAATAAGAAACAGTTAAAATAATAAAATAATTTTTTTTTTTTTCGCCAAATTATTTTTAATTTAAATCTAATAAAATCTATGAGAAAATAAATTATATTAAAGTAAGTGCAATTAAAACTTAAAAACATAATATCCTAACCAAAAAAATTCTGCATTATTTGCTGAAAATTAATAACTAATATTAATTTGTTTTTGTTTTATCTCCTAACCTAAACATTCTTTTATTTTTATTTCAAATTAACCTTAAAAATATCGACATATTGTTTTAATCGATTCTAAAAGATATCTGTCTATAATCAAAAGTATCGATCACCAATATCGAATTTTCGTTTTAAAATAAAATAAATAATAAGTTTATACGGTTTTACAAAGAGAATTTTTCTCAAACTAACATTGATTCTTAATTAAATAAAAATAATTAAATAAACAATAAATAAAAACAATAGGAGTTACTAATTAATAAAAATTATAAGAGTACTTTAATAATTACAAAACTACTTACGTGCAACCACTTTTAAATTTTCACACAACACTAGTGAAATCAAAACAAAACAAAGTGAAAAAAAAACTTTGTTCTTTTGTTTTGAAAAATAATATTTGGTTTCGTTTGATTTAAATATAATCTTCAAAATTGAAAGATTCAGTTTAACCTTAAACACACAGGGCACTAGAACCCTGGAAATAACACGTATTGACACTTCGTAAATTTTGACACACGAACACGTAACTAGACTCACGGACGGGTTAAGACTGGGTAGTTGGGAGTGAGAGAGACAGACAATCTGCTCTCTGATTGGTCGCCTCCTTCCTCTACATTTTCACGCCAAATTCCTATGCAAATTTATATTTCTATGACTATTTTGTTGCTTTAAGTCAATAAATATTAATTATTAGTTATAATTAATACAAAACCCTTAAAATCTTATTAGTATTTATAACAATTATTAACTATTTCCATAATTTAACTAAATACTATATTATCGTGAGAAATTTGAGAATAAGAATACAAATACCTAAGTAATAAATTAAAAAGTTGTTTAAATTTAAAGGATTAACAATTAATAAATAAAATTAAAATAATTTTAGTAAAAATATATACATATATATATATATATATATATATATATATATATATATATCTAGAAATTTTTTTAGCAACACTAGCATTCTAGTGTACCAACCTTTAAGTCGCCATCTTAGTGCGGAAACGCATTTTAAATAAATTTTATTTTTTATTTTTAAGTATTATTTAATTATTAAAAAAAAACCTAGCTAAATTACTATTATTAAATGAATAACTATCATATAACTTTATAAATTAAAATAAAAATATAGTGTAGAAATAGAATTTTTAAAGCTAAACGATAACAACGCTCTGATTGGCTATCCGTTGATCCGCCATCTTGGATTGCCAACTGCTTCAAATTTAAACTCTCAAGTGTTTTAAAAAGTTATTAATAATAATTTGCATTCGTATTTGAATAATAAAAACTTAATTTGTAACAACAAATAGAAATAAATAAAGAATATTAATAAAAAAATATAATAGACAAATATTACTAAATTTTTATAAAAATAAGAAATTTAAAGTAAAATAATATTTTTATTTATATTTTAAGAAAAATTAAATGAATAATTTATCTCTTTTTAATAGTAAATATTTTAATGAATCATTATATTAACTAATAGTAATTCACGAAAATTTTGATTTATAAAAGAAAAATATAAAACTAGAAAAATTACTAGAATTATCAGCATTCGGGTTGATTGCCCCTGACTACGCCATCTTGGTAAATCAAGGCATTTCAAAATTAAAACACATTAATTTCTTAAATTAATATTAAAGGAAAAACTACTGGTAAAAACAAGTAATAATAAATAAATTATTTACGTAAGTTACGTAATAATTGAAATTTGTTTTCTTCTTATTATACAACTAGAACTTTGCGTTGATATCTCCACCTACTGGAGAAATTTGGAAACGGTTTGTAGCATTTTTAAGTTCAAAATTTTACAAATTTTTCTAATTTAAAATAAAATAAAATAATAATAATAAATAAATATCAAGTAATAATAATTGATAATAGCCGTAACTATTATTCTAAAATTATAAAACAAAAAAAAAGGAATAAAAAAATATTACTAAGAAATTAACCAGGGTAAATTAATACATACGTAAAATACGTATAATACGTAAAAGAAAATCACAAAAAAACAAAAATACATCTAATTAACTATTTTAACATTTGTATTAGAATTTATCATTAAAAATATTAATAAATAATACAAAAATAAGCTAAAATTTCTATTTTTGATCTTTGTAACAAGGAAAATTAAAACAAGCATTTTGATTGATTATCCAGTGAGACGCCATCTTTGTTTTGGAAATCCTTAAAATTTTAAATTTTATTAAATCTTAAATGTGCTTTTGAATTAACCAGAGACATAATAAATAAACAAATAAAATTATTATAATTAATAACGAAATAAACATTGTTCTTATTTAAAAACAAAAACGGAAAATCATACAGGGTTGAGCACTGACAGTGATTTCACCCATTTATGTGATTTCACCTTAAGGATCAATTCATAGGTGGGAAACTTAACACCAGTTACCAGAATTCCTATATAAAGATATGGTATTTACCCGCGCTAAACAAATAAAGATAAAGTAATACAATTGAAATAGATTAGTAAAGTCTCTAATAAAACAAATTACACTAACTTTTTATATTATTGTGTAATTATATTAAATACGGATAAATAAATAAACTTATTTATTAGAAGGTTTGAAGAAATTATAATCCAGTATAATTTTCCTGTTAAATAAGCAAATTCCGTAATACTAAATAAGTTACCGAACTTACGTAATAACCATCACATTTAAAGTAATTTTTTTTTTGAAAATAAATATTCAGAAGGTGTTCAATACAGTGAACATTCACTGTAGTGAACGATCGATAATCGAAAAGTTCGATATAATAGAATCGATTGATAAATAATCAATGTACCAATAAATCTTTTATTTAACATTATCAATTTTAAAATCAGTTTAATTTTTGTTTGTACACTAAAAATAAATATCTTTCATTTTTTTTTTCAATTATTATTAAAAATTAATTTAAAATTACTCTAGAATAAAGTTAAATTCCCAGAGGCTGGCAAGTAATTTATCTTACGTGATTTACAGTAGGAAAATAGGTGTTTCCTAGGAGGAAAGATATCTTACGGTATTTTACGAGTAAATTGCCTTACGTAAATTACGCAGTAAATATCAAAGCTACATGTAATTTGTTACTTTGATATAATAAAGCAAACCTTTGATTGAAATAATATTTAATATTGTTTGTATAACTTTAACTATTGCACTCTAATTTAAAAAAAAAAACTTTCAAAAATTAACTTAAATCAACGTAAGAATAAAACACCATTCACAGGTAGTCTAAACCTATTAGAAATTAAACAGTGAATCAATTTCAGACTGATCTTTTCTTTTTCGTAACTTTTCGCGTCAAATTTTTTTTTGAAATCTGAATTTATATTTTAAAAACTTAACACTAAATAATATTAATTAAAAATTAAATTGTTAAATTCTATAAAGAATAGAAACAAAAAGATTAATAAGTAGTATTACTTACGTAAATTACAGTAATCTACAGTTTAATCTCGAATTTAGCATATCGATACTCGATAAATCGATTGACATCTTCGACTTACGTAAATCTGGTTGCCATTACGTAACTAGAAAAATTACTAAACTTGTAGAAAATTCTCTTTCTACAGCCAAATATTTAGATAAGTTTTTCAATTAATTAATAAACAATAATTAAGTATTGTCATTTCTTTCTATAGAATAATTTTGGATTATAAGAAAATTTTTACTTTCTTTTGCAAAATTTCGACCTTGCTTGGAGCATTGTGTGAAATTTTTACAACATTTTTCTTTTATTGGTGTAATTAAATATTTTTCCTTTCCTATTCCTCATTTCCCTTTTTATAAAAACACTGGATTTGGGATAGGTAAATTTAAAGCAATTTTTGTTTTATTTTTTTTTTAGTGCAACACGAGGGATATACTTCAGGCGGTAAAACCCGCAGGAGTAGGCGTCATCGCATTGCTATTCGCAAACGAAAGGAAGCTCAAAAAACGCTCGACCTTGCGCGGTGGGCCACGGAAGCTATTAAAAATATTCCTCCACCTTTGCCAAGGGAGGAACCTGCACCTAATCCGCCTCTTCCTCCTTTGACCTTTGAGGAGAAGATAAACGCTTTCCGTGGGGCACTTTGTAGTTCGTGCCTAGGTTCAGGTAGATTTCGCGAAAATTGCTACCGATGCTATTTAAAGAACAATCCCGGATTTAGGATCCCCAAAAGGAAAAATTAATTAAAGGTTAAAATAATTTCTGTAGTTTCATTATCTAGTGGTGGCGGAATAAAAAAAAAGAGTTAGGAATAAATTCGTGGTGAAGGGTTAGAATTTTTGTTAAACTCAAATCATTATATTTTTGTTTTTGTTTTGGTAGATGTGCGACTTCATCTCGACCGAAACCACGTACGTTATCTCCTTGGATCATTACGAAAAGGAATCCCGTTTCCGTGAGGAGACGGAAGAAGCTTTCATCTCGACCAATAGAAATATCGGAGGAATCTTCAGAAAATTACAGGAAACTTCTGATACTATCAATAGGGTCCGCTCTTTAACGTGGGATCAAGAAAATCGTTTAGGGAAAGAGGAGGAAAAAATTTCAAATTTAGAAAATAGAGTAAAAAGTTTAGAAGTACCCCCTCGAATTGTTAGGTTGCTAAATTTGCAGAAGCAACATTTAGTGGATAAAGTAGATAAGTTAGAAATAGAATTAAAACAATCAAAAGATCGAGAGCGTGATCTCAATTTTAGGGTACAAAAATTAGAGAATATCTTAGAAAAATTAGGCTTACTGTAGAATATTACCAAGTAGAATAGTACAATTAATATTATAAAAAAAATCGATATTATAAAATATATGAATATTTTACATTAAATAATTTCTATATTCATTTTCCTTTCTTTTCCTTTGGAAATTCAGTTGAATGCTCAAATTATTAGTTTTTCTTTGATTGGATAATCTGTTTCCTAAAAAAAAAAGGGTAAATTTCTTTTTATGATACCTACACTAAGTTTAAATACTGAGCAAGATCTTTCCTTCCATATAAACCGTCTAGATCAATTATTTTTCCAAATCGAAGATCTTAAAAATCAAAACTTTAAATTAAAACAATTGGTGTTAATTAAAACAAATAAAGTTAATGCTGTTGAAGTAAATGAAGAATTAGTTCACTTCTTTCATGAAATTGAAGAACTTGAAGACAGAGTAACAAATCGTTTGTTTTCCTATTCAACTGAATTTAAAGAATTTAAAACAAATATAGCTAAAGAACTTTTAAAAATAGAAGATACAATTTTAGATGTACAACGAATAAATTTACTCCGAAAGCATAGCATAGATTATAAAGATAAATTAGAATTTATTATAGAAAAGAAAAATAAGTTAGAATTTCGCTTAAATACTACAATTTTGATTTTTATTATTTTGTTTGTAGTATTTTTCTTCCTAAAATAGAATTACTCCTTTCTTTATATCCAAGTTAGTTGATTTGATAAGATAGTTATAGCAAACAGATTTTTTTTTTTATTTGCACTGTTAAATGAAAATGTTTTCATTTACAGATGCAATATAACAACGGAGAATTTGACGTTTATGAGACCTGCAGTTTTATGCGCAGGAATATCAATAACATTGAAGTAGAGATTCATGAATTTAAGGAAGACGTTGGAAATCAATTTTTAGAGGTTCATTTGAATCGCGTCCTTGACAAGGACGAAAGGGAAATCGAAACCCAGGAACTAGAAAGCAACTTGAATGCTAGAATAGATAACACTCAGGAGTCTCTAGAATCCCTACGTGTAGTTGTCAGAGAAGAATTGGATTTAATCCGGAAGAAATTGGACGAAATAGGCGGTGTCCAAGAAACATTCGACAGGTGGCACAGAAATCAAATGTGCCGAATGCTTTTGTTAGTTAACGCTCTAGAAGACAGTAGAAGATTTCAGAAAAATTTAGTTTTAGGAGCCCTTGCAATAGCCTCAGTGGCTGGAATTTGTTTTTTTAGATTCAAATAAATTGTGTTGACAAAATAATCCAATTTGTATCATTTATCTTTATGAATCTTAATAAATAGATTAGATATTTCAATTTATATAATCTTCGCTTTTTCTTGTACTTCGGAGAAAACAATATCCCAGTTCCTTTCTTTAAATTATTTATCCTTTAGAAATTCCTATTTCCGTTGAAAAATTTTAATCTAGGCTTAGATCCAAGGTGAAACACCTGTGAATAAAACGAATGGTTTTGTTTATAGATGTTCCACCACAACGGTAGGATCAACATCAGGAAAACATTGGCGAAAATCAATGATAGGTTATTGAACCTTGAAATTGATAAAATAGAGCAAGAGCAGGATTTGGAAAATCAGTTTCTGACCGTTGAATTCCAAGCAAGGGAAGATCGTGAAGATAGCAAACAAAAGCTGAACGACTTGACTCTAGCAACTAGTCGTGATATAAGTTCCATCTGGGGACGGATAGAGCAAGTTGAGGAAACTCAGCGGACACTTGTTAGGTGGCATAAGAAACAAACCAATCGGGTTTTGCAAATTCAACGTTCATTAGACAATTCGATAAGAATACAGAAATTGTTGTTAGGTTTAGTTACTATATCCCTAAGCGGATTTATTCTTTTTAAATATAAATAAATTTAGGAAAATAATGAAAATGAACTTAATAAATTTTTAAATGTTAATTAAACCATATATCTTCGATTATTTCACTACCTTTCATCTTTTCAGGGCGCGTTAAAATCTTTTTATATAAATTTGATAATTTCAGTAAAAATTAAAAAACAATCTATTAAAATAAATCTTTTAAAATATTTTGACATTTTAAATTTAACATTTTTTCTTATGAACAAACTAAATCATAGATTAGCCATATTAGAAACACTAGTAAACAATTTAAGTCCTAAATTAGTAGTAAATTCAAAATCGACACGTACTTCTTTCATTTTTGGGGACCGAAGATTTTCATCAAAGGATCCTAACTTTAAATCAGGAATTAGAGGAGGTGAAAACAGTATTAAATAAAGAAGTTAAGTATTCTAACCAAGTTATACTGAATGCCGATAGTAAATTTAAAATTGTAGAGAGAAATTTCAAAACTTTATTTGTAGCGGTGGTGGTTTTAGCTCTTGTTTTAGTACAGTTAAGTATTTTACTGATATTAGATCATCTAGAAATTTCTTCTTTTTAATTCTAATTATATCCTTTTTCCTCTGTAGTTGGTGGTGGATATTATTACTATTATTTTTGGTTATAGACTTATACAGTATTTATATTTCCCTGTTTTTGCTCGAGTACATGTCGGAAACCGACAGAAAACTCAGAAGCCATACAAAAAAAGAGATAGAAAAACCTGACTGGGCAAATGATAGTAAAGCTTTCGAAACGAAAGGCAAGGTACTAAGAAGTCCAGTTAAACCACCGTCATCAATTAATAATCAACCACCTCCACCTGAGCAAATAAGCCCAGAAGTATTTAATTCCACCCAGTTACATGATAACACTATTAACGAGGAATTAAATTTATCAGAAATTTCAATAGAGAAATCGCTAATCGATTTTGACTCAACGTTAACGGGCGAAGAAACCTCCCAAATTTTTAAAGGAAAAGTCCCAACAGAAGACCAATTCCATCCACCCGGTTCAAGCAACCAACCCCCGAGTACAACTAATAGTCAACCCCCTCCACCTGGTTCGGATAACCAAGTTCCAAACCCAACAGAAAACCAATTCCCTCCAACCGGTTCGGCAAATAACCTTCCAAACGGTTCGGCTAACCAAAACCCAAATCCCGGAGAAAATCAACAAAATCCAAATATGGCAAACGAAGCTCCAGCAGCTCCTCTTCACCCACAAGCGGTTTCTATTAGGGACGCAGTTTTGGTAATCCCTGAGTTTGATGGGAAGGGCAGTTGTAGCTATTTTATAGAGGGTTGTAATGAGGCAAAAGCAATGACTGAAAATGATTCTGAAGCATTTTTGGTTAAACTCATTAGAAGTAAAATTAAAGGTGAAGCACGTCAATGTATAGCAGGTATGGAATTTCCCACAGTCGATGCTCTCACTTTCTACATAAAATCAATTTACGCCCCTACTAAAACTATAACTCAATTGTTCGGAGATTTAGGCTCAGAGTACCAACGCGAAAACGAATTGGTCATTACATTTGCGAATAGAATTAGGGATATTGGAGCAAAAATTTTAGAGGCAAAACGCGTTGAAACCGGTGTAGCTGTAGTACAAGCCTTTAGAGATTCAACTAACACAGCCATTATAGAATCCTTCAAAAGAGGATTAAAACTAGAGATAGAGCAGAGATTAGCTGATAATGAAGACGTTAATGAAATAGTAAAGGGTGCCATTGCCATAGAAAAACAACTATTGGCAAGGCAAGCATTGAGAAAACCATCTATCCCCGTTAGAGAAACTAAGGTCATTGAAGTTTCCAAAGAAACAAATTGCCAATTGTGTCGAAAAACCGGACACGAGGCTTGGGAATGTCGTCCTAAAAAACGATGTTCAATCTGCAATAGAAATGGTCACACAAACGACACTTGCAATTTTAAAGTAAATGCAATAAATGTGACTCCGACCATATGTCAAATTTGTAATCAGGCAGGACATACTGCAAAAGATTGCAAACAAGACTCAGGATGTCAAATGTGTCACCAAAAGGGTCATTCAGCCAAAGAGTGTCCGAAAATTAAATCCAATACTCTTCAATGCCAGTATTGTAATAAAATCGGTCATACGGCTGATAGGTGTTTCCAGCTTAAAAATAAGCGTAGTCATCCTTCTAATAGCTTCACGTGCAATAAATGTCACAAAAATGGCCATACGGAATCCTATTGCCGTTCCAACATCATTTGCAGTTATTGTAAGATCTCAGGACATATGCTTAAAGATTGTCGTAAACGTATTTTTAATGAACGTAACTCGGGAAACTATCGTGTTCCCCAGTTACCGGGCAACACTGGGGAACGCCAAACATTGAACCAATTCGAAAACTCGAAAATAGCCCAGGACTTTCAAAACGAATTATTACCATAAATACGAATATCAATAACCATTTAACTCCTTATATTAATCTAACAAACTCTATTACTGGAAAACAGTTGACATTCCTAATTGACACTGGTGCCGAAATTAGTCTTATTAAATTGCACGCTGTTCACGATAAAAATGAAATCAAAAATGATCAAACAGTTTACATAAAAGGTATAGATACTGATATTATACCATCTATTGGAAGAATAGAATCAAAGTTGTTAGGACATTCCATAATTTTTGCTGTTATGCCTGATAATTTTTCTATTTCTTATGATGGTATAATAGGTTCTGATTTTTATAGAAAAGCTAAAGTTAAGATTAACTTTAAAACTAATAGTCTGTTTAATAATTTTGGTAAAATTCAATTTCTACAGAAAAATAATATTAATTTAATAAACCAAATCGGAGCTGTTAGAAACTGGAAGGAAAAATCAATAAATAGAAATCTTCCTTACTTAGACATTTATAATCCTCCTACAGGAACATTAGGTCAATTTCTGGTCGATTCCGGTTCTGAAATTAATCTTATTAAAGAGAATCTTTTACCACCAGAAATTGACATTGATAAATATAAGCCAGTACTATTAAAAGGTGTTGGCGCTGACAGACATTCAACTATTGGAGTCATTGAAATGTCAGTGCATAATCACACTTCAGAATTTCATGTTGTACCAGAGGATTTCGATATCCCTTGTGAAGGAATTTTGGGAGCAACATATCTTTCTGAATCAAAGGCTTATATTGATTTTGAAACTAATAAAGTAAGAATAAATGAAAAATTGTTCGAAATAAATTTTCAGGAAATGACTTCCCTAAACAAAGCTAAAATATATAAACTTGGTAAAAATCCAATCGATTACCAAAGTAGTAATTGGAGTGTGGAAGCTTCCATTCCTGATAATTGTTACGAACCACAAATGAATGACTATTCCGCTTCTCATGTAGAAGACGAAGATAAATCTTTTAATACTAATTCATTTTCTCTTTATTCTAATACTTTAGACAATGAGAATTCTCTAAGAGTAGCACTTATAGAAGCTACTTCAGAAATTTCTAAAGAATTAAATGTTGATGAATATTCAGATAGAGAAGTGTCCGAAATCTATGAACACTTTAACGAATATGAAAATGAGATACCTCAAAAAGAAGTGTTCACATGTAATGCAATTGATCCTCAGGAAGCATCAATTGACCTTGTAGATCAACTGCGTTTAGAACACCTAAATTCTGAGGAAAAGGATCTCATAACCCGATTGGTTCACGAATATAGTGATAGGTTCCACACTGAAGGGCAACCATTACAGGCTGCAACTTCTATTGTGCACCGAATCCCTACAACTGATGATGAACCAGTTAATATAAAACAATATAAGATCCCTATATCCTTACAGGACGAAGTCCAGAGACAGGTACAAGAAATGTTGGATGAAGGTATCATCAAACATTCTTGCTCTCCATACAATTCACCATTATGGATAGTTCCTAAGAAAGCGGACTCCTCAGGTAAGAAACGATGGAGACTTGTCTCTGACTTTAGAGCATTGAATGACAAGACTGTCGCAGATAGATATCCCATTCCCGATATTAACCAATTTATAAATCAAATTGGTGGTCATAAATATTATGTGACTTTGGATCTTGCGAAAGGTTTCCTTCAAATCCTAATGGATCCAAAGGACTCACATAAGACTGCTTTTAGTACACCTTATGGACACTACGAGTACGTTAGAATGACTTTCGGTTTGAAAAATGCTCCCCCAACTTTCCAGAGATTCATTGATGACACTTTTAAAGGTTTACAAGGTAAAATCATTTTTACCTTCATTGATGACGTCATAATTCATGGCGATACTCTTGAGGAAATTGAAGAAAAACTCAGAATAGTTTTTGAACGTTTGCGAGCTGCTAATCTTCAAATAAATCCTGACAAATGTGAATTCCTCAAGGATAAAGTTTGTTACCTAGGTCACATTTTAAGTAAAGAAGGATGCACTTTGGATCCCAAAAAGATTGAAGCCGTAAAAAAATTTCCCACTCCCAAAAACATTAAGAACATAAGACAATTTTTAGGATTAGCTGGATATTATAGGAGATTTATTAAAGGTTTTTCTCAATCGGCTAAACCTCTTAGCAAATTACTCCAAAAAGATGTAGATTTCATTTGGGGTGATAAAGAAGAGAAAGCTTTTAGAACTCTTATTGAGGAACTATGCAAGTCTCCAGTTTTGCAATATCCAGACTTTTCGAAACCTTTTATTATAACAACCGATGCATCTGGTTATGCAATCGGAGCAATACTGTCCCAAGGAGATATTGGTAAGGATCTACCAATCTCTTATATGTCACGTGTCCTTAGAGGACCAGAACTCGCATATGAAGTCTATGAGAAAGAAGCCTTAGCTATGGTAGCAGGTGTAAAAGCTTTCCGAGACTACATATATGGAAAAAAGTTAACTATTGTTACGGATCATAAACCCCTAACATGGTTCAAAACAGCCGATTGTAACACCAGAGTACAAAAATGGCGTTTTAAATTGTCAGAATTCGATTATGACATTGTACATAAGGCAGGTAAAACAAATGTAAATGCCGATGCCCTATCAAGAAACCCTATTGAGATTCCAGATGAAGCTGTCTGTAATGTGGTAACACGAAGGCAGAAAAAGCTTCAAGAACAAACGCCGGTAGACCCTATATCTGAAGCTGTAAGTGATACAGTCCCAATCACTTACACCTGCGATAACTTTACTGAGCGTAAACCATTGGAATCAATCCCTGATTCGGAAATTGATTCAACTGTAAAAATGCTTACTAATCCCTCTATCAATAGGCCGGTAACAAATACCACACCAATAGCACCACCCACATTTATTCCAACTAAAAGAATTAGGCAAGAAATTAATTATAAAGAGGTAAATTCTGAATCTGATCGTTCGGAACAGGTATCATTGTGCTCTTTTGATTGTCAACAATCCCAACTTCCATTTACTCTTGGAAATAACATGGTCGATCCTGAACCAGAGAATGACGTAGGATCCGATTTTTCTTCGTCTTTAGACTTAATTGGCTCGCATTTTTCTTTTCAAAATCCATATGTCCACAGTAGGAAACCAAAAGGGCAACCTACTGAAGAATCAGCTCATGATTCAGCCCCTAGTAGCTCATCAAATTCATCTTTGATATCAAATACTAATAAAGCTTTAACAATCGATAGTTCTTCCAAGTGTCAAATTTTTCAGGTTAATGATTTACTTCAATTTCGTCTTGACAATATAGTATATTTTGTCACAACGGAAGGCAAACCTTGTGATTTAGGCGCGGAAAAACTAACAGAGTTCGGAAAAATAGAAGAACCCTCGGTAAAAGATTACTTAAGTGTAGATATTATTAAAAGAAATAATAAGTTTAGCTATTTTTCTTTGTGTATCAGGAAGGAGCAACCTGAATCTCTTAGTATAATAAGAGAAAACATTTACATTACGTTGAAGAAACTAAAACTTGTTCTTCAAAAAAATTCTATTAAGATGTTTAGTATAGCAAAGAGTGAAAGAATTGAAGGATTAGCCTGGCTCGATGTATTAGAAATAATTAAATTAGTCTTCCAAAACGAACCTCTTAAAATTTTGATTTGTAAAGGTACACTCCAATACGTACCTCCCGAAGGAAGAGATGAAGTATTCAACGAACTTCATGCGTCACCTATCGGAGGACATAGAGGTGTTTCAAAAACTTATCATAGGATCAGATCTCGTTACTATTGGTCGAATCTAAAAGATGATATTCAGCGTCGTATTCAGCAATGCATAGGCTGTCAACTAAAAAAATTAGTTAGACTAAAAACTAAACAACCCATGATAATAACGGATACTCCAGGCAGTGTTTTTGATAAAATTGCTTTAGATATCGTAGGTCCCCTTTTAAAAACAAAATCAGGATATGAATATATTCTTACTATGCAGGATCAGCTCTCCAAATTCTGTTTAGCTGTACCTTTAAAAGACACTCTAGCAACGACTATAGCTGATGCATTTATAAAGAAATGTGTTTGCCTATTTGGATCACCTCGAGTAGTACTGACAGATCAAGGTACAAATTTTCTTAGTAAATTAATGGCCCGTGTAGCGAAACGGTTTAAGATTAAAAAGGTTAGAACTACCGCATTCCATCCGCAATCGAATGGATCGTTAGAAAGATCACATCATTCGCTAGGCGAATTTCTAAAACAATATACTACCGCCGATAGCGAATGGGATGAATGGGTAGACATAGCGATGTTAAATTATAACACATGCGTCTCTGAAAGTACTAAATTTACTCCGTTCGAAATAGTTTTTGGAAGGTTAGCTAGATTACCTTCGAGCGAACCTCTTAGAGACAGCGACGTAGTTCCCACTTATAAGGGATACCTTATAGATTTAGTTACGCGTTTACATGGTATAAGAACGTTAGTTTATGATAATTTAGTAAGTTCTAAAGAAAGATCAAAAAAATATTACGATAGGCACATTAATCCTAGAAACTTTAAGGTAGGGGATTACGTATTTCTCTTAAAAGGTCCGAAACCAAAGAAATTTGGAGATCATTATACTGGTCCTCATAAAATATTAGAAATCATTGGTAAAACTAATGTACGAATTGGGGTGCTCAAATCCAGTAAAATAGTCCATATGAATAGACTCCGAATATCCCATATTAATCAAACCATAAAACCTAAAAAGAAATCTAATCCTTTATCCGAATGTTAAAAATTAATTAAACAACTATAATTAACATATTTTTGATGTGTTACAGATGAAGTTCGTTTTCCTTACCTTTTTCATTTTCCTAGATGTTACTTTTGGATTAATAGGATATGACTGCGGGTCAAGGAACCTAAATATAACTACTTTATCTCTACGAGATGTTGGAGAATGCGATGCACCGGAGAACCCTGTTAACGTCACTCAATCCTATGTTCAACTATTGCAAATAAACGAATACAATGAAATTTATGTACGTCAATGTAAAGTCGAATTTAAAAGAAACTTTTATCACTGTGGAATGTTTTCACACATAGGTCTAACTGCTTTTAGTTATGATGAACTGCTTAAAGAAATTGAACAGCGCACGTGCGATGATGCATTTTTGTACGGTACCATGAACCTATCAGCTAATCAACCAATACATGGTTTAAGAGCAAACAGTACCTCAAGCGTTGGATTCTATTTGGTAGGTGAAGTTACCAATAACGATAAATGTTTCGGAGGAACATATAGTGATGGTCGCGGATCAATTCACGATGTAGTTGTACACGTGTACGCTAAAGTAACTTTAACTGATTATACGGCCAGAGTAAAACTTACTTCCAATACTGTTCACTTGCGCTCGGGTACTGTTTGCTCTCTATCCGAGGGAAATTGCATAGATTCGGAGGGGGGTTACACTTTCTGGAAGTCATTGCCTGTCGATAGATGCAACTTTAATAAATTTAGTATTTTATACGAAGGATATGCTAATAAACTCATTGATTTAGACGCAGTAAAACCCCAGACGGTTTATACGTTAACTTCTCACGAGGTTACTTTCGGCTTAACTGTAAAAGATAGGGAAACGATTTGCGGTTATCAAATTGCCAGGACGGAACACCCCAAACTTGTCATTTTTGAAACCACCAAAGGTGAAAGTTTCGCCGGATTTAATCAAGTATCGGTATCGAATTTGGATTTGTTTGCGTATATGAACTCTAAGTTTGTATACATTGAAAGACATATCCGAACTCAGATGAAATTACTATACAGAGATATAATTAACCAAAATTGTAATCTGGAACGTCAAATTCTGAAGACGGCTCTAACTGTAGGAATCCAAAACCCTGATCAATTCGCGTATGACTTTATGAAGAATCCCGGTTACATGGCACTGGTTGCAGGAGATGTAGTCCACATAATCAAATGCGTTCCAGTGGAGGTAAGAATTGAGCACGGTAACGCTTGTTATAATGAACTACAAGTAACCCATAGTAATAAAACTTATTTCATGACCCCTAGAACCAATATTCTAAAATCTAAGGGAACAGAAATAACTTGTAACAAACTACTACCAGCAATGTTTCAAGTTGGAAACAGTTGGTACAAAGTTCTCCCTACACCAGTTGAGGTACCTGCACCAATCGAAATAAAACCCGGTCAGGCTAAAACATGGCAATACGTCGTCCCAGCCCACCTAGCAACAAGTGGAATTTACACCGAAGATGATATCAATAAAATGCGGGAAACAATTATGTTTCCTGTCGAGCGACCAGCGATGCTCAACGACTTAGCTCGAGGTCTAGACGGATACGCTACTTCAAATTCGGGCGGAGGTTTCCTGAAACTTTTCAATGAGGAAGTAATTGAGAAATTCGTCCAGAATACATGGGAACGGATCTGGAATAAAATGATGATATTCGGAACCATCAGCGCCGGTTTCTTTGGTATTCTAACCATCTTCAACCTAATCAAGATTCTTGTGGACGTCATAGTTCATGGATACACTCTGCATCGTGTTTATGGATGGTCAATCCATTTGTTGGGTGCAGTATTCAGTTCAATAGCACATTTACTGGTACATTTGGCTCCTGAACGACCTAATCCTAAGGAACCAAGAGAACCCGAAAACCAAGCAGTGGTCTTGCATACACCAACACGATTAGAACCTCTTCAACCATCAAGAACTGTCACGATCAATGAAGCGGTTACAATTCCAACACTGGAAGTCATATCTCAACAACAATCAACAGCACCACCTTTGCAACCTGCTGAAAGAACTACCAGCCTCAATAGAAACTTATATCCAATGGTCTAGTTTGATCTTGTGAATTGCTCTCCACAACCTTGCCGAAACCAGTGTGTAATTAGAAGCATGTTTGTAGACAGTAGTTGTTTTATTCTGGTGATGGTTACTTTCAGAATTTCACCTTCCAGTAACCATTTTACGGTGGGGGTGTAACGTCATGCTAATTATTCGCATGTCTTTTTCTTATTTACATTTTTACATTTTTTTTTATCAACTAAATGAAATTAAAATAAATTTACTCAAAAATTAAACCTTTGAAAATCACGTAAATCTAAAAGTTCGTGAAACCTGAAAAAACAAGGAAATCTTGAAACCAGCTAGAATATAGAATCTCACGAAAAAGGGGACTCGATCTCAAGAAATCCTTGAAAATCACATTAGCTTAAAAACCTGTAAACATTGATAATTTCGACCTCCCAAGGAAGGAGTAACATGTGCATACTTTTCTAGAGTCTGGGAAAGAGATTCTACTCCCTTTATTCGGAAAGGAAGCTCAGACCCAGCCTCTAATAAAATGCTAAACAGTCCCTTGCACCCTAAACAAAAAAATATCTAAACTAAACTAAAGTTGCATCCGCCGGTCAGCCTTGCAAACCAATTTAATGGCTAACAGACCTCGGGAAAAGCAAAGGTCTCCACTATTAAAGGAAACTCGGATCACGTGAAATAATAGTTATGTGTTCCAAGTGTAATATTCTCTTCTAGGTTATCTAAGTTTAAACAACAACATTTGGTCGTTGAAAATGAACATTTGGAAGCAATAAATGATATCCGTTTTCTAGAAACCATTCTTTTGAAGGGTATCTGGACTTGATATTTTCACAAATTCCCAGATACTTTTAAATAATAGTTTATCAATAAATAAGGTCAGCTGAATATTTTAGGAATACTAAAATTATGCCTATTTTTCTATTTTAATACGATTTTCAATAATTAGAAAAGAATAATGTTAAAATATATATATATTGTTAAGAATTATAATAAGACTATATCTTCAATACGAACATAACTTACAAATAATCAAAATTAAAGTTAGGTAGGAATTTGAACTATTCGTCACTTGTTAATAATCAAAATAGAATTTAATCAATTGAAAGATATTTAATATTCAATTAAAACTTCAAATTTTAAGGTTATGTGTCAAAATAAGTGAAACTATAAAATAAATGGAATATGCAAACGGTTCATGAATATTAAATTACCGTTAATACTAAATTTTAATCAAATCTAAAACAATGAATGAATCATGTAGCGAAAATAATAAATAATGATAACATAACCTATAAATTGTCAAGATTTACTTGAATATGTAATTAATCATTAGAATAAACAATAAAAATAGGAATGTTAAACAAATTTTAAGGTTTAAACAGTATAAACCGTAATTGCTACATATTTATAAGTGAAATCTGTAAATTGAGGTTATGTATTTTCAATAATTTTAAATAATATAATAATAAATTACGTATGAATAATAGTTTGTCGAATAATATTAAATTAAAGTCGAATTCAGAAGCATTAACAAGTTTACTTAATAAAAACAGTAAATAAAATCAAACATAACCTATAAATTCTCAGAATTCATTTGTAAAAATAATTAACCATTTAAATAAGTGATAAATGGTATTGACATTAATTTAGTTCAGAATTTAGTTTGTTTAAATCACAAATGTTCATTAATTCCAATTAAACGTTCGAATTTGAGGTTATGTTATAGAATTTACAAAATTACTAAAAGGAATTACGCAAATTAATTAGGAATAATCTTAAACTTGATTACCTTAAGTAAAATTACAATTTTCAATAACGTTTTATAACTTTAGAATAAACCTAACCTCAAAAAGTGTTGAAACTTCAAATTTGGTTAAACAAATAAGAACAACCAAAATTTAATTAATATGCAACTTCATTTTAGTATAATTAATTGCAAATATCATAATTACTAAAAATTTAATAAATTGTAACCTAATTTAATTATTATTATTCTTATTATTGTTGTTTTTAACATCATTTTTCACAACCATTGTTCATAATATTGAATTTCTATGTAAAATTAAAAACTACGAATTTTATGTAAATCTGCTGTTGAGAATTGTAACAGGAAAACTCGAGAGTGGTATAGAGGGCAGCACTCATCGGAACATCCTCAACTTGGGCGTATTTTTCTCCACCCATCCATCAGCAAGAGACTTTTCCAGGACCTAATCAGAATTTGGAAAATGGAGGATTTCCTGACTCGCTACATAGATTTTCGCCATCATAGACGGGACTCATCCCTCCCACACAGCAGTAGGTCCCACTTGCCGCCACTGTCATTGGTTCTCTCTCATTCTCCGCTCTTTCGCCATCCCCAAGATCTACGCCTACGCAAGATTTGGCATTTGGGCCCTTTTCTATTGGCGTTTTCCAAATTTCAGCCCCTTCTTCCCTATTTCTCGAATCTGGGAGAAAACACATAAATATCGATGCACCCTGTATTTTAGACACAATTTTCCTAAGTCTTGAATTCTTCAGTTCGTTTTTCACAATTAACAAATTTTGGTCTGGTTTCGTGTCGAGACATATTTTTTCTAAGTCTTTGAAGTTTGATACACACACAATTTTTCTCAATTCAGTTCGTGCAATATATCCTAATTTTGGACAAGTGTGGTTTATTACAAAGTTCTATTTGTGCATAAATTTTTACTAACTTTGGACAAGTTCGTGAATTCCCAAAATATACTGAGTATCCTGCTCCTATTTTGCTCCGTGACATTTGCTGCTTTTGTTGCCTGAGGACTTTGCCGTTTCTGCTGCTTTAGCTGCCTTAGTATCCTGCTCCTACTCTGCTCTGTGCTGTCTCTGCGTAGCGAATACCGGACGACTACAAGTTCCTCAACGCCAACTTGCCACTCTCGAGTTCCTGATTTCTCCTAGATTTTTCCACAACTACAACGAAAAAAGTAAGTTAAATAAACAAAACCTTAAACTTTAAATAACTCTTTATTTTCATTTTTCCACTCTTCTTTTCCTTTCCTCAATTTTACTCATTTTTTCAGGGTAGAATCCCAATCCCGGGCCCGTTTAGTTACTGGGGCTAGGATTGGTCCTTAAAACTTTTTTTATATCGCTCTTTTCTTTTTGTAGGGTACCCCTATTTTAAAGGGCGATACCCCGAAATTATTTTTCGTGTGTAGTTCCCCTCCTTGTTAGGAACATTTTAATATACAATAAATATTCTATTCATAATAAAAGAAGAAACAGAAAACTTGCACTAAAAAGATACGATTTCCCGAGCTATTGCAAATTCGTTTGTAGGCTCGAATAAAAAAATATTAAAATCTAAATAGTGGTATTCATGTCATTTTCTGACGTGACAGCGATATTCAATTATTTTTGTTTATTTTCTTGAAATTTTAATTACTTTTGTCATCGTTCAAGTATTTTTGTCATTTTATAATTATTTTCTTCATATTTTTGCATATTTTTAACGTTTTTCAATTTCTTTTAATAATTTTTACTTATTTTCATCTATTTTCAATTATTTTTCAATTATGTTCAAATATTTTTGCTTATTCTCAATGATATTTAATTCATTTTAATTGTTTTCAATTACTATTTATTATTTTTAACTGATTTCAATTACTTTTGACTATTTTTCAACTACTTACAATTACTTCAAACTATTTTTGCTTATTTTTAGCGATATTCAATTATTTTTGTTTATTTTCTTGAAATTTTAATTACTTTTGTCATCGTTCAAGTATTTTTGTCATTTTATAATTATTTTCTTCATATTTTTGCATATTTTTAACGTTTTTCAATTTCTTTTAATAATTTTTACTTATTTTCATCTATTTTCAATTATTTTTCAATTATGTTCAAATATTTTTGCTTATTCTCAATGATATTTAATTCATTTTAATTGTTTTCAATTACTATTTATTATTTTTAACTGATTTCAATTACTTTTGACTATTTTTCAACTACTTACAATTACTTTAAACTATTTTTGCTTATTTTCTTCAAATTTTAATTACTCTTGTCATCATTCAAGTATTTTTGTCATTTTCTAATTATTTTCTTTATATTTTTGCTTATTTTTAACGGTTTTCAATTACTTACAATAAACTTATGTACAAAAAATATTTTTACATTAAACAAAAATTTATACTTGCTGTCAGTACAATGTTTTCGCTGGCATCATCTCTATTCCATCCATGTTCTAATTGTATTTCCCTTGGTGATGTTGGTAAACTAAGAAGGGCTGAAAGCCTTTCTCCAATAATATAATCTTCCACTAAACGAATAAAGAATGAAAAAAGTAATAACAATTTGTGTAAAATCAGAAATAAGAATTAATAATTTTTCTTACTTTTTAGTTTGTTTCACTATTTAATCTCAAATATTTAAATACATAAACTGCACCTTATATAAAATGAACTAATCCACATCTAACAGTTCACATATTTAAAAACTCATTTATATTTATTCATGTAAAAAGAAAAAGGTAGGGTTTTTTAAGAGAAAGGTAGGTGTTTTATAAGATAAAAAATATCGCTCCTTTACTGATAATTTGTACCTCTCCATTCTTTATGCATTGCTCCACCTCACACAATCCAAAACTCAGCCATGGAGCTAAAGACTTAATCTTCTTTTTTATATCTTGTTGTCTCTCACGCTCCTGTACCTCTATCAAATCTTCGTCACTCTCATAATTTACAATTTGTTCATTCTTACTCTCTTTTAATACATCTTGCTCTTCATAGTTTTCAATTCCTACTATTAATTCCATTGAAAATTTTTTTTCTTCCTCAATGTTCAATACAAACTCCTCCTCTTCTCTTTCCTCATTCACTACAATTTCTACTATTGTTTCATCTACGTTATCTTGTTCATTGTATCCGTCAATCTCATTGCTACAAACTGTATTATAAAAAATCTTTCAAATCTGTTCTTATTCTACAATAAAAATCTCCAACTTCTATCTGTATAACTTCTACAAAAATATTGTGATGTCTTAAAACAACTGGTTGATGACTCTTTTTTCCAAAAAAATTATGTTTTATACATGCAGCAGCTACTACTAAAAACTTGCTCAACTTTTCATCTGTGTTGCAATCTACCCATAAAATTGGAACATAGAATACGAGTGGTATTTTATGATAATTCTCCAAATTCTGAAACATACAAAACAGTTTATTAATCAAATTAAATATTAATAAAAAAATTATTATAAACATCATTTCTTAAAAAATTATTTTTAAAATTGTTATTACTCTTATTATAATTTACATTTATATATAAAAATTGGAATTATTATTATTATTATTAATTTTCCTATTATTATTAACAAAATAGTTTCCAAAACTTACCAATATATCTTGTAACTTATGCTTGTTGTAAGAATATTTCAATTGAAAAGGAAAAGGATATTTGACATAAACTCTAGTCTCCATCGGACATGCGCATAACAGATTAACATAACCTCAAATTCTTGAGTTTAACATAACCTCAAATTCTTGAATTTATAATATTTTATCGAAGGAACGGTTATTAAGCATAATTTGTACTTGATTCAATGCATTTTTGGACTGGTACAAAAATTTCTCAGTGCCAACTGAGAGATTTAGATCTTTTTTTAACCATTTTTACATACATTAAACTAAATTTATATTTTTTACAAATAAATTTAATTATGATTAAACCACTCTTTAAAAATAAAATGTACTTCTTTCATCACTTACCTTACAATATTACTCGTAATATCCTTAGCACTAAATTTTTTATTTTTATAACTATTTATATTAAACCTTTTATCAATTATGAGAATGTTCCTCTTCAAACGATTTTTTAAGTACTGGTACAAAATTTTCTTTAAAACTATCTTCTGAGTAACAAATATCGCAAACACCACCCTTTACCCCTAATTCAATCCTCCTGATTGTGTAATATGATTCAATATCTTTCACTATTACCTTGTCTACTTTTTCAAATAACCTTGTTCAATGTCAATTTTCCCTCACTACTGCATTAAATTTCACGTTTCAATACGAGTTTTACTAAATCACACATAAAATACCCCCTCCTCTGCAACCACCACCAACTGAGACAAACTACCCACCATTTGGATTGTGCAATATGCTGCAATATCTTGGTGACGTCACAAGGTTGACAATTTCACATGTAATTTGAGTCTGAGATAAACCCCACTCTTTTATCACTTTGGTTCATGTGTAGACTAAACTATCGGTAAAGAAGATCTCTGATGTGTTTTATCACCCCCACAACAGCAACCCCTTACCACTAAGAAATACCACCCACCATTAAAGAATACTCCCACCAATACACTTTTTCCCATCACTTGGATTGTGCAATATGCTGCAATATCTGTCTTATTACCCTTGATAACGTCATATACTCCCACCAATGCAAAAATGGTCTTAACACTTGCATTGCTCAATATCTATCCCCAACACTATAAAGGGTTTAGAGGGGTCACACAGACACGTACACATATGTTAAATTTACCAATGATTCAAATTTTGCACAATTGTGCAATATATTTTTCACGTAAATTTGAAGGTTAAATGAGCCTCACCTTTGTAAAGTCTTTTCCCAAAATATCTCGAAAACGGTGAGAGATACGCAAAATCTGACTAAATTTACTGGGTTCCTAAGGGCAGTCTACTTTTATGAAAGCTATTCAATAAGATTTTTCAAAATCAAAAAATTCAAAAATTTTCAAAAATTGTAAAAACCATTAAAACACGTCAAATGTCATGCAAATTTCTTACTTTCTTGAAAGTATATTACACTACATATGAACTCATGTTCTAAGATGTGTTAAAAAATTTGAAAATATCAACTCTAATGCTACCCCCACCCCTCCAAAAGTCTTTTTTCAAAATATCTCGAGAACGGTGAGAGATACGCAAAATCTAACGAAATTTACGGGGTTCCTAAGGGCAGTCTACTTTTATGAAAGCTATTCAATAAGATTTTTCAAAATCAAAAAATTCAAAATTTTAAACATTTTTCAAAAATTGTAAAAACCATTAAAATACGTCAAATGTCATGCAAATTTCTTAATTTCTTGAAAGTATATTACACTACATATAAACTCATGTTCTAAGATGTGTTAAAAAATTTAAAAATATCAACTCTAATACTACCCCTTACATATTCACTAATACTTTTTCCGTTAAGAACTCTACCACTGTATCTACTTACACATCAAATAAATGATAAATACCCCCACCGTCCAATATATAGGAATTTCTGGAGGGTTACACAGAAACTTACACATATGTAAAATTTATTGATAATTTGAATTTCGCAGAATAGTGTGATATACGTCTCACGTAATCCCCCTTTTTTTTTCGAGGTTAAATGAGCCCCACCCCTGACTGTTCTAGAAGCTTCTGCTGGAGGGTTACAGACATACATGTGTACAATTTATATTTCAAATTTCATAGAATTGTACAATTTTCTTAGGTAAATTTTAGATAAAATTCAGAAGATGAAAAAAAATCTCTGAAATTCAAACCTGCGCAAATCTCTGAAAAAAAATTCAAAATTTGTAAACATCTCTAACATCTGCATACATCTTTTCTTCTTGGTATAATTTATAAAAGTTTTGCGCATCCATTGACCTACTCAAGTAGTCTTGTACTATTCTTATCCATTTTTGTTGTTGTTGTTTGATTGTGAAATCGTAATTTTAAACAAAAAAGCAAAATTTTTCAACTAAGAAAAAAAAAAGATATTTATATTAAGATTTAATAATTTCAAAAAACAAAAAAGCAAAAATTTTCATCTAAAAAAAAAAGAAATTTTGATTAACATTTAGTAATTTTAAACAAGAATCAAAGATTTTCAACTGAGAAAAATAAATTTTAATTAAGATTTAATGGTTTTAATCTAAAAAAAAAAAAATGAAAGATTTTTCTAATGAGATAAAGTTTCATTAAGATTTAATGCTTTTAAAAAATAAAACTCTGAAGCTTGTGGGTATCAGAAGTGGTGATGAGCGGACGGGGTGATGCAAGGTGGTGAGGAAGCGGGGGACGAATGTAGGAGCCATGCATTGCTTCTAAGGTACGGAGGAGTGAGCGGGGTAGCCAAAGCGCATGAGGAATGGGGGACAGACGAAGAACTGTGGTCATACTCCACTCGTTATATCTAAATATATATGCTGACTGATTGTTTTCGAGAATCTGCGATTCTTTTTCTCAACTGCATACTCTAACCTTCCCAAAATTATAAAGTTAATATAGTAATCTTAATATCTAATTATGTATATATATATAAATATTCAAAACCTGGCACCTGCGCACATCTCTTGACACCTGCATACATTACGCCTGCGCACATCTCTGAAAATTCAAACCTAAAACTTGCGCACATCTATGAAAGCCGTGAACTGGCAAATTCAAATCTCCCGCTCTCGCGCATGCGCAGATCGATTTCAGTGAGTTAGAACCCTCCCTGTATATCTACTTATCATTAAAATTTAAACAATTTTATTTGTTAAGAAACAAATTTTTCACAGGTCAATTTTTAATATATTCAAGGCCTCGTAGAAGGGTCCAGAGAGATCATAAAACTTGAAGACTCCTGAATTTAATTAAAAATCGGGAACAAAAATTTCTCTAATTTCGCATTAATAAATTTAAAAATTAAATATTAAAATTCTACGTGTTCTAACGATAAAGAATATCTAAAAATTTCCTCAAAAAAGTTATTTTTCATAATAATAAAAATAGCTTTGAAAATTTACTTTCCTTTAATTTTAATAGTTTTTAGAATTTTTTTTATATTCCTAATCGTGAAAATAAGTAGATTTCATATTTTTATTTTTGAAATTTTAATTTTTGAAATTTTAATTTTTGAAATTGCAAAAGTTTTTAATCATAAAAATTTTGAGTTACGGGAACCATAAAAGGAAAAAAAATTACAATCAGGAATCGGTGTTCGACCTGAATTTCCAGGTCAAATTGCTTGTAAATTTTTTTCGTTAAAGAGTCGAAGTTTACTCCCCTACAAAACTACTTGGCATTTAAAACTATTGTACTATTGTTACCCCAACTCCAAAAAAAAATTCTATCTGAAGATATGCAGGTCAGACCACTGAAAAATCACTGGGCCAGTGGTTTTTTCAGTGGATTTTGAGTGGTTTACTTTCGACAGGTTTAAACGACGCTATATATTTCATACCATTAAGAATTTGTATAAATACAACAGACTGTATTTTATTAATATAATACGTGCACAATTTTCGTTTCAAACAAAAAAATTTAAGCCCAGACAGAAATTCCACATTCAAACTAAATTTCAACATTTCACACCGATAAATAACATGTGTACCACCAATTCTAGTACCCATTGTAAATATCTAACCAGATGTATTTTTACTACGTGTCACGTGAACAGGGTTGTGTTAGTAAAATACCTTAGGTAAATTACATGGTACTTTACAGTAAAATACCTAGTAAATTACCTCAAAAATATTTTTCATAATGTATTTTTCGGGAGTGGGGGGTAAAATACGGTATTCTACTTATGTAAAATACCTGTAAATTACGTAAAAAACCTCGAGTGACGCGTCACTGCACAACCCTGCACGTGAAGCGATTTATTTCCAAGGTGATATGTACATAACTTTTTTAAGATTAGCTTGTCGAAAATCACATCGGCTGTCATACTGCAACGCCACACGCTGTAAAAATACAAAACGAACGTTTTTCCTACACACAGCCGTACTTTTACCACGTATGACGTTGAATTTCTCCAGTCAGAATGTACAGTGCGAAACGTTAAAATGCATTGCACCGTAATTCTGCAGGTATTATTTTTTACAGTGTGCGTTTTATTACGTCCGTTTTGTAAATAGACCATGAGAGCGAAAGTGAAAACAGTGTATTCTTTCGAGTATTAATTATTAAATTCGTCCCTTTTTAAATATTGCTCAATCAATTTTAAAAAGTATAACTGCGTAATGTAACAATTACTTTAGTAGGATCAGTTTTTAATATTTGCTCGCAACTTTTGCTCGGGAAATAGTAATTCGTGCCACTACTACACTGTAAAAAATACTTCAGGAAAATTACGTTAGTATTGTAATGTTACTTTTGAAACTTTCTGTAATATTACTCTTTGGAAAGTAGCAATAATACCAATCAACTTGAATTTCTACAACTTTCAGCAATGCAATATTACCACTGAACTATAATACTACTGGAACAGGCACAGAGCTACAAAAACGGCATAGAGAGAGAGAGTTTTGGAGGGGCATGTTGTCTCTTTCTGTACAGTCCGCTTGAGAAGTTTGCTTGTGCCAAACACTCACAACACGCAAAACTGACCAAGGCATTAGTTTTAAAGTTTTAGCATTAGCCTAAAGCACAACGAATCGTAATCACTAATCCTTAATCGTAATAATGAGAGAAAGCAGGACAGAGATATATGTCTGTCCTACTTCCTCTCATTCTTACGATTAAGGATTAGCGATTACGATTCATTGTGCGTTAGGCTATTCACTGAAATGACGCGTTCTGCGAGAGAGAAAGCATGCCCCCCCATCTGTCTGTCTCACAGCCGCTGCTCTCTTTCAGCTCAACATGCGTGGTGCCTGTTCCAGTAGTATTAAGATACGCTCCCAGCTCGGCGTCTGCCTGCCTGCGCGTGCAACCGACATGAGAGAGAAGAAGACGGAAACATAGTTCCGTCTTCTTCTCTCTCGTGTCGGTTGCACGCGCAGGCAGGCAGACATCGAGCTGGGAGCGTACCTTTATAGTTCAATGAAAATTGCCTAACGCACAATGAATTGTAATCGCTAATCCTTAATCGTAAGAATGAGAGGAAGTAGGACAGACATATATCTCTGTCCTGCTTCCTCTCATTCTTACGATTAAGGATTAGCGATTACGATTCATTGTGCTTTAGGCTTATTACATTTTTCAGTAAATGTACATTCAGGGTTGTGAATGTACTACTTTGGTAGTATTAGGTAATAAAAGCACCTACATACCTTCAGGGTAAAATCCCATTTGGGCAGAAAGCGTTGAACCTAGAGATCCTCAAGGGAGAGTTGAGACATGTTGACTTGGATTCTGATTGGTCGCGGGTTTCCGGAAACGGATGTTCATAAAAAGTTAGTTTCATTGGTCCAAAATGGCGGTTCCATTTTGAAATGCTTTTAAAACAAACATTTTTAAAATTAGCCCGCTCTTTTCGACCAATGATACAGTTTGCAATATCGTCACTTCCGTTTCCGGAAACCCACAAAGGTAGTAGAAGAGGAAACTTGTCTCAACTCTCCCTTGAGGATCTCTAGTTGAACCGAAAGCAGAAATCATGAGAGTAAGAGAGGTAGGTAGATATCACTATCTCTCTCACTCTCATGATTTTCAAGAAGGTTAGATCATTTTCTCAGGAAGGTTAGGCCCAGACCCAAATTTACATTAAGCTATAAAGAGATTTCTAATATAAAAGTATTTTAGACTAATTTATTTAAAAATTGCATAAATTGTTGCTATTAGAAGATGGAATATGTTTTCTTACATTTTTAAAATGTATTCATACTCCTTGTCAATTAACACAGTGTGCCTTAACCAGTCGCAGATGGTCTGAAAATGTAATAACAAACGGCTAATGGCACTTTCACACCTCGGCTGGCTGGCTGGCTGGCTGAAGGTTGCTATGGTAACGTGTGAGAGTGAAGAGTTCAGACAATGAAAATTTGAATTGTCGCAACCCTTCACTCCCATGGCAGCTACTGAGGTGAGAAAGTACCTTAATGTAGAATTGTCCTAAATGGCTCCAAGTTCCAAATTTTCAAGATTTGAAAACCTAGCTGCTCCACTTTTTGATTTTTTTACGTAATAGTTCCATATTTACCATAAAAACGCGTAAGAGGCTATCTATTTAAGAAAACATCGAAAGAAGACGTTTCATTACATACTATAACTGTAAATGTCGATATACATGACTTTTTGTTAAAGGTAAAATACTCTTTAGCAATGGACACCCCCCCACCAGCATGAATGACAGAATTTCTTATTGAAATGAAACGAAATTTTATCCACGATAATTGAAAATGCAATTAATACTCATTGTTGTAGTACCCCCACCCTCATTTATCATCATTCACCTCTATGTAGCCACCCCACCCCGACCCCTAATTATGACAGAATTGAGGCACCCAATTTAAGAACCGGTCTGGCGCTCGAATTCGCCTTATTTTTTCGAGTTTTTTGAAGTCAGTCAGAACATGAAAATTTCAGTAAAATTAAAATCCAAATATTTATTTTTTAAAAATATAAGGTAGTATTTTAGGTATAAGGTTAGTATAAGGTAACATCAAAATTTCAGTAAAATTATAATCCAAATCTTTATTTGTTAAAACTATAAGGTAGTATGTTTTAAAAATTAAAATTTTGAATTTTAATTTTACTGAAATTTTGATGTTCTGACTGACTTCAAAAAAGGCATACTCGAGCGTGGGACCGGTTCATGAATTGGGAGCCTCAATTGCTTATTAAAATGAAACGAAATTTTATCCACTATAATTAAAAATGTTCTTGATACTCATCGTTGTAGTATCTTTGACAAACCCCCCCCCCCCCACCCGCCATCATTGACAACCTTTCCCCTCTATTAGAGTTCCTATAAAGAGAGTTAGGACACGTGCCCCCTTCCACTAGCCTGTTGACAAACCGGAGACGGAAGTGACGATGAAGTAATTTTTGTGATTGGTTGAAAAGGGCGGGCGAAGTTTAAAAATGTCTGTTAAGAAAGCATTTTAAAATCAACGCGCTCTTTTCAGCCAATGAAAAAACTTTCAATACACTTCCGTCTCCGGTTACGCTGAGCCAATCAAAAGTTGAACCTCACGTGTCCTAACTCTCTTTATAGGAACTCTACCCTCTATGTACCCTCACAATAGTTTTAGGATGCCTTTTTAAAAGTCTTATTTTATGGCAGAAAAGCAGTCTTAATTTATGCTAATTAATATTCCAAGAAATTTGTAATTATTTTAAATTTCTCTTGATTCAGATAGTATTTTTCACAGATGCCCAGGAAAAAAAAAACTTATTGAATAAAACCTCTAGTGAATCGGAGTTTTTTAAAAAGCAGATTAATGATTGACATTCTGAATTGTTTTGAATCAGAGTTATCTATAATAAGTGATTTCCTATTACCCTACAGAAAAACGGGACCTTACTTTTCACATGGCTTTCTACGTGCCGTTCTATGTGAAAGTGGCGATGAGAAGGGACGTGAAACGCCATGTGAAAAAGGACGTGCAGAACTACCTCCCTTCTTGAAATTGCTTTTTACGTAGAAAAGGATGTGCAGAATCATGTGCAAAAGAATGTTTAGTGCCACATAAAAAACAATTCAAATTTAATTTATATTATTTTATTATTTCTAATATTCTATTTATAATTTTTTTGATTAATTATATTAAAAAATAAGGTAATAAATTAATGAAAGGTAAGTAATTACAAAAATTCATATTTTTATTCAAAAAATTTTTATTAATATGTTACTAATTAATTTTTTACATTTTTACAATTTTCAGCAGGGATGTTATTTCTAGTACAATTGTACTTTTCTAGTACAATTTGACATGTTCTAGTACACTAGTACCCCAATGACCTTTTTAGTACAATGTAAAAAGTACATTTTTAAAAAGCAGCACAATTTAGTACATTTCCTTATTTTGAGGTTTTTCATTAAGATAAAGGTAGTATTATGACTGGATTAAAGTCGATGTAAATTATTTGAGTAACTTTTTCTTAAATTTTGTTAAATTTTTATAACTAATAATATTTTTTTAATTATTAATAATAGCTTTTAACTCTAATTCAGATTAACAACATTATTTAAAAATTAATTTAAATTTAAAACATTTAAACTGACCGCCAAAATAAAGGCTTGTGATTGGTGAGTACAATTTTTGCTCCAACCTAGTACAATCTAGTACATATTTTGTCAACGACTAGTACACATCCCCTCCACTTTTGTAACAACCCTGATTTTCAGGAATATTTAACGCATACGTTTTAAACGTTTAAATAATATTTACATTTATTGTTCGTCGCACAAAGTTTAAATTATGAATATAATTAATAATTATTAATTAAATTCACAATTTTAACTTATATATATAATTTAAATGATTATTAATTATAATTAATAATAATTTAAGAAAATAACTTCACGAAAATTCAAAATTTTTTAAAGATCAATTTTTTGTTTTATTTTAATTTTTTTAACAGCAGAAAGACATATAATTAATAAACAATTTTGAAATTTTGTGATGTTATTTTCATCGCAATGCTCCTGAGTCGATGTAAACTTATAAACAAATTTTGTTTTCAGACAACAATCGCTTGATTTCAAGGCATAAAAGAAAATACTTCACTAAGCGCTTTTTTTTAAAGCGCAAAAATAGAATTTTTTGGTTTGGTTTTCAATTTACTTTGTAATTATTTTTGAATAATATTTTTCCTGCCTTGGAGTTTTATTTTAAAACAAAACTAGTATACTATTATGATTGCTAATCAATATTTTTAAACTAACTAATATACTAGTTTTGTTTTAAAATAAACCTTTAGGGAGAGAAATAAATTGTTTCAAAGTATTTACCAAGCAATTTAAAAACGAAGCTAAAAATTTTTATTTTTTGTGACTTAAAAAAAAGCACCTAATAAAATATTGTATTTTTTGCTTTTTAAAACAAAAAAATATGTCAATGGGAGGAAATCAGTTTTTTAAAAATAACTTTTTAAAAACAAATTTTTGAACCTACTCTACCGTCGGTAATTGAAGGGTGCGCTAAAACAAAGCTGTAACCGCCAGGACGACACTCCAACTTTTAAACTTAATTATTATATAATAAATGTCGTTAAATTGTTAATTAAAAGTGTTAATAATTATCATGAGACTTAATAAAATAACAATTTCATATAGACAATCACAAATGAAATGAAAAAGCTTATGAAAACACATCAAATAGGTTGCAAAAGTAACCTAAAAGAAATTTTAGCGCATCCTTCAATTGTCGGTCGGACCCCTTTTCTTGACTGCAAAAACCATTTATTTTTTAAAATATATTCATTAAAATTTTTTCTTTTTAAATAGCTAATACCTTTTTAAATTCTGCAAATAATTATCCCTAAACGATGGGATTGGTTAAATTTTTAAATAAAATATGACAAAAATATTGAAATTTTCAATTTTTTCTTAAAATTAATATTATTTCTGAAGTAAATAATATTTTTTCACGTCCTTGAGCTTATTTTGAAGGTAATAAGATTTTAAATTTAAGAAAACACTTAAAGTTTCACTATTTTTGTTGTATTTTACTTGCAAATTTAACCAATTCGTTCGTTTAGGGATAATTATTTGCAGAATTTTAAAAGGTATGAACTATTTAAAAAGAAAAAATTTTAATAAATATGTTTTAAAAAATAACTGATTTCGTGTAGTCACGAAATAGGGACCGTATCAACAATACCTAACGGTTGTGTATGTTTGTTAAGAAATTCTGTTTCATTTCTGGAAAGCTATTTCTTACAATACTAAAATTCAATAAAATTGTTATATCAATTTTTATTATTTTAAAAAATAGCAAATAATTTTTCTAAAAAACGTAGTTTAAAAAATTTGTTTTTAAAAAGTTATTTTTAAATAACTGATTTCGCTCCATTGACTCCACATACATACACACTCACACAAAATTTTCTGCAATCTTGATTCTTCTGCCAAACGCTGTCGAAAGTGGTATCTGCACCCTGAAAATTAAAGAAAACAATATACTATTTAATAGAATAATAAATATAACACATAATTAATACAATAAATATACTATCCATGAAATGAATAAATAAAATGACATAAATATTATTTACTTACAATAGCGAAGGAACAGGGTAGATTCCTACTTTTATCCCTCTAGTACTCAAGGCGGTGCTGACCCCTGCAGCTTAGTTTCTCTGTAGTGATTCTGTCATTCTGAAAAAGATTTTAATGATATTATAATAATAATGAACAAGAATAATTACGATAACAATAACAATAATAATAAAAAAAATGTATGTATCAAGATAAATAAAAAGTTCACAAAAGAAATTTTAATATCCTTTAAAAATAAAAAAGTTTTGTCAAATTAAACCAAAAACATGTTTTTAATATTACACTTACAACACGTCCAACAATAAATTTAGAAAAATTAAAGATAATCAAAAAATTGTATGTACGAAGAAATAAGTTTGCAAAAAGCTTGCAAAAAAAGACAAGATGTGAAAACAAAGTGAATAAATATACAAAAAAATAAGCGTATTTATTTTTATAAATATGTAAATAATTATTAAAATTAACGAAATAAAATGTTCAGTCATTATAACAATTAATTAATCTTATTACAGTTATTATACCAAAATTATGTACAATAATATTAAATAATTTGCATAGAAAGAAGAAAATGAAAGAAAATCCTATAATAAAACGATATATACAAAAAGAAAGTATCAAAAGTAAAAGGATAAAAAATCTCAAAATTTTGTAAAAATAAGAAATTATAAGATAAACATTAAACAGTTTAAAAAAAGTAACATCTTTTAGAAATACTGTAAAAATAAAAAAAGAATTATTAAGAATGTAGAAAATAACTAATACATATTATTTAATTATTTTGCATTATTTAATATGCATTTAAATTTGAATTAATTGAAATTTAAAAGTTGGAACAAATTATAATATGAGTTAATTGACGTTATAATACTTAAATTATAATAACTGAAAGATATAAAAATTTAATAGTATTTTTTGCTATCCCAGTAAGAAGACAGTAATTGAAAAGTATTAAAAATTTTAAATGTTTTTTAATACGTTTTCTGTCCAATACATTTGTATCCGATGACAGAGCCTACTCTTATTCGAAAGCCAATCCTTATTAATACGTGTTTTAAGTATTTTTCAATCCAAATGAATCACTTTATAGTGAAAAAAAATGATATGAATATTTTTGAATACCAGGGGGTCAGATTATTGAATCCAAATAAATCCCTTTATAATACAAAAAAAGTGAATATAAAATAAATATTCGTACCCAATGACAGCGCTTATTTTTACTTCAAAACCAATCGTTATTAATACGTGTTTTAAATATTTTTCAATCCAAATGAATCACTTTATAGTGAAAAAAAATGAAATGAATATTTTTGAATACCAGGGGGTCACATTATTGAATCCAAATAAATCCCTTTATAATACAAAGAAAGTGAAAGTAAAATGAATTTTTTGTAATACCAAGAGTTCAGATTTATTTAATCCAAATAAATCACATAATAATAAAAAAACAAAAATGGATATTTTTAAATACATACAATTAATATTATTGAATCCAAATTAATATCTATATAATGTCTGTAAAAGAAAAAGAAAATGTATAGTTTTGAATACCCATTCCTCTAAATCTGAATTAATAAAAAAATCGGTCAGTAATTGAAATTAGAAGAAAATTCCACTAGTTTTTAGTTTAATTTCACATTTTTATTGAGTAGATTTTGAATATTTTATAAAATTTTTGTGTACATTAAGTGACTAAAAATTAGTAGAAAGTTTCACTACTTTGAATTTGTGATGGAATTTTCACTAATTCAGATAAAATGAGCACATTTCAGATTCATTTAGTTCATATAAACTTCTTTATCACACTCAAAGACTTTTGACATTAATTCTTATAGTTTATCCAATAGTTTTTACTATAAAAACTATTATTCTGGGATAATCATGCAAAAAGAAAAAATTTCCCAGCCAGGATAGTAAAGTTTCAAACCTGGATAAGAATATTTACATTTTTTTTTGAAAAATTTAAATTCAGGATAGAATTATTTACATTTTTTTTAGAAAATTTTCCTTTTATGCATTAAAAATTTACTATATTCGCTAGGAAAAATCTTTGTTTTACACGATTATCCCAGATTAAAAACCTGATAGTAAAAATTAATTACTAAAGTCTTTCAGTGCATCAGTTTAAGGAATAAACAATTTTTAAAATAAATAAATAACAAGGAATTAAAATTTTTTTAGATTACTTTTATTGAAATCTTAAATTAATAAATAGTTTTTTTACCATTTTTTAATTATAAATATATAAATATGAAGTGACTACACATAAAATTAATATCTATATTTAACATAATATTAAACACAATGTTTGTTTTATAATATAAAATCGATACTAATATTAAATAAATTATACAACTTTAATAGCCTCCCAGTGGGCAAAAATTTCCAAAAGACATCTTAAGGACGTCTTTTGGACATAAAGGCCGACATAGGGACGTCTTTCGGACATGTGTGTCCACTGGGCTTACAGTTTGTCAACTTTCTTCTATTATTTTCTACATAAATGTAGAAAAATTGCAAAAACTCGCCATACGCTACTCTCTAAATTTGAATAAGTAAATATTTACTTATTTAGATGTAAAAACTCTTCCACTTTTTCAATAAGTTCAAATACACTTACAAATAAGTGAATTTTCACTTATTATAACTGCATATACACATATTGAAAAAGTGGAAGACTTTGGACTTATTGAGATTTAGAGAGTAAGGTAGACTCCTCTTCTGAATTTATTTCTTTTTATGTTTGTGATTATACCTTCTTTCGATAATATTGGAAGTACTGTAATTCAATTTTTGTTTATTTTTTTGACATGAAATAGTCCAGTTTAACACATTTTTTATTGTCTTTTGAGAAGATTTCCATCTTAGGGCACCCCCCTCGAGCCCGTATCATTTTGACACATAATTTTTTGTAGTATATATTATATTGTTCAACCTATGAAAATGTTATATTGTACCTACTCCTACTAACATTAAAGATTGTAAAGTCTTAATATTTATTAAATAATTTATTTCAATACATTAAATTATTATTAAAAGAATCAAATAATCCAGTAGGCTCGGTTACATAGTCCTGCATCTGTTTTATCGAATGAATTCAACCAAGTGTTTCCGAAGGGAATTTTTGCGTTTAACAGTTTTTAAAAAATTATAATACAAAAAATATATGTGTCAGAAACTTCTCTCTTATCAGAAATAAAAGCATGAAGTATGCCCTTTCAAATGAGCTATGGGCGAAATTGATTGCATCAACTATTAAGGTAGGGGGTGTGTTTATGTTCTCAAGTGCAATCCACCGATTTTTTTGAAACTAGGAAAGCTATTAAAGTAGCAAAAAATATTTCACACTTATTTTTTTGTATATGCCTTTTTTAAGTTTTAAGGGTAGAAAACGTCCTTTTAATGTTTAAGGGATGAAATCTAACATATTCTTCTTGTAATACTGATTTCATCCCTTAAACCTTAAAACGGCGTTTTCTACCCTTAAAACTCAAAACAGGGATACACAATTTTCGGTATTTTAATAGTGTACCAAGTTTCAAGAAAATCGGTGCATTGTACTTGAGTGGTATTTTTTGGTACTTTTTTCAAAACATCCCTGGTTTCTGACACATAGTTTTTGTACTAAAATTTTTCAAAAACTGCCAAAAACGATATTTTTAGGGTTTCAACCCTTATTTTTTCAAAAAAATTTGTGTCAAAATGATACATCCCCCCCTCTGGGAATAACAAATCGAACAAATCGAAGCAGCACATAATATTACGTAAATATCACAGTGATATCATATTGCAATATTTGCAATATTACGGAATAATATTAGTGAAATTAACGTGATATTGAAATGTCCGACTCAAAATATTACCAGTTGATATTAATGTAATATTACAAGAATATCACGGAACAATCTTGAGGCAAATTTCGGTAATATTGAAATGATGTTACAAGATTATTTTAAGAAAAAATGGTAATTTTGAGGTTATATCACAACATTATTTTACATTAAACATATATAGTCTTGGAATAAATTGCAGTAAGGGTTCTTTATATTTCACCAAAATGATTTTAAGATAATACATGAAGAAGTCTTTCTTAAATTTATTCCAAACTATGGATAGCCGAGATGCTTAAGGTTCATATAGATACCTTCGAAACCCGTGATGGTAAATTTGTTTCAATACTATATTTACAGGGTCTTCGCAAGTCAGAGAAAAGCTGGAAATCAGGGAACAGTTATGGAAAAGTCAGGGATTTTTAAAAAAAATCTTTAAAAGAAATTGTATAACTTTAAATAATTGTAAAAAATATATGTGAAGTTAGAAATCTGAAAACAATTAAAAATAATATAGAATTTTTATCATACATAGCAAGATTAAAAAATATTAAAAAAAATTTTTAGTCTCGGAAAATTAAAAATTTTTTAGGGAAAAGTCATGGAACAGTCAGGGATTTTTGAAAATGGAAATTTGCGGCAACCCTGATTTAATGTAAAATAATCTTGAAATATTACCTCAATATGAACCGGTGATATAACCTTCAGGGCATAATATAATGCAAAATTTGTCCGCAAACTTTCTTTTACAGTAAGCTAAATGTTTTGAAACCAAACTTTATAGAATTACTCAAAATACCATTTGGAAGGTCTCTCTGACCCAATTTTGTTTTATTTTTGTCTTGAAACTAAATATTTTTCAAATTCACTAATTTTTCAAAATTTGTGAAAGTGAAGTAAAATCGGGTCAGAGAGAAATTTCTAATGGTATTTTGAATAATTCTGCAAAGTTTGTTGTCCAAAAATGTAGTATTTTAAGAGAAAGTCTACGGACAAATTTTGCATTATCATCACATGCCACGGTGCGTTTAAACTCGGTTTAACCCAAAGGTTCTTGCACTTCTGATTTTTTTGTGCAAAAGTGTTCTCTGAGGTTTAAATAGTAAGAAAATATTTTTTTCAAAATCGTTTAACCAGCTATTTCAATATGCTTGCCAAATTTTGAAAATAACATTACATTTCTTCATTAACTGCATATAAACCAAGGCTGTCCTTTGTTTACTTACTCTCGTATGTATTGTAGAATAGTTGCAATATATTAACAACTTCATTATATACAGTCCTTTAGCATGTGGTAATTTTTTTTATTTTCAACATTTTGTAATATAAAGTTGAACAAAACATAAAACTAACTGTATATTTATAATGAAGTTGTTAATATATTGCAACTATTCTACAATACATATGAGAGTAAGTAAACAAAAGGACAGCCTTGGTTTATATGCATTTAATGAAGAAATGTAATGTTATTTTCAAAATTTGGTACGCATATTGAAATAGCTGGTTAAACGATTTTGAAAAAAATATTTTCTTACTATTTTTACCTCAGAGAACACTTTTGCACAAAAAAATCAGAAGTGCAAGAACCTTTGGGTTAAACCGAGTTTAAACGCACCGTGATGCCCTTAAGGGCGGACATTTCAATCTCATTTTAATATCACTGTAATATTATCCAGTATCTATTACTAATATTACAATTTATTACTGAGATGTTCACGTAATGTTGCGTTCTGATTGGTAAAGTTCATTTTCTATTGGCTACTCATTTCCCCTTCTGATAGCTGTTGAAAGAGCAGATCCGTTGGAGCTTCGGACATCGAATCCGTTAGTGGTTCGGACAGCGGATCCGTCATTGGTTCGTCCGGCAGTTCCGTTTCGTCTTCTGATGGCATACCCTCATCCTCTTCGGACAACATAGCTAATTCCTCTGATGACCACGTATCCCTTTCTTCGTTTGAAAACGTAACTAATTCCTCTGCGGGTGGCCCATTATACTCTTGTTCGGACGACGGACTCGCATATCCAACTGAAGGCACATCTAAAATTTCTACTGGTGACCCAATAATTTCTTTTACAGGCGACGGGTCCCTTTCTTCTATTGACGGCGCACCCACTAATCGTCTTGTCGGTTTTGTCGAACCTGCAATTGTTTAACATATTTTTAATAAGTAGTTATATTTTTTCGAAAAAAGGGAACGTTTTTTCTTAAAATTTACTGACAAAAATAAATTAAGAATGGATTAGATATACACTCAACAAAATTTATCCGAGAAATTCAACTACCTTTTTGTAGTTAAGTGCACAGTAGTTGAACTACTTACTTTTTTATTTCAAATTTGAAATCTGTGAAAAAATATTTGACACTTAGCTCCCCGGGATTCGAACTCGGGTCTTTCAATTGGCGATTGACTGCTCTAAACCAACTAAGATACAGAAGTCCATGTCAAATACAATTTCACATATATACAATAGCTATGACTATTTTCTCTTAATATTTCTAATTCAAATTTTCCCAGAATTATGACGTCAAACATTCTTCTAATCGTAAACAAGTTGTCCACTTGGTTTGTGTAACGCGAGGTGTGACGAAACTTTTTAAAAATGTTGTGTTATATTTAACATATTTCACATATCCTAAACGGCCCACTTAAAATTTTGTGTTATTTCAACATAAGGAAATATGTTGAAAATTTTAACCTCTTATTTGACACATTACAGTGATTCTAACTGAATATAGTTGAAGTTCTTAACGTTTAAATGAAGGTAATTTCTGCAAAGTTGGAAATTTTGATTTAAATGTAATATAAATGACATTTTCCCAACGGTCCACTTAAAATTTGTGTTGATTTTTAATATAAGAATTATAGTTGTTTTGTTTGTTGACTGCTCGGTACAAGTCAAATATAATCGTGTTAATTATAAAGCGTACTTTACCTTTTGGAAATTAAAATTTATTTTCAATAACAAATTTATGCTTTCCAACAAAAAAATAAACGTAAATTACAGTGTTACAACTACCATATTTGAGGTTATGTTCAAGAATCGAATGACATTTGAAGAATGTGTAAAATCAATTCACGAAAAATGTTAAATTTTAACACAAAAAATTTAACAAGGACTGTTTTCTACACAAATACACAAAAATTTTAACTGTGTAACAATGTTTAGGTTTTATTAATTATTGTACTACTTTTTATGTAGTTAAACATTAGTAGTTCAATTTACTGTTTTCAGCAGTTCAATTTCAGATACAACTTCAAAATTTTATTGTACTAACAACTTTCTTAGTAGTATCAACTACTAAGTAGTCCTACTACTGTTTCACATACAGTCTAACTTCCCATAAGTTAGTTTTGGTGGGGGATTAACTTAACAGGAAATTTGCCGTGCAAGGAGAAAATTCTACCCTGCCGATAGGATATACCTAAAATATATCCAAAATATGACTGGTACGACATTTTTCAGTCACTTTTTATTCTAACAATGCCAGGTACCACTTTTTGCTCCGAGTAGGTAGCCCCTTTAAATTTCGGAAGTACTTATTTAAGTTTGAATGGGATCATAAATGCGTTAAACTGGAATATATGAATGCCTACCAGGATATTTTTTTCATTTATGGCTTCGGTAACCCAAAAGTTTTATGACTCAAAAATTTTACAATTTGCAAATTTGAAATTGTATATTAAAAAATTATAAATCTTTCGTTTTTCACGATTATAAATATCAAAAAAATTTCTCATAATTAATCAAATTAAATGACAATCAATTATTATAAATATTGTTATTTTTTATGAATAATAACATTATCGGGGAAAAAATTAGATACACATAATCGTTGAAAGACGTAGAATGCAAATTCTCAATTTAAAAATTTATAATTACAAAATTAGAGAAATTTTTATTTCTGATTTTCAGGGAAATAAATAAATAAATAAATCACGAAATTAATTTGGTTTTTGGAGTTTTCTCAAAATATCCAGTAATAGTCAATAGATTTTACTCAAAGATTAAAATTAATTAATCAAAATTAAGGCAAGAAATAGTTGTACGTTGTTAAAATCTTAAAATTGGAAGTCAACTTTGAAATTTTAACAACGTACAACTATTTTTTGCCTTAAATTTGATGAATTGATTTTAATCTTTGAGTAAAATCTATTGACTATTACTAGATATTTTGAAAAAACTCCAAAAACCAAATTAATTTCGTGACGGTCCCTGCTGATTTTTAATCCATTCCAGATGTTTGAAAGTTTTACGACATAGCTCGTCCCTTTTTCGACATCTCAAATGCAAAAAATGTACTGGTAAAAATATTTATTTCTTAATAAATAAAATTTTTCTAATTTTTAAGTTAGAACTTCGGTTTTTTTAAATTTAGAATCTGTAATTTCTGACAATTACGGAGATGTAAAATTTTCGGTAAAAGCCTTACAATTAAAAGAATAGTAGCGTAACTCGTAAACAGTAGAAGATATTAAAAATCTGATATCATTTTTGAATTTTGTTTCAAAATAATATATCTTATTCATATAAACATATAAATAACGAAATTATTGAAAAACAAGTATAATTTTGCAATAAATAATATAAATAATTTAGAATTAAAAAAAGGACTGTAAATAAAGAACCTTTCATTTTGTGAGAGGGTAAAAGCATTATAAAATTCTTCAGGGTTTAGAATTTACGGTCATAAATATACCCAAGTGCGAAATGCCAGAACCAATAACAAGGGCCAATCTTGGCCCAGTAATGATAGCCGAAATTCGGCAAATTATACTGGGACAACATTGGCATTCTTCACGGCCCTTGACTGCGCCAATATTGACTGCCAGTCTGGATTATCTAAATTTACCAATCTTCGGCCGAATCTCGGGCCTGTGATGGCCCATTAAATTAGCCAACATCGATTCTGTATTGGAGAATTTTTTCTGACAAGCAATAACCAAATCTCGGGCCAATGACGGCACCTTCTTGGCCCAAACTTCAGTTTTGTAATAGAAAATCTTAAATTTAAAAAATAACTATCTACATTATTTTTAACCATAATTAATTTTTTTACAAATAATTTATATAACACTTTGACAACTACAAAAACTACGATTATACGTAGCGAGTTAGCTACTATATACTATAAGTAATAACATTTCAGATTATGTTCAATGATATTAATTATGTAAACTAATCACGTAATTTTATCTAAAATTTGCATTTCTTTCAAAATATTTTCATCTTATTATACTAAATGAAAAATTTTATTTCGTCGGAGTTGTAAAACTGCTAACTTATTTTGAATCATAATATGATTTAATAATAATAATAATAATAATAATAATAATAATAATAATAATAATAATAATAATAATAATAATAATAATAAATAATACACAGGCAAACAAAATTTCAACAATTTCTTGTTGACTAAAATATTATAGCCAATTTTAAGCATGCTTTATCTTTTAAAATTTTAGATCATATTTCACCTTTTTAAAATGTTTACAAATTTTAAATTTATATCAATTTTTTTTTCTTCATATTTCAGTTAATATAAACAACAATTTTGTACTATTTTTATCTTTTTTCAATTACTTTCTGCAATTTTTAATTAGTTTTAAATTGTTTTCCTAAATTTAAAATTTTTCTTCTTTAAATTTCATTTATTTTGTATATTTTTTGCAATCACTTCTTCAGTTTTAATTATTTTTACCTTGACATTAAATTAATCAAATTATTCATTCCTATATTGTATATTATTATTCGCAAATATAAATAAATTCTTTTAGTTTTTTGCAATTATTATTTTCAATTTTTAATCATTTTCATAATTTCTGAATTAATTTCCTGAAGTTTCAATATATATCTCAATTTCCAATGATTTTGTTAAATTTTAATCTCCTTTTATTATTTTGCAATTATTTTCTCCATCTTTTAACATTTCTTATTAGTTTTCATTTAATTTTCTAAATTTTCAGTTATTATCTCAAATTCAAATTATTGTCAGCGAATTTTCATGTTTTAAACGATTTTTCAATTATTTTCGTTTGCTTACAAATAAATTTTTTAATTTTTCCATTACTTTCTTCAATTTCTAATTATTCTCATTATAGTGGTATAGTTTTTTAAAAATTTCAATTAATTATCTGAAACTTTAATTCTTTTCCTCATATTTTCATTTTTTTTTTAAATTTTAATTATTTTTATTATAATTATATTATTTTTTCATTTTTCAATGAAAATTTTTCAAAAACCTTTTCAATAAAACTTTTTAACTTTTATAATTTTTCAATTATTTCCTTCAATTTTTAATTACTTTCATTTGTTTTCATACTTTCCAAAACCTTTTATTACTTATCATAAATTTCAATAATTTTTAGCTTTTATCTTCAATTATTTTCTTTAATTTTTAATTATTCTCTTTTTATCGATTAATTTCTCAGATTTTCAAGTATTTTCCTCAAATTTG
This sequence comes from Ganaspis brasiliensis, assembly GCA_037103525.1. Classification (NCBI taxonomy): domain Eukaryota; kingdom Metazoa; phylum Arthropoda; class Insecta; order Hymenoptera; family Figitidae; genus Ganaspis; species Ganaspis brasiliensis. The sequence goes on from JAZKLR010000401.1 coordinate 170,565, forward strand.
AATTATTATTATTTATGTTGCTTAAAATAAATTCTGTAACTTTTTAATGATTTATTTTAAATTTCATTTTTTTAATTTATCATTGTTTTTATCATATTTCAATTATTTTCTTCAAGTTTCAAATTTTAAAATAATTTTTTAAATAGTTTCCCCAATTTTTAATTTTTCGCATTTTTTTCATTTAATTTCTCAGATTTTCAAGTAATTTTCTCAAATTTCAATTCTTCTTTTAATTTAAACAAAATTACACAGCTTTTAAATTATTTATTTCAAATTTTATTTTTTTTAACTTATCATTCTTTTTATCACATTTCAATTATTTCCATTAATTTTAAAAATTAATCTTACTTTTTTTCAATTATTTTCCTCGATAATTAATTATTATTCTCATTTTCTAAAATTATTAAACAATTTTTTAAAAGTTCGATTATTTTCTTCAATTTTTTATTATTTTCATTTGTTTTTATAATTTACAAAAAATTTTATTCATTATTATAAATTTTAATTATTTTTAGCTTTTTTCAATTCTTTTCTCCAATTTGTAGCTATTCTCATTTTATTTTTCATTTGATTTTTAAGATCTTAATTCGTAACTGATTATAAGAAACAAAAACCAAATTCTTATGCAATAAAAAAAATTATTTCCTTGAATAATATTTTTAATAATTTTTAATTCTTTGTTATTATCATCAAAATTTAACATATTATTTTAATAATACAACAATTAGAGAATTTGAAAGTAAATTCTTAACAATATCATTAATATTACAAATTTCTATTTCATTTGTAGATATATTGATGTTTAAAAGTTTCGATTTGTGGCTAAATAGTTTTTATATATTTTTTTTTAATATTGAATTTTTATAAATAATATGTAAGAAGGTTCTTTATTACTTTTATTACATCAATTTTAAAATGGTTTAAAAGATACTTTTAAAATAAAATAGTTGGTTCGTCCCTGAAAGGACTGATATTCATGTACTAGAGTTTGCAACTTCTATACCAAGTCCAGCGCGTACGCGGTATTAGAGCGTTCGACTTATACCCCAAGCGTTCCGAGTTCGATCCCTACGTGCGTGCGATTTTTAATTCTTTAGGTAGTTATAATTGTTTAGGTCTTACAAATGTTATGCGACTATAATTAAGTCTGTGTATAAAAAAAAATTAAAATGTTATAAATAATCGAATTAACCAATAAAAAATGTAAAAATAAAACTGAAAAACAAAGTTGTATTCTACCAATAAAAACATGTTGAAATAATTGAATTTAAAAACTATACATTTTTTTATTTACTCAAATAAATAATAATAAGAATTAATAATAATAATAGTCATAATAATAACAATCATAAATGAAGAAAAAAGGATATAAAGAAATTTAAAAATAATTTAATACCTACAATAATTGTGTTCGCAGTTACATTTTTTTTTTTTTTTTTTTTTAAGAAACTTTTTAATTAGGTCTGAATATTCGAACTAAACAGTAATTTTACACTTGAAAGACAAGTTTGGGCCAAGTCAGGGCCAATATTAGCTGCCAAGTCTTGGCAAAATTTAAGCTGCCGAGTGAAGCCCGTGGTTAACAAAACGGTACTGCGCCAGTACAGGTGGACGAACTTCGGCAACTATTTTGCCAGTACTGGGCCAATACTGGGCCATGTTATTTTTCGCACTTGGGTAGCCATAAATTAACCTTTTGATCCCTTTTTCGTTGGACATTTTCTAAGCACGGAATCATTCAAATCGTGCCTCAAAAATGACGAAATTCATTTAGTCATTTTAGCCAGTCATTTTTTAGGTATTTCCTATCGGCAGGGTATCTACATTGTCGCCATATTGTTCCGTCTGCGCAAGTCGAAACATATGGAAAGGGAACGCGAGAGGAGAAAATTAACTTATGGGAAGTTCGACTATATCCGATACAACTTTTTAAATCCAGTTAAGTACCTATTGAACTATGCAAAGTAGCTAAAAAATATTCAAATCTACTAGTTTACTTTTCAGCGTAAATTAATAATAAATGATACTTACTATTCTGTAAATCCTTTACGGAGGAAATTTTCCTACTGATGCACTGATTCACTTTGAAGGCTTCGGTATCTGCTACTTCTTCACTTACATGTAAGCTTGTGATCAAAAAGTGTCTATAGATATCTACAAAATATAAATAATAGTAATTTAAAATATGGTATATGCCTTCGTGGGAAATTTGACCCACTTTGTTGAGATAGGTTCAGTATACTGACAGAAATTTTGTTTGTTTCAATATATACGTGGATCAACTAAAAAGTTTGTTGGAATGAAATATATGTTGTTTCAATCAATCAAATCTTGTCTTGATTTTGTCTTGATTTATACATTTGAAATAAATAAATATCCCTTACTTATACATAATTTAAATTTAATTAACCAACAGATTTACATGTTCATAGAAAACAATACAAACATTCCTTTCAGGGTAGACATTTAATTGGAAAAAGGAGTTGTGTTATAAGAGTCATCAAACATTTTACCTCTGATTGCTAATAATTTGTTTGGATCTAATCTCTCCTCAGGTTGTTTGGTGTTGCCATTTCGATTGCTTCCTTTCCCAGAAACTGTGCTCCTGCTAAGTACATCGTAACCAAAAACTCCAACACACAAATTTTTGGGAAATGTTCTTCTACTTTTGTAAGTAACACCATGCATGGCTAAAGTATAGGTGTCGTATGAAATCCACTCATCTCGACCCATGTGAACCTAAGTAGAATAAAATTATATTTGAAATTGGTTGGTTTGGTTTGTGGCATTAAGATCCTATGAAGGTCCAATAGCCATATCACAATATCTTTGAAATTATAAGTCTATTTAAGCTTCTTGAAATTAATTTATTCAGTTTTAGCTCCATTTTAGAGCTAGTTTCACCAACGAGGATTAAGCTTTGATAACGTATTACAATTTAGTTAAATAGCCTATTGGACAATCTTAAGCATTTTAATTGTATATTTTTAAATTTTTAGAGTTTTCTTAACCCTTCAAGGCACACATTTCTTTATACATAGAAAAATTATTTTTGTTATTACTATTAGAATACACTATTTCTACTTTAAAACCAGCATTTGAAATCGGAAACTAACTGAATTAAAATAAAAACTTTATCGTAAATTTTCGTTTTATTAACTTAAGACTCATAATTTAATAAGTTATGCGTAAAGAACAAAAAATCGAAGGTGATATTACAGAGTGTCAGTATGTCGCAAGGGGTTAAAACTCAAAAAAATAAAAATATGTTTTTCATAAAGACAGAATGGCGATTGCTGAAACACTTCGCAGTTAACGTTTTCCTGATTAAAAAAAATACTGTTAAATATTTCGATTAAACTTACAGCAGATCTGTCTTCCGTGATATGTCCAACTGGTGGAAAATAATTGTTTCTTCCGACGGCATTTGCCTTCTTTATCTCATTAATCGTAGCTGTAAGAAATATAAGAAAATTATTGATGATGTCGTTAAGAGTAAAACATAAATAACATTGTATTGTTTTAAAAAAATTTAATGAATATTGATAATAATTGTTGAATCACTATTACCATGCATTGTACCACACTTATTAATTCCCACTTTCTGCCATTTTCTATTTAGATCTTTGGTCATCTTTAATTCTTTTTCTGTCTCTTCTATATTTTTTTTCATTACATTTAATTTATCTTCGAGAAAATTTATTTTCTTCTGTTGTTCTAAAGTCTTTTCCCTTTCTTTTTTTAGTAATTCTTTAAACCTTGTGATTTCAGCAGTTAATTTTGAAGATTTTCGTTCCTCATTAATAGAGTTCTGATCAGATTGACTTTGTTTTTTAGAAACCTATACAAAGCAATGTTTGAAATCAGTCAAATAAAAATATCCACCATATATCAATAAAATACATAAAGATTTTATTTTATTTTAATATATAAAAAGTTTACATATTCACTTCTAATAAGTAAAATTTCACTCAAAATAAGTGAAAAAATTAACTTCTTGTACAAGAGATAGGTTTATAATGTAGAATAAGTAAAATTTCACTTATTCTGATTTAATTTATAGAGCACAATCATTATCGGCTATACTCATGATTTTAGGAATTACTACACGCAACTGTTGTCGCAAGTTGTCATTAATTGAATTTCTTACCATCAACTTGTGAAAAGACGTTTCCTTATTTCTTAAAGAAGATTTCTCTGCCCACAATGCAGTATTCTCATAATTTTTGAAGCCACTTTCGAAAACCGAGTTATCGGAATGGTATTTCCGGCCAGTATTTATATCCTTTCCCTAGAATATGAATTTAAACAAACAACTCTAAATGAAACAAAAACTTTCAACGTATTCACTTTACTGTTAGCAATATCTGTTTAATTAAAATTTTTCTATAAGAAAACATGTTTTTACCAGACAATCTGAAAATTGTAAGCATTCTCTCAAACCTCATTTTTATTAAGCTACGGGTGACCGAGGAGGAAAGTAACAGAGGTGGAAAGTAACAACGCTTACTCTCTACATCTAAATTAGTTAAAAACTACCATTTAGGGGTTCAAATCGTGAACAAGTTTTCTCTTTTTCAATTAGTAAAAAATAACTAATTAATAGTAGAAAACTACTAATTCAGTAGTTAAAATTAACTAATTGAATAGTAAAAAATAACTAATGTAATTAGTAAATAGAAATGTACTAACTCTTTTAGTAGTTTAACATAACCTAAAATTACTTTGGCTATTTAAATTACTAGTTTTTTAATAAATTACGCTGAGAAAATAAGCCTTTAGCCAATTTCTATAGGTTAAGAAACTCTGAACAAAACACACAAGATACCGGCGATCACAACCAAACTTCAAGGTTAACAGTAGCATTTAATCTGCTAATAATAGACAAAGAGCTTTGCAGGTGCTATATTAACTACCTCTCACTGCTAAATTTAATCAAAAATTGGTTATATTTAGTCAACTTATTTTCTCAGTGTATTAGTAAAAAGTTACTATTTGACATGGTAAACGAGTTTTCACCCTTAAAGTAGTAGTTCTTAACTAATTCACATTTACAGAGTCTAAACCAATCAGCGGACAGACATGGTCTTAAAGTAATTTTTAGTAAGTTTTACTCCCTCTACCTCCCCAATATCATGTGCGGACTAGTCCGGAAAAGATATGTCTGATATTGATATGTTGTGCAAAAATTACGACAAAAGTTAGTTTTTGCTTAAATTTTTAAAATATCATATTTCTTTGATTTTATAGATATTCCGAACATGTTCTTCGTTTCTTTGAAGCTTTATTATCTATCTTTAACTCGCGCTAGTGTATAATTAAAAAATAACGAATACTTTTGTGTAATTTAAACTTGTTTTCTAAAATCCAAGGGAAAAGACTTTTTTAATGCTATAGCTGTAGAACGAATATTAAATAGATAAAAAAAAATTGATTGCAAAAAAGTGCAAAAATATGTGCCCATTGTGTACAAAATGTATTAATATAACTTTGTCTTCTTACATGTTCATAATAAAAATAATTTAAATTAATACCAGTTTTATATTTGACATGTTAGCTTTAATTTAAAAATGTTACTTTCTTCCTTCGTGCTGTTACTTTTGACTTTAGGGGTGAGGAGGCAAGTAACAAATAAAAAGCTGATTAAAAAGTCCTGCTGTGGACTATCTAATTATTATTGATGTTTAAATCTAATTTTATTAAAATAGGTAAAAGTTCAAGTTTTCGATTGGTATGTTTAAAGAACTTATCCATAAAATAGTTTTAACGCTAGCATTAAAGAACTGATTTTTGTTACTTTCCTCCTCGGTCTCCCCTATAACAATTCTTACACTTTGTAGCATTAACTGCTACTGATAGAGATACTAGTATTTGAATAAAAATTTAACAAAATATTTTACCATTGAAGTTTTAGAAAGTGTTGTCCTGCTTAATGAACTTTGATCACTTGTTTTTCTTCTGCTACCACTCGAAACAGTTGTAGAACCTGATTGAAACGAATTTTCTTTTTCTGGTGTTTTTTCTTCAATTCTGTTTTGCGATTGCTGATTAATAAAAAATATATTACATTATTATTATTATTAAACTTTACTTCACTACTCTATCGGTATGTGTGTCAGACACTGTAAAAAGAGAATATTAATTTACGACGTGATTCAAATTAAGCAAGCTCTGCTGTACAAATATTTATGTGAAAAAAATTATGTTAATCAAGATGAATTTATAATAATTCTACATTAACCTTCTTATATTTATTAGTACTTCAAATTTTGATGCAAATTTATAGTTTTTAATTTATCAAAAAAAAAAAAAAAAAACTATTTCAAAACATTTTTTAAACTTTAAAGCAATAGAAAAATCTGTAAAGTCGGCAAGGAATGTTTTAAAAATGCTGCGTCTTCAACCAAGACACCTTTTCTGCCTTAAAAGAAGACTATCTTTTTACAAAGGAATGGCTTTAAATTGCTTCGGTTTAATAGTAGATATTTATTTATTTTTATTTCTTAAACACTGTTAATTCTTATGTTTATATGAAATAAAATCTTAATTTGAAACGTGTCTTAAATCAAGCCGACTGTTCAACAATTCCAAATGTACCTTCTTATATTTATTAGTACTTTACATTTCAACCCCTGATTGGGACAGACTTTTTATTAAAAGACAACTTTAACCAGTTTCAATTTTATGCGTTTTAATCATTTATCCAAGAAAAACAGGAACCTAAAGTGGCTGATTTGGGTTCATGACTTCACGATTTAAGTCCTCTGTTGCATCCACGAATCCATTAACGAGGTTACAGATTGTTAGAAATACGTTACTGACAAGCGCAGAATTTGAGTATATGTGTAGTAAATATTTCCTCTCTAAATCTGAATTAGTAGTTTTCTACTATGAATTAGTCAAATTCATGGCTCATTTTTCTCTAATTCATATAGTAGAAAACTACTAATTGAAATAGTGAAACTTTACTTTTAAAATAAGTAGATTTTTTTACTAATTTAATTAGTAGTTTTCTACTAATTCTTACTATTTTAATAGTAGCTCACTTTTTGCTAATTCATTAGTAGGAAACCACTAATTCAGATTTAGATAGGATCTGTTTCTAAGATTAATGCCAGATTTAATTAATTATAATATTATAATTATTGATTCCCTGATTGTCGCAAATATAATTAAAAACAGATATTAAAAAATCCATATAAATCATGTTTCTCGTTCGTAAAAGATAACTCTCCAAATTTGACTCAGTAGAAATCACTGGCGAAGCAGTAAAAAATTTGCCATTGATTTGAATCAGTACGATTTTCAGTGATTGGCGTTAGTGGCTACTTTTTCACTGATTCAAAATTTAGAAAAATACATTAATAATAATAATATAATTAATAATATAATATAATTAAATCAGTTTGTGCAGAATTATATATATTTTTAAGCAATAAAATTTGCTTCCTTTAAAAGTTATTAAAATACAATAAAATATATTTCAGCATTCATTTGGAATATAATTAATACATTAAACTTAAAAAAAACTATTCTTAATTTAAGGCATAAAAAATACTTAGCACAATTTGGAATTTAATATAATTGAAACGAATTTTATTCGGCATTAAACTTTAAAAACTTAAATACTTACAAATGCAACGCTTTGTCTGAAATAATATTTTCTATTTACAGTGTTAACAAAAATGGTGAACCTACATATTGTTTTAAAATATCTATTTGCATGATGTAATAAGTAATAACATTTTTACCATCTCTGTGTTGTTAGACATAATGTCAGAATTAACTGATAAACAGGTAGCATGGCGGCTCACTACATTTTGATCCACTTCCTTCATAGGACTTATGTCTGCTCGTTTTTCTTCAAGTGCCTTTGCAGCTTTCAATTCTTTGCCATTTTTATTTTGCGAAACAATAATTTTACACTTTTTTACTGAAGATGCTTCAAAATTTTTGTTACGCGCTTCCCTTTCTGATAACAATTTCATTCTATTCTCCAATGCATTTGTTGGTTGTTTTGAATACTGCAATAAATAACAAACCTTAGGTTTAAAATGAAAAAATTATGTATTTCATTTTAAGTTTATTGAACAAAACTTTTCCTGATACTTTTGAATGGAATATATAAATATATACCATCCGCAATCTCCTGTTGACGGTACAAGTTTGACCAAAAATAATCAAACACGGTTAATTTAATTTTTAAATATTTCTTAATTATTTTTTTTTTAAATTAAAGATACTTTAAAAAGCAAAATTTTCATTACCTATTACACAAATTTTTTACAACCTTATTTCTACTTTACCATCCAACAGTGCAACATTGGGTAAGTTGTAACATTTAAAGCTTATGGCAAACTTGCAGTAATGTTGCAAGGTAATATTGCAAATCTTGCACGATTTAAGATACCTACACTGGAAAAAATAACGTTTCAAATATGACAATGTCTTAAAATAAAACGCGCATGTCTTTTGTGTCCCCATATTTAAAACATTTCTTTTTGCAGTGCAAGTTTATTTTTTTCTTCCTTTTTTTAGAACAACGATTATACGTACATTTCTTTTAATTACTTGCTTTCGTTTATCCTCTACCTCACTGTCTGTTGTATCAACCGCCGCTTTGAGAAATTTTTTGTTAGGAGGTCGAATTCGCAGTCCTTTAGCAATCATGTTGTCTATTTCTTTTTCCGTCTCTGTTATAAAATACAATTGTTATTATATATTTCGATATATGCTTCTTTCATATGCCCAACCTCGAGCTTCACATATTTATTCAATTAAATATGACCAAATTACATAACGAAAAAATAGTAAAGTAGGGTTCAAATTGAATTTTTGGGCGCAATCTTTAACCGATTTCAGATTTTCTTTTTTTAAAATTTTTACAAATGAATTCTTCAGAGATCTGTGAGAGACGATTTATTAGTTTCTGCATTATAAACAATTTATGTTAATGCAAAGTGTACAAAAAGTGATTTTTAACATTTATTGGTCTCATTCATCGTAACATTTTTTTCTACGCTTTATACTGCTTCAGTTTAGTGCGCCTACTATGAAAAACTGAATCAGTCAAATTTTGACTGATTTGAAATCAGTGAACAACTTCTGGTTACTGCATCAGTAAAAAATGACTGATTTTCAGTGAATTTGACTGATTCAGCAACCAGCAGTTGTTCACTGATTTCAAATCAGTCAAAATTTGACTGCTTCAGTTTTGGAGAGTAAGAGAGTAAAAAAAGAAAACAAGAGTTTGATTTTCAAAAATTTATTATAAACAAATAATATAAACAAATTTATTATTTACACATGTGTCAGTAGAAAAACAACTTGTTTTTATTAAATTATTTTTTTATTATATGCAAATGAAAACTTTTTATTACAAAAAATTTATATTGCAATTAATTTCGCTTTTTTTTAAAACCAATTTCTATAAACAAATGCATTGTTTGCATCAAGGATGGGCGCGCCCACGATCTACAACGATGTGACTGTATCCTATCGTATCGTGACGAACCACAACACGATAGACTTAGTCGAGTAGTATCTTAGCTCGCCACGATATGATGCGTCTGAAGCCATCGTGTTGAGGCTCGATACGATACGATGGAACTTCTTCCATCGTATCGTGGCTTGACACGATACGATGGACTAGAGTTCCTATAAAGAGAGTTAGGACACGTGCCCCCTTCCACTAGCCTGTTGACAAACCGGAAACGGAAGTGACGATGAAGTAATTTTTGTGATTGGTTGAAAAGGGCGGGCGAAGTTTAAAAATGTCTGTTAAGAAAGCATTTTAAAATCAACGCGCTCTTTTCAGCCAATGAAAAAACTTTCAATACACTTCCGTCTCCGGTTACGCTGAGCCAATCAAAAGTTGAACCTCACGCGTCCTAACTCTCTTTATAGGAACTCTACGATGGACTGAGTTCCATCGTATCGTGTCAAGCCAGGATACGATGGACTGAGATCGATCGTATCGTGTCAAGCCACGATACGATGGAATGAGTTCAATCGTATCGTATCTAATCACGATGCGATAGACTGAGCTCAATCGTATCGTGTCCAACCACGATACGATGGACTAAGCTCAATCGTATCGGATCAAACCAAGATTCGATAGATTGAATTCCATTGTATCGTGGCGAGCCTACTACTTTCGTCGTAAATCGCGGAGCTTCGTTCAAATTCAAGCCCTCCTTATTATTTCATTTGGCCCTTTTATAGCATAATAAATGAATATAAAAATTAAAACAATACACTACATCAGACCATGCCCGAGCAGATAAAAAGTAACAAAAAAATAGCTGATTCTGGAAAGTAAAGAACTTTTTAAATAATTATTTTTATCATTATAAATTGTTCAAACAAATTGTTATCAACAATAACAAATAGACAAATAAAAAAATTTTTATCAGAAAGAAAGATTCTGTAAAATGGAGAGTATTTTAAATAATTAAATTTTACATTATAAGTTGTTTAAACAAATGGACAAATAATAAAATTTTTATCAGAAGAAAAGGTTTAGGAAAGTGGAGACTATTTCAAATAATTAAATTAAACATTATAAATTATAAATATAATTATAAATTATAAACAAATGGACAAATAAATTTTTAAAAGAAAAAAAGATTCTGAAAAGTAGACAATGTTTTAAATTATTAAATTTTACATTATAAATTGTTGAAACAAATTCTCATAAACAAATGGACAAATATTAAATTTTTCATCACAAAAAAAAATTCTGAAAAGCAGATAATGTTTTAAGTAATTAAATTTTACCGTATAAATTATTTAAAAAATTAATTGTTTAAACAAATTGTTATAAACAAATAAACACATACATTTTTATAAGAAAAGAAAATTCTTAAAAGTAGAGAATGTTTTAAATAATTAAATTTTACATTATAAATTGTTTAAACAAATTGTTATAAACAAATGGATAAATATTAAAACTTTTATCAGAAAAAAGATTCTGAAAAGTAGAGAATGTTTTAAATAATTAAATTTTACATTATTAATTGTTTAAAAGATTAATCGTTTTAACAAATTGTTATAAACAAATAGACAAATAAATTTTTATAAGAAGAGAAAATTCTGAAAAGTAGAGAATGTTTTAAATAATTAAGTTTTACTTTATACATTGTTTAAACAAATTGTTATAAACAAATGGACAAATAAATTTTCATAAGAAAAACACATTCTGAAAAGTAGTGAATGTTTTAAATAATGAAATATTACATTAAAAATTGTTTTGAAAATTAATTGTTTAAACAAATTGTTATAAACAAATGGACAAATAAATTTTTATAAGAAAAGAAAATTCTTAAAAGTAGAGAATGTTTTAAATATTTAAATTTTACATTATAAATTGTTTAAACAAATTGTTATAAACAAATGGACAAATATTAAAACTTTTATCAAAAAAATAGATTTTGAAAAGTAGAGAATGTTTTAAATAATTAAATTTTACATTATAAATTGTTTTGAAAATTAATTGTTTAAACAAATTGCTATATACCTAGTTTAATATTATTATATGTTTATTATGATAACTTGTTACTCTGATTATATCTTTGGATATGACATTTTGATTCATTTTATAATTTATTTATATCGCTCGGTATATCGGGTTTTTTTAAGGACTCTCCAGCTCTATGAACTCATCTTTCGTAATAAATCAATCAATGAAATGGACAAATATTAAAACTTTAATCCAAAATAAAATTCTGAAAAGTGGAGAATGTCCTAAATAATTTAAATTAACATTATTAATTACTTAAACACATTCTTATAAACAAATTGTGACAGCAGTCTAACGTCACGTAATGTTTCACTACAGAAAACGCTGAAATAACGATAATAAATGTTACTATATAATAAGCGGTAAAATATGAACGATTAAATAGATAGATATTAATTATATTTTAATAACGATCAACAATAGATTTTCTTTATGTTCTTGAAATCTTTTCTCGAATATTCATTAAACCTTCATAATCTTGAAGATCCGAAAATGTCACGTTTTCGACAAAAAAAAGGGCTTTCAATTTTACGACTTGAAAATATTCGGAAACAAACATCTGGTATCATAAATCCGAACCGCGGGTCTCTGGGCCTTTCTGGCAATAAAACATGAAATTTACCGATAGGAAAAACCCATAAAGAATGCAAAATTGTCGAAAAAATTAATTGTTTAGAGAAATTGTTAGAAACAAATTGACAAATATTAAATCTTTCAGCAGAAAAAGAGATTGAGGTAAGTGGGGAATGTTTGAAATAATTAAATTTAACATTATAAATTGTTAAATAAATTAATTGCTTAAGGGGTAATACTACCTTGCGCGCAGTAAAAGTATAGTCATTTTTCTGAATTTTTTGTATAAAGCTATAAAATTTATTAAGGTCTGGGTTTTAGCATATAAAAAAACATAGCTTAAAGTATGTTAAAATACATTAAAACATTTTTTAAAATAAAAATGGCGGCACAGTGGCTGATAAGTTTAAACCCCTTATCTTCGAGGACCTTGCACGGGCGACATACTACAGGTCGTAATTTTTAATCTAGAACAAAAACCCAAAATTATTTTGAAACAAGATGCTAAAAGCTTCTGAACTACGTAGGATTTTTAAGAAATATCGATTTAAAAAAAAATGGCGTCAATATTAAGAAAAAATACGAATTTTGATAGAAAAATTGCTTGAAAATCAACCACAGAATTGGCAAATTTTAATTTTTCGAAAAAATCCTACGTAGTTCACTTGAAAATGTCATTATGAAGCTGCAGTTAAAATTTGAGCAAGATCGGTTAAAAATTGTAGGCGCTAATGTGTCGCCCGACTTGAAAAATATAGTTTTGAGAAAAACGCTTTCAAAGTTTCAAGTACTGAAATATTCCAAAATTGTATTTTTCTATCATAAAAGTTCGAGTACTCGAGACTTTTATTCAATAAAAACCTAAAAGGTCAACAAGTTTAACTGCCGACAACATTTGTTAAGCCGCAAAAAAAACTAAAAATTGATATACCGAGTAATTAAGCATATTCTCAAATTACGGTCCGGATTTATGATACCAGATGTTCGTTTCCGTATATTTTCAAGTCATAAAATTAAAACCCCTTTTTTTTCGACATTTTAAAATCTTGAAGCTTATAAAGGTTTAAAAAATATTCGAAAAAAGATTGAAAGAACGTAAAGTGAATCTATTGTTAATCGTTATTGAAATATAATTGATATATATCTATTTAATCGTTCGTATTTTACCGCTTATTATATAGTAACATTCATTACCGTTATTTCAGCGTTTTCTGTAGTGAAACATTACGTGACGTTAGACTGCTGTCACAAATTGTTTATAAGAATGTGTTTAAGTAACTAATAATGTTAAATTAAATTATTTAAGACATTCTCCACTTTTCCGAATTTTATTTTGGATAAAAGTTTTAATATTTGTCCATTTAATTGATTGATTTATTACGAAAGATGAGTTCATAGAGCTGGTGAGTCCTTAAAAAAACCCGATACACCGAGCGATATACATAAATTATAAAATGAATCAAAATGCCATAGCCAAAGATATAATCAGAGTAACAAGTTATCATAATAAACATATAAAAATATTAAACTAGGTATGTAACAATTTGTTTAAACAATTAATTTTCTAAACAATTTTTAATGAAATATTTAATTATTTAAAACATTCTCTACTTTTCAGAATCTTCTTTTCTTATAAAAATTTATTTGTCTATTTCTTTATAACAATTTGTTAAAACGATTAATTTTTTAAACAATTTGTAATGTAAAATTTAAATATTTAAAACATTCTCTACTTTTCAGAATCTTTTTTTCTGATAAAAGTTTTAATATTTGTCCATTTGTTTATAACAATTTGTTTAAGCAATTTATAATGTAAAATTTAATTATTTAAAACATTCTCTACTTTTCAAAATCTATTTTTTTGATAAAATTTTTAATATTTGTCCATATGTTTATAACAATTTGTTTAACAATTTATAATGTAAAATTTGATTATTTAAAACATTCTCTACTTTTAAGAATTATCTTTTCTTATAAAAATTTTTTTGTCCATTTGTTTATAACAATTTGTTTAAACAATTAATTTCTTAAACAATTTGTAATGTAATATTTAATTATTTAAATCATTCTCTACTTTTCAGAATCTATTTTTCTTATAAAAATTTATTTGTCCATTTGGTTATAACAATTTGTTTAAACAACTTATAAAGTAAAACTTAATTATATAAAACGTTCTCTACTTTTCAGAATCTTTTCTTCTTATAAAAATTTATTTGTCTATTTGTTTATATCAGTTTGTTGAAACGATTAATTTTTTAAACAATTTATAATGTCAAATTTAAATATTTAAAACACTCTCTACTTTTCAGAATCTTTTTTTCCTACAAAAGTTTTAATATTTGTCCATTTGTTTATAACAATTTGTTTAAGCAATTTATAATGTAAAATTTAATTATTTAAAACATTCTCTACATTTAAGAATTTTCTTTTCTTATAAAAATTTATTTGTCCATTTGTTTATAACAATTTCTTTAAACAATTGATTTTTTAAACAACTTATAATGTAAAATTTAATTATTTAAAATATTCTCCACTTTACAGAATCTTTCTTTCTGATAAAAATTTTTTTATTTGTCTATTTGTTATTGTTTATAACAATTTGTTTGAACAATTTATAATGATAAAAATAATTATTTAAAAAGCTCTTTACTTTCCAGAATCAGCTATTTTTTGTTACTTTTTATCTGCTTGGGCATGGGCTGATGTAGTGTATTGTTTTAATTTTTATATTCATTTATTATGCTCTAGTGAAAATTAACATGAAACGCAACAACTGTGGGCTAATAAATATTTAATTAATGCATTTCTTTATACAAATTGTTTATAAGAAAAGCAAAGATAATTGCAATACACATTTTTTGTCAAAAAAGGTTTAATTTGCATAGTAAAAGAATAGGGGATTACCGGTATTTTAAATTATTTTTTACGAAGTGGCTACGTCGCCCGTTAACGGGCGATATAACAAGTATGCTTTTCGTCGCCCGTCAGAGAAAATACATGATAAAAAACGGGCGATATAACAAGAATACTTTTTGTCGCCCGTCAGAGAAAATATATATATTTTGTTCGTCAAACATTACATTAATTTTTGGTGTACACAGTTCAGATTTAAAATATAAAAATATTGACATAACCTCAATCTTATGAAAATTTTCGAAAAGAGGTGGAAAAGGGTGACAAAAAGAAGCGGGAAATTTGGAATGAATTCGGATCCATCTATAATAACATTGAAATGATTGAAATGTATAAAGATAAATGTACATTTTTTAAAAGAAGTAAATTATATTTTTTACATGGCAGATAAAAATCATGATTTTTTTATTTAAATCAAAAAACGATTTTTTTTAAAATATAATCAGTACATGAAATCTCCAATGTTTCTTTGTAAGTAGTTCATTGAAGAAATGGAGAAAAAATTTTAAAAAAACACAAGAATGAGACAGTTACAAAATTATATATAGAAAAGTAGAAACTCTTTTTACAAAATTAAATTATTTAAGGACATTTTTTTAATTTCAAATAAGAAATAAGAAGATAATAAAAAAAAGACTTTAAAATATCTTACTAAAGAGATATGATAAACAGATATGAAATACACATAAGAACGATGTTGAAATAAAAATATTTAGTACAAGATTAAATTCACATAGTATAAAAGAAAAGAATAAAAGCTTTTAAAAAAGAAGAAAATTGGGAAATTTAAAAAATGAAGATAGAAGCACCAAATGAATGTTTTCAAAAATTCGTAATAATAAGATAAAAACTAAAGAATTGAAAAGAAGGAAAAATGCTTCTTAGAGATAGAAAAATGATGATGGAAATTAAAGAAAAGAAATTAAATAAATAGGAAGAAAATAGAGAAATGTTTTTTTCCTTAATCTAACAAACTAAAAAAATGTAAAAAGTACAAAAAATAAAATTAAAAAATGTATATATCAAAATAAATAAAAAGAAAGTCCACAAAAGAAACTTGAAAATCCTGTAAAAATAAAAAAGTTTAAAAGGAAATTAATCCAAACACATTTTTATATTATTACACTTAAAATAGGTCCAATAATAAATTTAAAAAACAAAGAAAATGTAAAAACTTTTTGGAAGAACAAGTAAGTTTGCAAAAAATCTAGCAAAAAATAGACAAGATGTAAAAAAAATTGAATAAGTTTACAAAAAAAAAGAAAGTATTTATTTTTAAAAATATGGAAATAATTATGAAAATCAACAAAAAAAAAAGTTTAGTGAATGTTATAATAACAAAATTGTGTAAAAGAATATTAAATAATTTGCATAAAAAGAGAAAAATTAAAAAAAATCTTAAAATAAAATTAAATACTATTAACTGCAATTCTAAAATTTATAAATATGTTATAAGAAAAATGTGTTACATTTAATTACTACCATCTGATATTGTAAATATTATTTAATAAATAACAATTTTTTGTTTTTCATGTTTTATCCTACTTTTTTTTTATTTGTTGCAAAATACTTGAAATGGACTTTTAGCACAATTATAATTCTAATTTGCTTTGTTTTTTTGCTTTTCTAATACTAATTTTAAAAATTCAATTAATACAATTAATTATTACACCCTTTTCCACCTCTTTTCGAAAATTGTCATAAGATTGAGGTTATGTCAATATTTTTATATTTTAAATCTGAACTGTGTACACCAAAAATTAATGTAATGTTTGACGTACAAAATATATATATTTTCTCTGACGGGCGACGTAGCCACTTCGTATTTTTTATTGCCTGTCAATGTGTCATTTTTTCGTATTCTCTAAATTTAAAAAAATCTTTTTTTATATGAAAATTAATTATTTTCTTAAAATTATCGTTTATTTAGTTATCTTAAAACATGCAATAGGTAATATTTTCGCAAAGTATTAAAGTTTTTTATAACGGTGAAAAATACATTAGGCGAAATAAAATGGTTTGACTCTGAAATGTTTATTTAACTGTAATTAATTAAAATTAATTTTTTTTAATTTAAAAATTTATTTTTTAACTGCTGAGAAATATAAAAATATATCAGTTGCGGCAAGCTATATAAGACGTAAAGAACTGAAGAAATGAATAAAAGTTTAAATAAAAACACATATACTTACTGGCCAGAAATAATATTGTTCCTAATCCTACTGAACCATTCTTTAAATCCACTTTATATTCTTGGAAGGGATGATGTGTCACTTCTTTAAATTTATGGATTTTTGAAATAGCAACTTTCACTTCACTTCTTCCATCCACGCTGTTATTCACTAACTTAACAAACGCAAATGTAGCCATTTTTACAAATACTTTATTAAACTAAAATCACTATTTCATTGCACTCTACACAGTTTTAATACTCGGCACTCTCCTTTAAACTTTTTCCTTGGTTGACAACCAGAGGTTGACTGATATTCGCAGCGACTCCAGAATCCTTTTAAATTTTGAACTAACGCTTTTGGGGGTACGAGATTTAGTTTCTCCCCACCCCAAGAGTTCGGGGCCAGGTTTCATGTGTTTGGGACAGCATGGGTCCTTTAGGCGGAAATGTCCGAAAGGGAAAAACCCAGTCGAAGAGATTCGGAAAACATGTGTTTCTCGTCGACTGTTCTCACGATTTTCTAAAGGGTTTTGCCTGTTTAATATGGTTTCTGACCCTGAAATAAAAAATTTCATTTTTATTTTATATTTTATTGTACTCCTTTAAATCCCAGACACGTGTTTTAAAATCCTTAATCCCTAGTGTGTACAGAATAAAACTGTTAAAGCTAACAAAATGAACTTAAGAACTAATTTTACAATGCTCATCACATTTTAATTTATTTTTATTTCTAAATCCTAATAAACATTTTCTTTCTAGGTGTCGTACAGTATTTGCGGAATTACAATTTTCATTGTAAATTATACCCAGTGGGCAAAAACATTCTTGTTTTATTAGTAACGTTCCTAAATTAATAATAATGTATTTATTGTATTAATGTTCTCAAAATCATTTCTTATACATATTTTTAATTATTGTTGTTTTTTACTCAAACTCTAAACACAAGCTCCTTTTTTATTAATTTTGATATGTAAAAAATACAAAGTTTCTAAAATAAAATATTGGTACCAGATCCGGCCATATCCACTGGTGTTCTGAACATATCACAATTTCAGATGATTCGGTTAAGTAATGTTTTTTATCCATAACACCATGCCAAAAAAAGTAGTTTCTAGATAAATGTTTTGACTAATGCTTGAAATTTGTAAAATCGTAGCCTTACTTTGGAATAGTACTAGAAGTAGGAAAAGTCGTTTTACGAGATTCCGAGCTCAGTTTTTATTTTTATTTAAATGCAAAACTAATATGACGACTTTTTTGCATACTATCGTAGTGGACGTGGAAAATTGCACTGGTCGAATCAGCTGTAGAATTTAAAATTCTGTCAATATCTTTACAAAAATTTTACAGTATTTTTATATATTTTGAATCAAAATATATTAAAAAACAAATCGATTCTTTCGAAATTGTAGACCACCAGGTCCTTTTATTATAATTTTCTTCATTTAGTCAACTTTCCGCTCAACATTTAGCAAATGTTTACTTCAATATTTCATCAACCTTCGCTCAGAAACTTTAACGAATATTCAATTTAATTGTTTAATCAACTTTTGCGACAAAAATTTCACGAACATTTAATGCAAATGTTCATTTAAAAACCTCAACGGGGTCTCGTCTTAGACGGCTTTACCATTCTTTATTTTTTAGAAGAATATCTTATTAACTAGCAAAATATAACGCGCGCAAGCGCGCGATTAGTTTTATATTCATGTTAGGAATTACACTACATATAATAATAATTAAAACAAATCAATAAATAATATTTATCCAATAAGCAGAGCTGTCTGCGGACTTGTAGATTGAAAGTAGTGAAAAATATGACTTTTTAATCTAAAAAACTGAGTAAATAATTACTTTCTGATTGAAAAAAGAGATTACAAAAAGTAAGTGAAAAAGCAATAATGAGTTTGATATTACTGATATTAAATTGGGGGGCGCCAGCAGGAAAAGCAATTCAAATTTGAAAAAAATAATTTGAAAATCTCAAAAATAATTGAAATATGAAGAAAATAATTTAATAATGACAAATATAATGCATTTTGAGAAAAAAGTTGTAAATGACAAAACTAATTGAAAAATTGATTAAATAATAAAAAAATGAAGACAAAGATTGAAACGAAATAATTAGAATTTGAAGTATATAATTGAAGTTACAAGAAAATAATTGAAGAATAACAAAAATAATTAAAATTTGGAACACAAGTTTGAGACTAATGTAAAAAATTTACATTTTGCGCACAATAATTGAGATATTGACGAAATAATTGAAATGTAAATTCACTAATTGAATTATAACATAAATAATTAAAAGCTGTAGTAAAAATTACACTTATTAGACAATAATTGTGACGCGCTTTGAAGAAAGGGACCTTAGAGGCAAATCGGTAATTTTACAAGAGAGCGAAAAGAAAAGACGAGCGCGTATGGTGCTCTGTACAAATCGATGATGTTTGAATTGTCATAACTTGAAAAATAATTAATAAAAACATTTTCTGACTTCAAATAATGAAAAAGGAACTTTTATTGAAGTTAAATCAACCATAAACCGAAAATCGATTTTTACCCTCTAAGGTCCCTTTCTTCAAAGCGCGACACAATTGAAAAATTGAAAAAAGTAATAGAAGTTTCAAGAACATAATTAAAACTTAAAAAAAGTAATTTAAAAATATCAAACAAATGTTTATGTGTAGAAAACAGTTAAAAAATGAAAAAATGACAAAAATAACAAAAATTTAGAGAAAAATTAATAAAAAAGGAGAAATATATACAAAAATAAAGTAAAAAAAAAACATTTAGTACATTAATATTGAAAAATTAACGATATAACTAAAATATGAAGAAACTAATTGAATATTGCCATAAATAATTGAAAACCGGTCTTCAAAAGTTAATAAATTCATGACAATAATAAAAAGATTGAATAAAATGACATTTAAAGAAAATAATTCCAAAATGTCAAAAATATTTTAATATTGACAAAAATACTTGTCATTTGAAAAAATAATTGATAATTGATTTAAAAAATTAAAAATTTTAACACAAATACTTGAAAACTTGACGAAACAATTTAAATATTAAGATTTTGATACCAAACTTTGTGGAATTACTTTAAATATCATTAAGAAGGTTTCTCTGACCCAAGTTTGTTCCAATTTTGCCTTAAAGTTTACTTTTTAAAAAATTAGCTGAGGTCAGAGAGACCTTCCTAATGATATTTTAAGTAATTCTACAAAGTTTAATGTCAAAACGTTTATTATTTTAAGAGAAAGTTTACGAACAAATTTTGCCTATACCAGTGCCGTTATTCTCTATCACATGCCCTTAACAAAGAACGTTTTTAATTAATGAATTCATCACTCGGTTTTTAATTTTCATTATAGAATCTGTTTGCATACACAGTTTTTAACAGAATTAGTTTTTTCCAGTAGGTTTTGAATAGTCTATTTTTAATAAAATGATTTTAAATTTTATAGATAAATTATTAAACATTATTTTAAATTTTCTTTCAGTATAACAGAAACGCAATAAATTTTACTTCATAAAATTAATTTCTCATAATAAATTTACTAATTATAAAAGTTGCAGTTTCCATTGGAATAAATTATACACTAAAAAGTGCCACTGATAGTAATAAAATTACTTGAAATAATTTTAAAATACAAATTTTGGTGTGTGGAATCCAAGAATTTTGTTACTTTTGACCAGAAAATCAAATATTTTATGCAAACTTTACGTAAATAAACTGACGGTTAGGTTTATATTTACAAATATTAATCCCGTGTCATGAGATAAGACATAAGCAAAGTTTTAGCTACATTAGATAATGTTAATTTTATGATCTGGACAATTGAGAAATTTTGCCTCATATGCAAATTATTTTCCTAGCCTTGCGCGCATAGAAGCGATTATTCGATTGCTGATTCGATTTTTTTCAATACTTCTACACTCCGCATATTCTGACTATTGTTTGTGCGCGAACAAGTGTGACTCAGTGACTGCAATGAGAAAAAACTCAGTACCTTTTAAAACAAGTTGAGTGATACGTCCAAGTGCTCATTTTCTTATATAAAATTTCCTTAGAATTGGTAAGTAACACCTACTGTTTAAATCATATAAAATTTAGTTCTTGTGTCTCAATAAATTATTTAAATAATTTGTCTGCGTCTGCAGCATGACAATGACTACATAACCTGGAAATTTACATTCCGTTTTACGCTTTAGTCACTTTCTTTTTTTAAGCAGAAACAACTATTATCATACTATAACTTTTAATGGTTTCTTTTGTTTTCAATTCAATTTGCAACATTTCATCTAAATAAAATTGCGTAAAAAATTACGTCTCTTGTTTAAAAAGTAAATTAATGACTTCAAACATAACCTGCTCTTTTTGAGTATATTGTGTACCATTCCTTCTTAACAATGAATGAGCCAAACAGTCAGACAAAATGTTAATTCAACTTTATATTTTTGCATATTTAAATGAAAAAATAATTTTATTTATATATGTGTTAGTTTCTAAAGAGTAGTGCAATTAATTTTTAACATTTTTACTAGTTGAAACTTGCAATTTAATATAAAATTGAATTTTCTGTCTACAGTAAACGATTGTAAAATCGTACCAAACTAAGACAGCTCTATTACCAAATTTTAATCATCTATCTATATCGGTCATTTCGAACGTACCATGTACTAAACTTTTTACGGTGCAAGAAGGAAAAAATTAAAAACATTTTAAATTACAAATTTTAACGTTCTTAAAAAACTGTTTTTTAGATAATTAAAAACACAACCTTTATCTGTCATCAACTTATCGCAATACAACAATTATTTTTAATCCTGTATTGAAAAATACAGTAAAATACACGAAAACAATTTACTTAATCTCCGCAGAGGTGTAATCCTTTTACAAAGAATGCAACAAAGTTTATAAAACCCACATTTTCAAAACACCTTGGATTTATGTATGGTATTTTTAAATGAAATATCAAAACTTAGAAAACTCTTTTTTTTTAAAAACAAAAGCAGGACAGTTGGTTTTAAATGAAATGCTCCATATGTGAATAATGTATACACTGAATACAAAAAAAATTGATTTAAATAAAATTATTTAAAATTATCTTTCTTTCTTTCAGTACGCAATGGATGAAGAGGAATTCACTCGACCTGTTAAGCATTACAAACTAGCTTTAGACCCACAATGCAATACAAGCTTAATAAGTGAGAGGAGACAAAGATACTGGGAAAAAGCTTTTAAAAAGATAGATGAAGGTATGGAGATGAAATATTGTAAAAGTCAATAATTATTGTAAAGTAGTTATTGCAACTTATGAATAATAAACTTATTATAAAAAAGTAATTTAAATAATTAATAAATTGTATCTTCACACTGTTTTGGCTTTAACCAAAACGGGAACCCGCACCTCGGTTTCAGCCCATTAAAAAATTGTAAATTATTGTAAAACACTTTTGTTAGTGCCCCTTCTACACTGCTTCATTAAAAACTCTGTTAAAAAATATATTAATGTTAAAAACAACTTTAACTTCAATATTTGTGTTGGACGTCCTCTCCACACCGAGAAAAATGAGTTAGCTACTATGTGGATAGCTAATTTTTAGCTGTGGTAGCTAATATTTAGCTGTTTCAGCAAACAAAATTTGCTGTGAAAGATAATTAATAGTTGTGCTAGCTAAAAAATTAGCTATCCATATAATAGCAAATAAAGTTAGCTAAGTCTTAGCTTTGGCTGCTAATTTTTTTTCTCCGTGCAGTTTTGATACAGGGTTTTCTAATTTTTTCGTCCGCGAATTGGTCGTAAATTGTTTCTTTAATATTAATGTTAATATTTATTTATATAATTCATTATTTAATATAATGAGTAATTAACGATAGCTGTTTAAAATTTAATTTAGAATCGTTAAAATTTCGTAAACATTGTAAGTAAAGTGAAGCGAATTATGGGCATATCTCTGGAACCTTTAACCTTTCAATAAGAAAAAATATTTTATTTTTTTTGTAGCACAGTATTGAAACTTTGTCTACATAAACTTCAAGTGCTAAGCTTTCAAATTATACAAATGGACAGATAAATCTAATTGTCTTCAAGAAGTTATAAATTATTTAAAATTATAAATAATTTGTAACCTGTAACAAAAAAATATTCAACAGGTGGTTGCTTTTTAGGATGAAAAACAGTTGAAATGAATTGCTTGGGGGGTTATCATTTTTAAAAAACGATAAGTTTGTTTAATATTTTCAATATTTATAAAAATAGTAAAATACTAATAATAATACACTAGGAATAAAAGAATGAAGTTCCATTTTTGAGTGAAAATCAATCTCGAAATAAACATTGAAACTTAACCTTCAGGTTTTAATTAATGACAATTTGTGTTGAAAACATTAGAATCGGCAACTTCGGACTTAACAATTTCTTTCTAAAAAATTTCGGTCGATTACGGTCGACCGTAATTGATAAATATTTTCACATTATCATTGCAATAAAGTATTTTTTCTCAAAGCACATTCACACAATGTTAAATGGTACTCGTAAAAATATATGTAAGTACTTTTTGAATACTTTTATTTCATTTTCGTGAAGTATCACTCGTATTACGGTCGTTGTCAAATTTTGTACACACGTGTTTTCTGTTATTTAAATTAGAATAGTTTTTTGAAGACATGAAGCACATCAATTTAGTATGTCTCAAAATAATTCTAATTATTTAAACTTTTATTTTCCATAAGCTATTTCGGTGTGCCAATAGTCTTATTCAAGAAAAATGACAAATAAGACGATTACTGTCGAAAAGGTTAAAAGTGAAGGACAACTTTTTAACACATATAACTTTCCTCACAATAAACAAAATATTAATTTTCATGCAGAAATGTGTTCATCGTTTAACTAACTTTAAAAACATGTGTCATCTAACTAGTAATTTTTATTAATTAAAAAGTTTCAACGTATAAAGCATTCAAAAGTATGGTTAGGGACAAGTAAACATTGTTAAAAATCGGATGTTCAAATTGGAATAATTATTTATCTATTTAATAAACCAATGTGTAATCTTTTGGAAATAGTTCATCGTATCAAATGTTAATATTTCCAACAAAAACTAGGTAAAAATTGATTGAAATTATCAAAATATATGCAAGGGACATAAAAGTTAAAGGTTCCAGAGATATGCCCTTAAATAAAAAGTTAAATTTTAGTCATCTACAAGTTAACCAATTATATGTAATTTGTGGTTTGATATTGCAACTTACATTCTACAGTCAGTGTAATTAATAAAATCCAAATTTGCATAAAACAACATATAGCACAACACTACTCAATTATAAAATTTTATTTTCAAATCTGTTATTTTGAGATTTAATTTTCTCTGGAAGTTATTCAGAGTTTAAACAGAAAACTGCGACTGACTGTTTGGGTTAAGATGGTGAATATTGTTGACATATGCTTTTGAAAATGTTTGTGTTCGAGTGAGAAGTAACTTATATATGTATACAAAAAGTTGACTCAAATTTCCTGATGCTGGAATTCTATTCCTTTGGTGGGAAAGCTAATTTATAAGTGGAGGGTTGTCGTAAATCACTGTTCGATGGTTTGGAAATCCGTCGTTTTTGAATAAGTAAAAAGAAGAAATTATACTATCCTTACTTATTTTTGGTTAATTTCAATGACTAAAATTTAACTTTTTATAACAATTCTTACATGGAATTCAAAAGCTATCATTAAGATCATTAATCTAAACATTTTCATTTTATATAAATTTTATGCAAATTCATCTCGAAATTCATCAAAAACCGCAAAAATTTTTTCGTAAAAAAAGTAACGTAAATAATTTTCTTGTAAAATATAAATTAGGTTAAACATAATTTAAGAGGGTCCTGAAAAGACGAAGTTGTCCCTGAGTCAAATTTCTAGCCGAATCTTACCAGCTCTAATTTTAAAAAACGTCTAAGGGGACCACGGTGGGTCCGAAGCAAATTCAACACAAAGTTTGAAGCACTTCAAATTTTCTTGTGAATTTTTATTCTATTATGTCTCCTGAGTGATCGTTAGACGCATTTTTAAAAAAATCAAGTTTTTGTATCTTTTATGCTAAAAACACTGCTACTCATCAATAACTTCAACCCAAAAATCTGAGCTTTTCAAATTTTCTTGTAAATTTAATTACTATTATTTTTTTCGTAATTTTAAACTAAAGGAGAAAAAGGTTAAATAAATAAATTTAGTGAAAAGTTGATTTTTTATATTATTGTTTACAGAACACACTACTTTCTGAATAAATTGATATTCGACTATAATTTTATTTTTTTACTGGGCATTATTTTTAATAATAGTAAATAATCGAATTAAAATTGTTTGAGTAATAATTATTAATCTGTTTGTTAAATTATAGACATTAACGGAAAATTGAAAACAATAATTAAAATAAACGCTGATTGAATCATTGTTTTTTAGACATAGTTAGGGGAGAGTCGGGTAGCCTCGGACAGCGGGTAGACCCGAACACTCGTGAAATACAATAAACTGTATACTTTTTAAACTTAAAATCACGTTTCTGTCGTTCCATATTTTCTTAAAATATAATTTAGAAAGTCTAATCATCATCATTAATTAGAATAATAAAAAATCGAATTTAAATGTTCTCTGTTTTCAAATTAATGGCCTTCTAAGAGTTTAAGATCATATTTAACGTCAATTTTTTATGTAACAACATCAAATATATGTTTCTGACTTTGCAGAAATACATACATGGGTGATTCTCCAAAACCGACAATTCCATGTCCCTTGTGTTTTTTTTAAGAAACATATTGCACATATAATAATGAACCCAAAGTGAAAAAGTAGCTCTACTGATCACAAACAAAAGCCTGTAGCCACTTTAATTTCTAAGATTAAATATTTTTTGTTAAATTCAAATTTAAGAGCCAAATCGTCATGGTGAAGCCTGTTCCCAGGGTCAGTTTTGAACCAAAAATAATTATTTTTAGTAAACTTTAATAATAAAACTAATTAATTGTAACATTTTTTTATTGTCTAAGTGTGTAAAATTTAGAAAAAAAATTAGTTGTAAAAAAATTTTATTTTTTTTTATTTCTTTTTAGATGTTATATCTTGTCCCCATTTTTGTGCGTCATGGTGAAGCCTTTTTAAAAAATTGAAATATTTCATAAAAATCTATCACCCACATACACTTACGGACTATGACATTTGTTAATATTGTTTTTGTTAATTTAAAGTTGTTTACTTTAGATAGCAAATTTACCGAAATATAGCATCGTCGTGTAGCCATGGACATTTTTTGTCGTGTAATACCAGACACATTTTGTGTGTAGAAATCATTTGTTTCTGTCGAAGTAAGAAATGTGTTGTTTACGTTTGGTTAATTGTGATTTATACAAAATTAAGAATAAATGTTTAATTTATTGCAAAAGGCCAGAAATTGATTAAAAAATAGCTGTACAACAGGCAGTTTATTTTAACAGCACTTTTCTTAGCGTTTATTTAACCATTTTCTTCGTGTCCGGAGATGCCCGACACATTTCTTTCATAATATCATATCATTTTGGTAATGATACTCTAACTATAAAAAACCTCAAGCACTAAAATTAAAATAATTATTTTATAATTTATGATTCAGAAAGCGTAAGTGTCCGGGGCTATTTGACTTTCCGCTAAATACTTTCTCAACTTCGACTTTCAACTTATTTTTTATGGGAAATATCTTCTTAGTTTTGCCATAATGAAGCAAACAAATTTTGAGTCGATTTAAAGAAGGTGTGTTATTCATTTTTATAACCGTACAACTTAAAAGTGTGACTTTTTTATAATTAATGACAACAGCAGAAATAAATAAATAAATTAGTATCGTTATAAAGTACTTTTGTTTTAAATTACTCAGTAGATAATGTAGAAATAAAAATTCCAAAAAAATTTGAGGTAACAAAACTTTTGGGTTAAAGTTATTGGAGAGTAGCAATGTTTTTAGCTTAACAAATACAAAAATTCGATTTTCTCAACAATGTGTCAAACGATTTTTTTCTTTTTGGCCTTAAATTACTCAGGAGACATAATAAAATAGAAATTCACAAGAAAATTTGAAGTGCTTCAACCTTGGGGTTGAACGAGGGGTTGAACTTGGTTCGGACCGACCGTGGGCCATCCATAAATTAAGTGGTTCCATTTTTATAACTTTTCGAACCCCCCACCCCCCCCCCCCCTGTAGCTTAACGTAGCATTTAACAGACCCCCTCTCCCCCTAAGGGAACGTGGCTTTTTTTAAATGTCTTATAATGCCTGAAATATAAAAAAATATATCAAAAGCAAAAGATAAAAACAATTTTTTAATCTTGAAAAATAAGAAATTGTTTAGAGATAAAAAATGAACAGTTTTGAAAAAGTGAAATTTCTTACAATTATTTTAAGAAATAAAAAAGGATTATTGCGAATATATAAAATTATTAACATTAATTAACTGCAATTTTAAATTGAATTAATTGAAATTTGAAAGTTTGTATAAATTGATATCAGTTAATTTAAGTTTTGGATTTAGCGAGGGATTTAGTTTAAATTAAAATGACTTAAAAGTATTTAAATTTAATACTACTTTTTGCTATTTTCATATTAAAAATTTTTCGATCGTATTCCTACCATCGTTTTTACTACAATTTTTCAAATTTTATAAAGAAAAAAAATATTAAAATTGAAATTTTCTATATGTATCTAAGAGTTAATGGTTTTCTTTTAATTTTCAATTTTTTGCAAGCAGCATTTTCAAAATTCTTATTTGACTTGTATTAAGTCCAGTAGGTATTATAAAAACATTTTTTGTTTAATTTTCATTAACTTTTTTATTTTTAAAGGATTTTTCATAGTTTGTCAGATAAAAGAAAACATTTCTTTATTTTCTTCATTCATTTGTTCATTCAATTCAGAACAACAAATATAAAAACAGGAAAAAATTAAGCTTGCTTTCAAATTATACAAAACAAAAACTTTTACTTTAAAAAATAAATTAATAAATAAAAAATAAATTAAAGAAAAATTTAATTACATTGACATTATGAGGTATTAAATTTAAATCATATAACTATTTTCAAATTATCAAATATTTAAATTTTAAATTGATACCTAATCTTTATGTTCAAACTTGAAATGAAATTAAAAAAAAGAAATCAGAATTTTTTTTTTTAATGAAAAAACGTTTTTATTATATATGTATTATTGTCAACAACATAATTTAAAAAATAAAAAAATTGCAAACTCATTTTTTTAAATTGTTTTTTTATGACCGGGAAAAATTTTTAGTGACCTGGAAATGACCGAAGAATGATCGGGTGACACCCTGAGGTGTCAATAAAAAGAAATCAGCCACAAAACAAACATTATTTTTTTATTTTTTGCATTTCCCGCCCTTTTTCAAAAAAAATTTAAAAAATAGTTTAACAAACAAACTACGTAACCATGGCTCGAACCCCTCCCCTCCCCCACGTAGCCTACCGTGGAATTTCACTGACCCCCCCCCCTCCTCCCCCTAAACAGGCTACGTGGTTTATGAACGAACCCAAAGATAGCCGCTGTTTTAAAAAAGCTAAATTTAAAAACAAAATTGTTTAGAGTAGTATCATTTGGAGACAAAACTTACTTTGGAAATTGTTATTTTGTACAGACACAGGTAAATCACCTGAAATTAAAGGTTTTAACATTAATCAATTAAATAAATACCTAAATTAAACAAACAATGACCCCATCAAATAATTAAAAAAACAAAAAGTATTTAATAATTAGAAACTAAAAATCTTTTAAATTTTAGCTGATGTACAAAATAACACATAACGAGGTTTGTACAATATTACAATCATCATGGTACGTTTTGTGTCAAAATAATACTTACTCATTTTTGGATTTCTCTTTGTTGGTTATTTATTGGCTACCAATAATGGGCCAGTATTTTAAGCCAATTAGAATACCATTTATGCATTAGTAATTTATTTAAAGTATTTTTTAATAAATAAATATATATATATGTGTGTGTGTGTGTGTGTGTGTGTGTGTATTTGTATATGTATACATTTATAATTAAAAAAAAAAATTATTGGCTTCCAATATTGGCCCAAGGCTTTCAGAATCCGATATTTTTCTTGGCGGCCAATAATGGACCATTATTAGCTACCTAAGATTGCCAAGGTCGTGATCATCCCAAGAGTTGACCAATGGTGTTCCAGTACTGTCTGCCAATGGTTTTCCATTACTGGCACCTCTGGCTTTTATTATTGGGTCATTAATGAACCAATCGTTTATTTCCCATTAGGTATATTTACAACCATATAAATCCTGAAAAAACCTACTTTTTAGTCATCTTTATTTTTTTTCTGTGGAACCCGAATTGAACCGGATAGAAGTTATACTTGTTTTGACCGTCATATAAAACCCAGATAGAAACCGCTTTAAAAGAACATTTGTGTTATATTTTTATGTATGTTCCGGATTAAACCCGTATAATACCGTACAAAATGTCACCACTTTTTTATTTCAATTTCATAACCCGGATAAAACTTGACTTTAACCTTCTTTGATCCGTAGATTTGAAATGGTTGCCGAATAAAAACCGGATACAACCAACTGGAACTCCAACTGGGTTTTATCTGGTTTCTATCCGGATTTTATCTGCTTCTTTTCGGATTTTTTTAACAGAGAGAAATATATTTGATAAATTGCGGATAACTAAATATTATTTAAAGAAATGTAACGTGAATCAGTGTAGTCAACAAAATTTATTGTGAGTTTAAAGCATTGTTCACTGATATATTTACAAATTTTTATATTTTGTATATTTTAAGGTTGTGCTTGAATATAGAATATACACAAATCACTTACTTTTTAGATTTGGAGAATGTATGCATGAAAGAAGCAACACATCTGGGTAATGTTAATGCAACGGATAATTTCGAGGGTAATTTTATAAACTCGATATACCCAGAATGCGATGAACTTCTCAAGGAAAATGATCAAGACTTTATACACACGAGTAATTATTTCTCTGACAACGAGGACCATGACGTATCTCAACTAGAAGACACTTCTTTTGAAGAATTAAAAAGAGAAACACCTAAGAATGATAAAACTAATAAAGGTTATTTTGTAGACGATGGAGATCGTGTAATGTTCGAAAGTTCAAAAACTACTGTTAACGATGTCGTAGAAATGATTGTCGCTTATTGCTTGCGATATGGCATTTCTCAAGAAGGGCGAACAATGCTGTTGAAAATGTTTAAAATTTGTGCAGGGGAGAATTTTCAGAATTTTAATCTTTCGAACTACAAATTGGCTAAAATTTTTGATGCACCATCTGATACAATTACTTATCACTTCTATTGTGATAACTGTTTTAAAAAAATTGTACATTCGTCGCAGAAAGGAAAAATCAAAGGTCAAACATATCTTTGTGAAAACTGTAAGAAGGAGCATCACATTACATTAAGTAATCCAAATTATTTTGTAATTAATGACTTGGAATATCAACTTCAAACTTTATTCGAAAATGAAGAAATTGCGCAACATTTTGTAAATAATTCTGCAATAGAAAATAGTGAAACTGGTACCATAAGTGATATACATAGTTCTATTTTATATAAAAGAACTACCGAGTTGTATTCTACGAATTTAACCTTTAACATTAGCACAGACGGAGCACCACTGTTCCATGTGTCAAAAAGAGGTTTCTGGCCACTTCAAATTTCCCTTAACAATCTCCCTCCTTCTCTGCGTTCGAAATTCATATTGTTGGCGGGCATTATGATAGTAAAAACAGAACCGAAGCCGGATCTTATGAATCTATATATTTCAGAATTTATTAAGAATGCAAGCGTTTTGCATTCAAAAGGAATAACAGTAAAATATCGAAACAAACATGAAGAGATTACAATGAAGTTTATTGCTCTATTAGTTATAGCAGATTCTGTTGCACGAGCTATACTACAAAACAGATTGCAGTTTAATGGCTATTTCGGATGCAGCTACTGCTATCAGAAAGGAACGTACATAAAAAATGGGATAAGATATCCTTTTTTACCACAAGAACCAGACTGCAGAAGTCATGAATCTCATATGCAAGACTTGTTAAAAGTAAAAGAAGGTTCATCGTTTCAGGGAGTTAAAGGTTATTCAGCTTTTGTTGATTTTCCTAATATTGATATGTGTTGGAGTTTTGCACTTGACTACATGCATCAATCAATCCTTGGAGTAACGGAGCAAATATGGAATTTTTGGTTTAAGATCTTAACTCCTTCGCAGCGACAAATGATTGACGATTTTCTCATTCGACAATTACCACCACGTGATTTACATAGAGGAACAATAAAAATATCAAATAAGAGTGTTTGGAAAGCTACTAACTGGAAAGCGTGGTTACTTTTCTTTAAACTCACATTGTGCGATACCTTAATACCCACAAATCTTTTAGAACATTGTGCATTGTTTGTTAATAGTATATTTACATGTTTAAAAGTCAATATTACTTCCAACGAACTGTATCAGTGTGAACGTGATCTCTTAAAATTTGTTGCAAATTATGAAACATTGTATGGCACAGGAAGCATGACTTTCAATGTTCACGCTGTAGTTCATATCGCTATGAATGTTAGAATGTCTGGTCCTTTATGGGCATCATCTTCTTTCCCTTTCGAGCACAATATTCATTCATTGAAACAGACTATTAATGGTCCAAAAAGTGTTGAGCAACAGATGTCTGTCAAGTCTTTAAACCTTTTAAAGTACAGAGTTCGTGCTCCAAATGATAATGTGTCTGATGTTGTTAAAGTTTACATTGATTCTATTTTCACATCTAAAACTTTTACTGAAAGTGCACTTAAAATAGGAGATGTTACCTTCTTTGGGCCTGATCCTAGAAATGTTTTTAACTCTGTCCTTGAAAAGGAATTTGAAAGATGTATCTTCCAAAATCGTGTTTACAGTAGTATAAAATATATGAGATCAAAAAAGCTAAACGATACTGTTGTACAATTGAAAAATGGAGATTTTGTGCAAATTACAAAAATCTGCTTGTTGCCCGACAACTCTTGCACGCTTTATGTAAAAAAAGTAATTGTTATTCCCTTTGTAATTGGTAATACACAAGTTTTACACATTTGGATGGTCAGTGGTAATTGCGATCATGCAAATGTACTACTTTCAGACATTAAATCCAAAGTCGTAGTTGTTGATGTAGAATGTAAAGAATACGTTTGTACAATTCCAAATACAATAGAGGCCCAGTAATATTACCTACTACGGGTAATTTCATAATGCTATATACTAAGAAAAATATTTTTTTGTTTTAAATATAGCTACTTGTTTGATTGATTTTGATTAAATAAAAAGAATTTTTTAAGTTTATTTTAAGTAAATGATAAGTATTTCAAATTTTTATTGAAATAATTTACCTAAATGTTTAATGACAATTCTGTGTTTGTCTGATCAAAAAGTGAGTTTTACTAAAATTAAATAAATTTATGTTTAAAGTCTTCGTAATTGATAGAAAAATATTTTATGTTTGATTCAAACACATTTCATGCACATCAAAGAACTTTTCTTATTCAATGGCGTCACTGTTCTAACACGTCGCATTAGTTTGTATACTTCTCTTGTAAAAAAAAACTAAAAAATTATTATTATTTGAAAGTACGGCTTTGTTCTAATTAAACTGATTATTATTAAAGTGTCAAAGTGTTATTATTTTATTGAAAAATGGAGGTTTATTTGAAGTGATCACAGTTTCTGTGTATGTAATAGTGAATGTACAAAAAATGTCGTTCAATGCGAAGTAAAAAGTATTTTATTGAAATTGAATGAAATATTAATTTTAACCAAGCAAAAAATATGTTTAAATTAAAAATAGGAACCATTTTAACCAAGCAAAAAATATGTTTAAATTAAAAATAGGAAATCGAACATACAAGTATTTTTTTCAGTGTTAGGAGTAAGATATTCTTACTATATTATTATGTTTGTATAAAAAGTTCAATGTACAAAAATTGATAATAAACAATAACTTTTAACTTGGAATTATTAATTACAATATGATTATAATTATAAATGAAACCCAAGGAATGCAAAGAATATGTATTTTTCTTTGATTTGGTATGTATTATGTAACTTCTACACTGCAAAAGAAGAATTAAAATCTAACTCTTAACTGGATTTTATGAAAGTCTCACCTTTGGAGTTAAAGCAACTAAGGTGCGAATTGACGATCAGCACAAAGTTGGGATAACCATTAAACCCCGTGCTAGATTAGGGACCATCCATAAACCACGTAGCCTGCTTTGGGGGGGGGAGGGGGTTCGGTAATGTGCTACGTTAGACCACATGGGGGGAGGGAGGGTTTTGAGTCTGAGCAACGTAGCTTTGTATTTTTATTTGACATACATTTTTTCGAAATTACGCGGGCAGCTCGAAAGTCAATTCGAGAAAATCGAGTTAGATCGAAAAGTAATACCCTTCTCGTTCACTATCAGCGCTGCCATCATCTATCGTTCATTCATTTTTGTTTACAAACACCACAAGTTTGAACGAGTTTAGCCGGTTCAATAAATGTGCTCTTTATATTGATAAAAATATATAGTGATAAAAAAATATAAATATATATATATATCTATTGATTAAAATTAAGAATTAGTCTTGTAACAAACTCTTACTTGTCAAAGAAAAATATAAACTGTGATTTAAAAACATTTAATATTGTTTACGGGTTTATGGATGGTCCCTTAGGACAACCTCGTTAGCAATGTGAGGCTGATAGTTTAGATTTTTAAAAAAAAATTTTCCAATGTCCTTTTAACTATTTATAAGGATGAAGTTTGCATGATGGAACCT
Organism: Ganaspis brasiliensis; assembly: GCA_037103525.1. Taxonomy (NCBI): domain Eukaryota; kingdom Metazoa; phylum Arthropoda; class Insecta; order Hymenoptera; family Figitidae; genus Ganaspis; species Ganaspis brasiliensis. The sequence goes on from JAZKLR010000401.1 coordinate 204,625, forward strand.
GAAACCTTTTTATTAATTCAATTAGTCAAATTTGACTATTATTTTAGTTATTTTTGACTAATTTCGTAAATAAAAAATCAGCTACTATTTTACTAAGAATTAATTATATTTGACTAATTATTATTAGTTATTTTTAACTAATTTAAATTTAGAGAGTTTATTAAAGGACTTTTAGGAAAGCTTCTGTAAAGCTTATTAATAATTTTTTAATTGTCTTTCTGAAGATGTTGATGAACTTGTTTGAAATTCTTTTTTAGTAATTTGTTGAATTTTATGAAAAAAGTTTTAATTACAAATCCGAGTACAAATCTTTATAGTATGCTTTTTGAAAGAAAAATATAATTTCTTTATATGCATAGTCAACACCATTGATCAAAATGTTATATTCTTTACAGTGAAAGAAAATTTGAAATGATATATAATAATGTATCAATAAAATTTAATATCATTGTAATAGAAGGAGACTATTCAATACCTATTCTGGAGGAAACTAATTGTGTTAGTTTTAAACTGTTATTTTTGTGGAAATGCACCAGTGTTAATGTTTCTGCTTTTCGAAACTGTACATACTGTATAAGGACACGTACAAGAACATATACAAGGTTTTGTACGAGTAAGTGTTTTTGTACAACATCTTATACATGAGCGATAGTTCATGAACGATAAATCACAATCACTATAATTATGTTTCCTGTAAATTAAATGTGAAAATACATAAGTAGTTTAACTACCGGGGGAAACACGATTTTGACTACGGACTTCGATACGGACGCAAGAGTCTCTCAAGAAAAGTTCCCTTTTGATATTCCGTGTCCGGAACCCTAAAAAAGGGATTTTTACAAGATTCTAATAATTTTTTATTTTTAACTAATTCAGATTTAGAGAGTATATTCTAGAGGCAAGTTAATGCACAAAATTAAAACACAAATTTGTCTTGTGTATTCCTGTCCACTTTTACCAAATTTTATCAAAATCGAAAAAAGGAAAAACTTTGATTTTTAGGCTTGGTTAGGTGAGAAACGCGGTAACGTTTTTTTCTCTATTATAGTGAACCTGAATTTCATGAGGGGTTTAACTCTTGGAAAACCAGTCCGTGACCGTGACGAATTTTAAGTGAGAAACCCTTTTCTTTTTCTTAAGGAGGTTCTATCGTAAAAAGAATTAACATTAACATTTTAATGAAATTTAGTCTACTGGTAGATAATGGTTTTATAATGATGTAGTTTAATTTTCGAGACCTCAAGGTACTTTTGAAAATACATGTAAAAATATGGATATAGGGGAGACCGAGGAGGAAAGTAACAGAGGTGGAAAGTAACAACGCTTATAACTTCTAAACCAATGAGCAAACAGACATAGTCCTTAAATAATTTTAAGTCAATTTTGCCCCCTCCACCTCCCCCAAATTATGTTAGGGGTGTACCGGAAGCTATATATCTGATAATGACATTTTGTGCAAAAAATACGACAAAAGTAAGTTTTTGCCTAAATTTTCAAAATTTCATATTTTTTTGATTTTATAGAAATTTTAAATATGCTTTTCGTTTTTTTGAAGCTTTTTTATTTATCTTCAAGTCGTGCTAGTGTATAATTAAAAAATGCGAAATACTTTTGTGTAATTTAAACTTGATTTTTGAAATCCAAGGAAAAGAGGGGTGAGTTGGAAAGAAACACGTTGTTACTTTCCTCCTCATCTAATGCTTTATTTTTATAAACCTCCTCCTTTTTTATAACTATGTGATTTTATATGTTTATTTTATATTTTAAAGGTTAAATATTGGTCTATTAATTTGAATTTTTAAGAAACGATGCTTTTTTAATGTCATTGCAATGCAACGAATACTAAATAGATAAAAGAAACTTAATTTCAATAAAGTGCAAAAATATCTGCCAATTGTGTACAAAATGTAGTTAATATCGCTTTTTCTTTTTATATGTTCATAATAAAAATAATTTAAATTAATAGCAGTTTTATATTTGAAATGCTAGCCTTAATTTTAAAGTGTTACTTTCCTCCTTCCTGCTGTTACTTTCCACCTCAGGGGTGAGGAGGAAAGTAACAAATAAAGAGCTGGTTAAAAAGTCCTGCAGTGAAGTATCAAATTATTATTAATGTTTAATTCTAATTTTATTTAATAGGTGAAGGTCCAAGCTTTCGATTAATATGTTTACAGAACTTATCCGACAAATAGTTTTAATGTTAGCATCAAAAAACTGATTTTTGTTACTTTCCTCCTCGGTCTCCCCTATATGAAAACGACTCAATTCCCATAAAACTCAATGTAAAATGTTAAAAACGAAATCCCTTATAACTTTTTTCACAAGTACCTTGAGGTCTCAAAAATTTAACTGCATCATTATAAAACCATTATCTACCAGTGGACCAAATTTGATTTAAATGGTAATGTTAATTCTTTTTCAACATTTCATAAATCGCGTTGTTTAAAGGTGCCAATGTTTTTCTAGCAACATTTTGGATTTAAAATTATCATACAGTGATAACTGATAAAATTAAAAAAAAAATTTATGCGTGTTTTCGAATTTTCAATTTTTTTTTTAATTCAAAAATTATTTAAGTCTATGCGTAATTTTGTTTAAAATAGTAAAAAATTGTCGTTAATTGTCGTACTTTCCCCATGTTGTTCCCATGTTTGAAAGAATAATGACAAATAATTTTTATTTTCTCTTATGAATTCAACATAAAAAGGTAATTTATATGTTTACAAACTAAAAGCAGCAGTTACTTTTGTATTTATAATATTATAATTTTGCGCAGTGATAAAAATGAAATTTCAAGTATTGTATTCAGGTATTGTCAGGCTAATAATTAAGTGTTTGGATTTCAGTGTGTTTGAATAAATTACAGCGGCTTTAACTGAATTGGAATTTATTTAAGTCAATCTCGCAACGCATTTCGCCGCCCCTAATTTCACATGTTACATTGACTCAATAAAATCTGCAAATATGCGGCGAGATTGACTCAAATAAATACCTATCAATTTAGTTGAAGCTGCTGTAATTCATTCAAACACACTGAAATCCAGACAATTAATTATTCGTTTGACAATTCCTCATATGTAATTGGAATTTCTTTGTTATCAGTGCGTTAAAAGCGGCTTGAAAGGCTAAAAACGTCATAATTTGATCTGTACCCACAGGGAGTTTAAAAAGAAAACTTAATATTTTTATGAATATTCAATAAGGGGTCGTCCATATATCACGTGATATCTTAAGGGGTGGGAGGGGGGTAGGCAAAATATCACGGTCCATAGAAATTTAATTTTTTAGCAATAGAAAAAGTATCACGAGGAGGGGGGAGGGGGTTCAAATTAGCTCAAATTTGTATCACGTGATATGTGAATGATCCCTAATAAATACAATCACTATTGGCATTTCAGTATTGTATACTTTAGTGGATTCCTATGAGAATCCACGTAGGATCCTATATAGGATCCTATATAGGTATTGTCCTATAGGAATCCACGTGGATTCTCATAGGAATCTATGTGGATTCCTATAGGTCGCCTATAGGACAAGTCCTATATAGGATCCTATGTGGACTCTCCTATAGGAATACATGTAGGATCTCATATAGGATCCTGCATAGGCGTCCCAAAAAATTTTTGTACACCCTCCTACATATGATCCTACGTAGGTTCCCATATAGGATCCTATATGGGAACCCATGTAAGATCCTACATGGGTATCCCCAAAAAAATTTTTTGTACCCCTTCCTCATGCGCAGTCGTCTTTTACGTATTCTACAATACTTACGCCTGCGCAGTAAATATTTTTCGTCCTTATAATGGTACTTAATGTATATTTGAATAAAGTTGTTTAAAAAAAAACAATTAATTCTGTGTACATAATTTTTTTTGGGCGCCCATAAAAGATCCTATATAGGATCCTATATGGGAACCTACGTAGGATCCTATGTAGGGGGGTTTACAAAAATTTTTTTGGGACGCCTATGTAGGATCCTATATGAGATCCTACATGTATTCCTATAGGAGAGTCCACATAGGATCCTATATAGGACGTGTCCTATAGGCGACCTATAGGAATCCACATAGATTCCTATGAGAATCCACATGGATTCCTATAGGACAATACCTATATAGGATCCTATATAGGATCCTACGTGGATTCTCATAGGAATCCATATGGATTCTATATAGGATCCTATGTAGGATCCTATATAGGATTTTTCAGTAGGGTGGACTTAAATAAAAAAGCAGTTTAACCAAAAAAATATTAATTTGAATTTTTTTCTGCTGTTTCTGCTTGACGGCAGGTTTTTCTGTTATTCTCTATTTCATAAATAAAAATATAATTTTTTAAATAAAAATAAATTGTTATCACAGTTTTACTTTAATATATATATAAGGAACAATAAACTTCATTAAGTTGATCAATGAAGAAAGCAATCAATTTTTTTAATTGATTTATTCATTTTTTTACATTTTAAATTTCAAATCTGTTCAGGGCTGCAAGGCATCACAAAACCGTTTTCACCAACCTCGACCGGCCTTTGAATATTTTACAATAATTTCGAAAATTATTTATAATAAAAGTTGAATAAAGTATAATTGTATTATTTTTGTCCATCTAAAAGCGACCCATGTGAGACTGAATGAAAATTAATTGTAATTTTCTAAAAAAAGGCGAATTACTTATGTCGGTAGAAAGAGTCTCAACCGTCTTGACCGTCTCCAGCAGTCTCAAAATTTTGACCTGCATTAGTATATTACATGCGCGTGGTTTGGGGGGGGGGGGGTGTCAGAGGGGTCGTGACTCCCCCTAGAAGACTTAGATTTATATGAGAGTAAGAGAGAAAGCGTTATAGTGTTATCTCTTTCTCTCTAATATATATAACCTCCACCAAAAACCTTATCTGGACACGCGCCTGGTATATTATATGAACAAATTAATGTAAGCCCGGTGTGTGGTGTATAATATATACAATGAAATGTAAAATTATTATAAACTGTCACAGTACAGGTAAGATTACTATAAATCACCATAAATTACCGCTAGAATGTCTATAAATTACCGCAAAAATGTCCATAAATTACCAAAATAAAAAATTTAAATTGTGATTTGTGCTTTACATTTTTGTTTTTATAAATTACTGAAAAAATATTTATAAGCTACCGAAATAAAAGTTTTGAATTGTAGTGTGTTACTTAAACATTTTTATAAATTACTTGGGAAATTTCATTAATTACCGTATAAATTTCCATAAATTGCCAAAACAAAAAGTTTAACACAAAAAGTTTTTAATTTTTGGTAGAATGAATTTATCACTCGATTTTTAATTTTCATTATAAAATCTATTTGGATATACAGTTTTGAACATAATATAAGGTACGTATAAGTGCTTACAAGTAATTTGTTTTAAAAAAATACAAACTTAACAAGTTGTGTGCTACGCGGAGAATCACCCATACACTGCAAAAACTGCTGTCTTCTAAGTGGTCTTATTTTAAGACACAAGACATTAAGAAAGCGTCTTACGGTTATTTCAAGCTATTTCATTGATTAATAATTTTGAAAGATGTTTTATCTCAATGGTTTAAAATTAAGACACTTTAAAACGTCTTAAAAGTGAGGACAAAAATGTCTTAAAATAAGACATTTGTTTTTACAGTGTATAAATATTAAATAGAACTGTTGCTAATAATTTTTGGTATAAAAAACGTAAAATATTATAAACCTAAATTTACATAGTAATGTTATCCATTTTTCCATATGGCACTTTCAGGGCTATACGCACTCTCGAGTCGACTCGTCGTTGCAGGTTTCAAATGATCTTCTTAAGTCGCGCTATTTGTCGTTATTTATCGCTATTCGTTGGGCTCACAGGACTCGCGTTATTTGGAAATACTCGCATAGTGTTTCCTTCGCAGGCCTTCTGCAATTCCAGAACTATAACAGTGTGTAGGAATATAGGTAATCATATTTTTTCAATTGCTTCGAGTTATGTGCAGGACATAGAAAATTGTTCTAAATAAAAGATAAAGAGTTTCAATAAATCAATAACTTGGAATTTAATTTTTTTCTCATACTGCAACTACTCTCTAAATTTCTTAGAGTGAAAATTCCACTCTAATTTAGGAGTGAGATGTACATTCACTCCAGATAGAGTGAAAGTTCACTCTAAAAGAGTGAGATCGTTCACTGTAATGGAAAGAGTGCAGAAATTCACTCCAGTGATTGATGAAAGATTTCACTTTAAAAAATTTAGAGAGTATGGAACGCTGTTAAGTACACTGCACAGTAAACACTGTATATTCTTCTAAGTGTAATAAGCCAATAATTTTAACAGCAATTTTATTAGAACATGGCTAGTTTTCTTTTTAATTGAAAGAGAATTGTATCAAGGTCGTATCCAGAAAAAAAATGGTGGGGGGTTTGTCAACAAGCAGTCGAGGTGATAACCTTGTTTTTTGGAAAACTTGAACAGCTGTCAAAAATATTTGGGGGGGGGGGGGAGTCAAACACCCTGGGGTCGCCTGCCTACAGTCTTAAATTGTGTAATGAGTTTAAATCTGAGTTTCAACCTTCGGAGGTTGGAAATTTTTCGGACATTTTGAAACATAGGGGGCTATTTTATTTTGGAAATATATTGCAATATATGACATTCGAGCAAAAATTATGCACTACATGCATTAAAAAAATGAATTGTTAATTTACAATTATTAAAAGAAAGTAATTATTTATTTTAACTAACAGTTTTGAAGTAATCAACTTTTCAACAAACAAACAAATTATAAACAATTATAATTTATGTCATATATTGTAACAAACATTGTTTTATAACAATATATACACTGTAAAAATACACTTTGTTTTGTTAAAAGTTTTTTTTATTTAATTATACTAAATTAAACAATATTATATGCCAATATTCATTGTACCTATTTATTAGTGAATATTAGTACAAATATTAATTTTTCTTTTTTAACTTCTTGTGGGGACAGGTCAAATTATGACATTTTCAGCCTTTTAAACCGTGTAAACGAAAAAATATTAAATTATGTATAAAAGTATATGTTGGTTTTTGTTTATAAACATAAATTTTACTTTTTTACGTTGAAATAATAGAAGAAGACAAAAAATATTTGTGATTATTCTTTCAAAACATGGGAAAAATGAATTTGTGCGCTACGGGGAGAATCACCCATATGTATTTAGGGTGATTTGTTTTTGACCAAATTTTTTTTTGTCCTTCATCGAAATTTGGTTGGATATGTCGTAAGAAAAATTGCCTGAAAGTTACAGCCTTTAATATTAATTTTAAGTACTCGCCCACAACATTAAAAGATTTTCCATGTAAAATACACGTAAGTCGACGTACTTTTTTTTAAAATTTCTATAACAAAAGTGCCCATTATCGCGAAAGTGTAAGTTGCAGTGATTAGTTGATACGTGTCACTAAATTTTATTTGTACCCATAATTTGTGTTTTTTTGCTGTTATCTCCGAAAAAATTAATTTGAAACAAAAATTTAAATGACAAATTTGTTAAAAATTTAATTTGCTACAAAAAAGTCCCACAGACAAAATTGATTAGATTAATATTTCTTGAGATATTAGACTTTAAGTTATGAAATGTATACAATTTTGAAGATTTATCGAGTAAAAAGTTTAAAATTATTGATCTCTCACATTTCGCGTTAATGGGCACTTTTGGAGAGCGTTTAATTCCGAGTAAATCAAGACCAAAACCAATGGAATAACATAAAATGCGACAAAGTTATGGAAATTTGAAAAAAAGTACCTCGACTTACGTATATTTTACATGGAAAAACTTTTAATGCTTTGGGCGAGTACTTAAAATTAATATTAAGGTCTGTAACTTTCAGGCAATTTTTCTTACGACATTTATTTAACCAAATTTCGAGTCAGGAATAAGAAAAAAAAAATTAGTCGAAAAAAAATCACCCTAATGTATATATATTATTTATAGTATTTATATTGAAAACCGAAAAACATTTTGTCAGTATAATTCAATTTTAAGTTTGGAATGAATGTTTTTAGTGCGTGTTGAATCAACCAAAATTTAACGAAAACTGAAGAAATTTACAAGGAAAGTGACAGTTGAAATGAAACACATGTTGAAAGTCGTAAAAGGATCAAGCGAGGGATCATGAAAAGTTTAAGTTGTCTCGATAGGAAAAAAACTTTTTTGTGTGGGTGCATTGTTGAAGTGGTCAAGATGTTAGAGACCTCAGGAAACATTTTTGTGGCGATGTAAATGAAAATATAAACAGAAATATTGCTGAGAATAAAACTGTAGAATTGCTTTGTAAAAAAAAGAGATAACTTGTTAGTGTTAGTGGCATTACGTTCGTCAAATGCTGTTGTATCCATTAATTCCTCGATTAATTCATTTCGAGGATCATAAGTTTTTTATAATTTTCCGTTCTGTCTCAAATTTGTACCTCAATTTTTAGTTTATGAAAATCGAAAGTATGGTCCTCAAAAGAGGCATGTTCTATAATAAGAGCAGTCCATTTCTTAGGTGGTTAATAACTTTTAAAACATTCAATAAAAGATTTGTAAAAAGTTTTTTTAATAAAGTCTGAAAAAAATTTTAATTACTCCCTCTCTCTAAATCTGAAGTAGTGTTTTTCTACTAATGACCAAATTCATTTCAAATCAGGCAGGCTGGTGAACATGCTCGAAACTGAAAATCAATTTTATCTCCAAAAAGCTGTTTTTCAAAGTTTTCAAAGAATTTTAGACTGCACATATTCTTTTGTTTGGCTGAAAAATTTTTTTCATGCAGTTATAAAGATTTCAATTTTTAAAGTCGGAACTCTTGTTTCTTTAAAATATAAGAAAAAAAAACCTTATAAGTGTAATCACTTTTTAAATAATTAGGATGTCATATTCTTTTTTACGGCCTGAAAGAGTTGTTACTCCTTTTCAAAAATCCATAGAAAAATTTTAAAAATGTTCTAAAATAACAAAATGTTGGGAGTTTTACTAAAAAATTTTGAATTGCAATTAAACAAAAACCTTATAGTTTTTTTTAGAAATTGTCGTTATAGTAAATATTATTTTCCACTTGTGTCCAAGTGTCGAAAAAGAGAAAAAAAAAATTTTTTTTTTTTTAAAGGACAATTTTATTTTTCTCAAACAATGCACTGGGTATCAAAAAATTTCTGAAATAAAAGTTGTTCCTTTTCAGAAAATATAAAAAAAAGTATCTCTTGATATTCTTCTTTATTTCTTGTTTTTTCAACAACTGTCGTCAAAATTCGATAAAAAGGTAATTTTTAGACAAATTTGCAGTGTTTTTGGATGCAATAAGGTAATATAATTGTTAGAAAACGTGTTATTTATCAGAAGCGTTTATATTTCAAGCATATCACATTTTTAGTTTAATTGAATTAGAGATTGAATTTTATACATATATATTTGTAAACTCTTTTCATTAGAAAATTCAAATTAAGAAGTGGATTTTAAGCTGAAAAAAATTATTATTAAAGTTAATTTTACCAAATTTTGAAATATCAAGTTTCACATTTCTCAGAAAAAATTATATTGTTTCAAAATTTGTTGTCAAATAATAATAATTATTATTTAACATTTTATGTTTTTTATTTAAATATAGTGAAAATATGTCATTTTTATCCAATCTTGACAAATAGTAGCTCATTTCTGTCTTTAAAACGTTATTTACAATATTTTTTGTTGATTTTTGTTAAATAACATTGTGTTTAAAAATACATCTAAATCAAATTTTATTTATTCAATAACTTTTGAATAAAATATTTTTAAAAATGTTTCAATAAGTCGAGCAATAAGTAAGATGAGCAATTATTTGTCAAAATAAGATGAGATTTTAACTAGAAAAAAAGAAAAACCAATTGTTAAATACCCCCACAGCACCGAAAATTTATTAAAGATTTATTTGCAAACTTCGGAATATGTAGGTGCAAAGCTTAGTGAAAATTGTGTAAATATTTAAATGTCCCGATGAAATAAATGTTTAGCGTAAAAGTTGACTGAAGATTTAAATTAAATTTTCGTGAAATTTTCGTCGCGAAAGTTTCCTGAACATTTAAATTACATTGTCGTGAAATTTTTGTCGCGAAAGTTTCCTGAACATTTAAATTACATTTTCGTGAAATGTTCGTCGTGAAAGTTGACTGAAGATTTAAATTAAATTTTCGTGAAATTTTTGTCGCAAAAGGTGATTCAACATTTAAATTAAAATGTCGTGAAATGTTTGTCGCAAAAGTTGATATAACATTTAAATTAAATTTTCGTGAAATGTTTGTCCCAAAAGTTGATTCAACATTTAAACTGAATTTTTGTGAAATGTTTGTCGCAAAAGTGGATTGAACATTTAAGGGGTCAGTACACTGAGAGAAAAAAAAGGTTACTACCACGGAGGACACAAGTAGGAATTGCCTGAGTGACTCGGGTAGTAGAACTCAAGTTAACGCAACTTGGGACTCCGGTAAATACTGCTTGGGTCTCAAGTCGACGTAATTGGAGACCCAAGCAGTATTTACCGGAGTCCCAAGTTGCGTTAACTCGAGTTCTACTACCGGAGTCACTCAGGCAATTCCTACTTGTGTCCTCCGTTGTAGTAACCTTTTTTTTCTCTCAGTGTATGGGTTTATTGTACAAATTTGCAAGGATTTTTTTTTTTATATTAAAATATATTTTTATAACCCAGTCTTTTTATACATAAAAATTGACATTTAAAAGTGACAAAAAATGTGTTTCATTTTTATATTTGATTGTTTATTTCTGCGTAATAGTTGCTTGAAGTTACCCCTTTTTTTACAACTTAATTTGTTTAAAAAACGGGTTGAATATCAATGGATCTTTATTATCCTAGTTCATGCCAAAGCGGCATGTGCATAGAAGAACCCATGAAAATTTGAGCTTAATCGGTTCAATAGTTTATCTTAAATCGTGTCGGCCAGGTCAAAAAACGTTGTTTTGAGAAAAAGGCGTTTAACATTCGCGCAACCAAAGGCTGCTCGGGCCGGTCACGCAATATAAATATTCTATTGTGCTTTTGATTTATATGGTTAAAACGACTTAAATACATAAATAGTTTTCTCTAATATTGCAGTGTATGATCAAATAATAAATTTTACTGATAATGCTATAAGGACATTTGTTTAAACAATTTTTTACTGCTATGCTATGCGCCTTATATGCTTCTGCAGTATCGCGTTTTTTAGCATGTTTTTGAACTCTACTACCTATATATTAGTTTTTATCTTATTTCTATAGGTATATAGTATACGAAATTGATGTTCATGAAAAATAAATTTGTTTAAAAAATAAATCCATACTGACCCCTTAAGTGAATATTTGCTAAATGTTGAGCGGAAAGTTGACCGAATAAAAAAAAATATATTAAATAGAAGGGGGACAAGTAAATTAAACAGTAATTAAATTAATGTAAACACATTTATTGAATAAAATTTTGAAGATTCTGTAACGTTTTACAAATCCTTAATCTAATACAATCTTTCAACTTACAATTTCCTGTGTGTTGCATTTCTTTTGTTTTGTTACTGAAAATTAAAACTAAAAAATAAAAATAAATGTTAAATAATATTCAATAAATGTGTTTATATTAATTTAATTACTGTTTAACTCACTTGTTCCCCTTATATGTAATATAATTTTTTTTATTCGGTCAACTTTCCGCTCAACATTTAACAAATATTCACTGAAATCTTCAATCCACTTTTGCGACAAACATTTCACAAAAATTCAGTTTAAATGTTGAATCAACTTTTGGGACAAACATTTCACGAAAATTTAATTTAAATGTTGTATCAACTTTTGCGACAAACATTTCACGAAAATTTAATTTAAATCTTCAGTCAACTTTCACGACGAACATTTCACGAAAATATAATTTAACTGTCCAGGAAACTTTCGCGACGAAAATTTCACGAAAATGTAATTTAAATCTTCAGTCAACTTTCGCGACGAAAATTTCACGAAAATTTAATTCGAGATTTAATGTAAATCTTCAGTCAACTTTTACGCTAAACATTTATTCAATCGGGACATTTAAATCTTTCGAGAAATCTTTACACATATTCCGAAGTTTGCAAATAAATCTTTAATAAATTTCCAGGAAATTTTAGTTGCTGTGGGGGATAATTATTATTTGACAAAAATTGTAGCTCAAACTAAATTTTTGTAAGAAATGTATACTTTTATCTTTCAAAATTTGGTTAAATTAATTATAAAAACATTTTTATTCCATGTGAAAAGAAAAGGCATATTTTAGTTTAAGGTTATGTCAATGGAGAGAACGTCTAGGAACTAAAAATGTGATATATTAGAAATATAAACGCTTCTGATAAATTTCATTCTTTCTAACAATTATTTGCTTATTTGAATCCAAACAGACTGCAAAGTTGTATAAAAATTAGCTTTTTATCGAATTCTGAAGAAATTTGTTGAAAAAACGAGGAATAGAGAAGAATATCAAGGACAACTTTTATTATACTTTTTTGAAAGGAACAACTTTTATTTAGGAAGTTTTTTGATATCTAGTGTATTTTTTTGAGAAAAATGAAATTTTCATTTAAAAAAATAAATAAAATTTTTTTCTCTTTTACGGAAATCGGGCACAAGTTAAATTCTTATGGAAAATAATCCTAACTATGACGACAATGACCAAACTAAATTTCAACCAAACAACGATGGGGTTTTTGAGTAATTGCAACACTGAGAAAATGAGCCTCTTGCCAAGCAGCTTTGGAACAAAACAAAGAAGATACCGGCGATCACAACTGAATTGCAAGGTTAACAGTAGCCTTTATTCTGCTATAGTAAAAAAATGCTTTGCAGGGGCTATATCAGCAACCATTCTGGCTACATTTAATGAAAAATTGGTTATATTTAGCCAACGTATTTTCTCAGTAAATTAAAAATTTTTTAGTAAAACCGGCCGCAATTTTCTTAATGTAGAAGCATTTTTCAAATTTTCAATGGATTTTTAAAGAGAATTAACAACTCTTTCAGGCAGTAAAAAAAAGAATGTAATATCCCAATTATTTAAAAAGTTATTACACTCATAAGGGTCTTTTTCTTAAATTTGAAATAAACGAGAGTTTATTTCAAATAATAACGCGAGGTTTTTAATGAAAAAAATCTTTATATGCAGTTGCTTAAGTTTGTTACTTGGTATAAATATTTTCTGATATGTAGACTACAGAGAGTACTAAATGAATATACTTAATCCTTTATCCGAAATCGGAAAAAAAACGTAAAGTCGAGAAAATTAAGCTGAAAAATTCCAAAGTTCTCAAAATTCTGTTCAGATCTCCGGAAGTTTAAAAGTGTTTCTAAAGGTATTAATAATACTTATTGACAATTTAGTTTTGATGATGTATACGTGATGCGCTAATTTTTTATTGCGTATTTTAAGGAAAAAGTGTAAAAAACTGAAAAACAAGGATTTGGTGGGTTATTTTGTGCATTCTTTAAAAACAAGTTTTTTCCAATAATTTGTTTTGTAGTTAGTCAAAATTACTTTAGAATTTCGTTTTGAAACAATTTTGTCTTATTGTTGTTATAAAAGACAAGAAATAAGCATAAAATTTCAGTTTTACACATGGCGCCTTAAAACCTCAAAAAAGTAAAATTAATAATTTTATGCTTTTCAAATTAATTTTGAAACTTTTTCTCTTAAAATAACTCAAGAAGTGTAATAGAAGTTATTTTAAGTAAAATTTTCTTAAAGAAACAACTTTTTTTGTAAATCTACATTTTTGTGAAATTTTATCCCTGTCCAAAGTAAACCACTCAAAAAGTGATTTTTCAGTGGTCTGACCTGCATGTCTTCAAATAGAATTTTTTTGGAGTTGGGGTAACAATAGTACAATAGTTTTTAATGCCAAGTAGTTTTGTAAGAGAGTAAACGTCGGCTCTTTAACGAAAAAAATTTACAAGCAATTGGAACAGAAAATTCAGGTCAAACACTGATTCCAGATTGTAATTTTTTTTTCTCTTATGGTTTCCTTAACCCAAAATTTTTATGACTAAAAACTTTTGCAATTTCAGAAATTGAAATTTCAAAAATAAAAATATGAAATTTACGTATTTTCACGATTAGGAATATCGAAAAAAAATTCTAAAAACTATTAAAACTGAAGGAAAGTAAATTTTGAAAATTATTTTTATTATTATGAAAAATAACTTTTTTGAGTAAATTTGTAGATATACTTTATCGTTAGAACACGTAGAATATTAATATTCAATTTTTAAATTTATTAATACGAGATTACAGAAATTTTAGTTCCTGATTTTTAATTAAATTCAGGAGTCTCCAAGTTTTATGACCTCTCTGATGGACCCTTCTCCGAGGCCTTGAATATATTAAAAATAGACCTGTGAAAAATTTGTTTCTTAACAAATTAATTTGTTTAAATTTTAAAGTTAGAAAAATGTTTCTTTTAAATTTAGAATCTGTAAGTTCTAACAATTACGTACATATAAAAATTTCTGCAAAAATCATAAATTTAAATGAATAATATCGTATCTTATAAACGGTAGCAGATATTGAAAAACTGATGTCATTTTTGAATAGAAGTAATATGTATTATGTTAATAGTATAATAACATATATATAAAAGTGGCTAAAGTTTTGAACAACCAATATAATATTGGAATAAATAATTTAAATTATTTAAAATTATAAAAAAGAATGTTATCCTTCCATTTTAAGAGAGTAAAGGCTATAAAACGATTTGGGGCTTACAGGCCGACTGTCATAAATCAATATACAATATACAATAGATATTTTCAGTGGCGAATTGATCCAAATCACAACTGAGAAACCACGGGAAATACAGTGGTTCTATCTCAGTGGTTTTTCAGTAGTTTTCTTTCCACAGGGTAGTGTTTTACTTTCAAATTAGTTAAACAATTCCTAGAAAAAAAATATTTCTGGCTTTGTTTTTCTTTATTGTACTCTAGAATATCTACACAGTTAAAAATTTTGTGTTAATTTTAACATAAGTCACATGTCTTAAACGGTCCACTCAAAATTTGTGTTAATTTTTAACACAAGGATTTGAGTTGTTTTGTTTATCGTCTGCTTAACAGAAGTAAAATATAATCGTGTGTTAAGTTAAGAAGTAAATTTAATTCAATTAGTATTGAATTTTACCTTTTGATTATTAAAACCCAAGCAGCACGTAATATTACATGAATATCACAGTGACATCATATTGTAATATTGGTAATATTACGGGGTGATATTACAGTGATATTGACGTAATATTGACGTGATATTGAAATGTCCGCCTCAAGGTAATATTACAGTAATATTACAAATATTTATTTATTGAAATATTTATTTTACATTAAATAAAATATTTTAAAAAAACCCGGCTCACACGGGGTTCGAACACGCAACGTTCGACACGACGTGAATACGCCTTGTACCTCTCGGCCATCTAGATCTTGGAATGTATTTCAGAAAGTGTTCTTCATGTAGTACCTTAAATTCTCTTTGGTACAATATGAAGAACACTTTCTAAACTATATTCCAAGAGGTAGATGGCCGAGAGGTACAAGGTGTATTCACGTCGTGTCGAACGTTGCGTGTTCGAACCCCGTGTGAGCCGGATTTTTTTAAAATATTTTATTTAATGTAAATTAAATATTGAAATAAATAAATCTTTGTAATATTACCGTAATATTACTTGTAACATTACCTTCAGGCGGACATTTCAATATCACGTCAATATCACAGTAATATCACCCCGTAATATTACGAATATTACAATATGA
This sequence comes from Ganaspis brasiliensis, assembly GCA_037103525.1. Taxonomy (NCBI): domain Eukaryota; kingdom Metazoa; phylum Arthropoda; class Insecta; order Hymenoptera; family Figitidae; genus Ganaspis; species Ganaspis brasiliensis. Next base: position 220,425 of record JAZKLR010000401.1, read on the forward strand.
TGTCACTGTGATATTCATGTAATATTACGTGCTGCTTGGGAATGAATTTTCGATATGAAATTTACGTTTTACAACAAATAATGAAATGTAAATTACAATGTTATTTCTAAGAAATTAGAGGTTATGTTCAAGCATCGAATGACAGTTATTAAATCAACACACGAAAAATGTTAAATTTTGACACAAAAAATTTAACAAGATAGGACCGATTGTTACACAATTACACAAAAATTTTAACTGTGTAGAAATAATACTTCCTCCAGCAAAAACGTTAAAAAAAACCCCACCATGGGGTTTATTTTGTGCACAACTTTGAGTTTCTATAACTCAGACAAAAAAAATTTTTCTTGTCGGCTAACTCATAGGACACCTTTAAAAGAATGTCTCCAACATAACTGAATAGATAAATTATTTATTTTTTCGAAATCTGAATTTTGATATAGCATAGAGTGGAAAAAGAGCGGTTTTGTGCACAAAATAGCCCTACTTGACAGAAATTCAGATTTAGAGAGTTGAAAAGCTTCAAAAGATGATTAATTTAAATTCTTTAAAAATGCATTCAAGAATAATAATTAAGTAAAAAAAATTTTTATTGATGAACACTTTTAAGAAACTTGCATCAACGTCTTAATAAATTAAAAAGATGACCAAAAATTATCTTCAAATTTACGTATTTTTCGCTTTTTAACCAACAATTAAGATGCAAAAGTGTATGAAAACGGTGCATAATTTTTCAAAGCTGTGGACTATTTATAATAGAGAGTCCCGGCCCAGATTGACATTAAAAGTTTCTTTTCAGCTGGTCATTTAAAGCTTATTGTAAGCTTCTATCTTTAGCTTGAAGTTAAAAGTTTACAAATATTTTGTGTATACTTACACTAAGTTCAATGTAAGATGTTGTGCTGTTATTTGTTAATCTCGTTATTATTGAAAATAACATAAAAAATATTTTATTCCTTTGAAAAAAATTCATTCAATCACTCAATAAATCATCAATTTATTGTTATTTTTATTTGAATTAAATGAATTAAAGTTGAAAATGTTCCAAACATATTTATTTAATTTTATTTTCATTATAAATGAGTTAATCTGAAATAAATAAATCTGAACTAAATTTTAACCTGCAGATCATCGGGGTTCGTTTCTTATAAAATCCGAAAATAATCAACTCGTATCATAAATTTATCAAATATTAAGTTTCAATCACATGTCCAGATGAAAAAAATTGTCAGTATTTAAAAATATTAATTTAATTTTAATTTAATTTTTATTATAAAGAGATTTATTTGTATTGAATAATCTAAGCTGTAAGTATTAAAAAATATTCATATCATTTTTTTAATTATAAAAGGTTTCAATTGGATTACTTAAATCTGAACTGTAGGTTTTCAAAAATATTGATTTTTAAAAATTTTAATTTACTTATAAAGGGATTCATTTGTATTGAATAACCTGAACTGTGGACATTAAAAAATATTCATTCTATTTTCTGTATTTATAAAGGGATTCATTTGGATTGACAAATATTTAAACCCATATTAATAAGGATTGATTTCCAGATAAAAGTAGGTGTTATCACCGGATACAAATGGATTGGACAGAAAACGTATTAAAAAAGATTACATATTTTGACTTTTTCTTCGAAAATCATAAAATTTCAATCTTTTTCAATTTCGTCCTTCTTACTGGGATCTTCCATAGTAGGTTATTTATTTATTTTCCCTGAGACTGCAGCCACCCTGTACTATAATACCTGCTACTACACACTTAAACAAAATTAACAGTATAATTAAAAACTTTTACTCACCTTTTTAATACACTTTATCCATTAAAAGAACAAATTTTCGGGAAGAACGATGACAACAGCAACACCTAGTCTGGACGCATGTTTTGAACTGCTGTTGCAGCTGTTTTTCTCTTCAATGCCGTATCAAGTAAATTTCTAGGGGGTGTTTAGTATATGGGCGATAGACTTAATTTTAATTTGTGAAAAATTATTGCAGAATGATAGAAACAATTGTACATTGAACAAATAACTGGAATTTGAGCTAAATAATATAAATATTAGAAAATTAATTAAAAAATTAATGAAAATGGTAAAAAGTAATTAAAAAATGATAGAAATAATTGAAAATTAAAGAAAATAATAAAATTTTGTAAAAAATAATTTAAAAAATTACAGAATATATTTCAGATAAACAAAACCACTTCAGAAATGATAAAAATAATTGGAAATTAAAGATGATTATGGACATTGAAGAAAAAATCTAGAAAATTAAAGAATATTTAATTGATATAAAAGAAAGTGATGGAAAATCGAAGAACATCATTTGAATATTTGAAAAATACAACAACAGGATGTCTAGCGAAATATGATTTTCAAATTCCCGACAAATTCCCTGTTTTCCTGGATCTTAAATCAAATTTTTCACGGATTTCTTTTCTGAATGATTTATGGTTATAATATTAAAATAATTATCAGTTAATAAGAAATATTAAGCAGATCGGGTATTAAAACTCAATACATGTCTTCATTAATTAGACAAGTATTATATAATTTGTTTTATAACCTAATCAGTCGACAATATTTCGATCTAAGTTTAAATTTTTAATTTAATGCTTAAAGATCTATTAAGTTTACATATCAAAAAGATATAAATCAATTTCATCTAAAAGAAGTTGTTTTTCACAGAATTTTAGACGACACGTATTTTTTTGTTTGACTGACAAAAATTTTTCCCTTTTAGTTATAAAGATTTTAATTATTAAAGTCAGAAGTCTCGTTTATTTAAAATTTGAGAAAAAATAATAACTTTTTACGTATATAGGATATCTTATTCTTTTTTTACGGCCTTAAAGAGTTATATTAATCCTCTTTAAAAATCCATTGAATTATCAGAATTACTAAGACGACAATTTAAAAAAAAAAAAAAAAAATCAAAAAAAAAAAAAAAGTACGCGCCAATTTTTGAAAAAAAAAATGAAAATTGACTGAAATTTTTAGAAATTCCCGGACTAAAAATTTAAAAACAATAAATAAAAATTTAATAATTTCTTTTTTTTTGTACAAAAAATGATGAACCATGAAACAGGTTTTTTAATACTGAAAAATATTTAGAAAATGATTAAGGAATTATCATTTATTATTAAGTTAATTATTACAATTATTAAGTTTGCTGCACTCGCTTCGCTCGAGCAGCAAACTTTGCACTCGTCGGAAAACAGCTGCTTTCGATACTTGGTGCACAATGTACTATTCCAGTGACGTCCACTTTTTATTATATATGTATAGATATCAATAATCAATATACTTACATCATTGCCGACAATCTTTTTCGGAACATCGGAATACATGTCTTCTTTTTTCTGCAATGGGAGCCCGCTGTTCATCTTCAACATAACATTCTTCTATTAAAAACCATTTTTATTTCACCTTGCTTCCCAATGGGAAATTGCCATTACTGACTATGGGCGCGAGACTTGACTCAATATCGGCTGCCAATACTTTAGCCTGGCTAACAAATGGCGGCCAATATTGGCCAATATTGGTTCAATCTTGGCAAGATAACGATGTTGCCAAGACTTGGCATATGAATAATGCCAATTGGACCAGTATTGGCCCAATAATAAGAACATTTTTTATCTCATTTCTATTCTTATTTCTTTTTAGCATTTACTGTGGCTACTGTTATACATACTAACTTCCATAACTAAATAGACACCTGTTTTAAAAATTTCAAATTTTTTTTTCTTTTAATTAAGAAATAAAATTTTGTTATGCTATTTGAAACTATCTTAATTCTTAACAGTATAAAATGACTTTGAAAGAATGTTTTTTAATATAGTGCAAAAAATGTGTAAATTGCAATGTTTTTTAACTCTTAAATAACTTATGAAATAATAAACATTTAAAAAAAAAAGTTAAAAATTTAACGTTAACTTCTTTATTATTAAACAGTTTGCTATATTCTTTAGTCTCATTTAAAAAATGATTTTTCATAAAAAACATTTTTAAAAAAACATCATGAACCAATATTAGGCCAACTTCCTGCCAATCGTAAATTTAACATTTGGACGAGTCTTGGCAACATCGTTATCATGTCAAGCCTTGACCAATATTTGGCCAATACTGGTTGCCAATATGCGCCCGGGCTCCAAGCACTGGCAACCAAGATTTGCCCAACTTCTTGCCAATCGTCAATTTCCCATTGGGTTACTAAATAATATAATACTTACAGACTCATTGAGGCCTGAACTCTCTTCAATACTGTTACTGCCGTCTTCATTCGACAAGACAGAACTATGATTCGAAGCTTCATTGAGGCCTGAACCCTCTCCCATAATGTTACTGCCGTCTTCATTCGGCAAAACAGAACTATGCTTCAAAGTTGATGCTTCACGCAAATCGTTAAGAGCTTCAACTACTTCGTGCTCTAAAATTTTTTTAAAATGCTACAATAGTTAAATATTTCAGAAATACACGATTCATTTATAATACTAGTATGTCTGCCATTTGTATTTGCCCTAGAGAACAATTTCGTAGCTTTTAATCCTTGAGACTACATTACAGTGATCAGAAGACAGTATACACATATGCTTCAGGAAGGTAAAAGTATTGGACCCAATTATTATGTAAAATTTGCGCAATATTAAGATAATAATTGTATACTAATTTTACCTTTCTGTTCTGATCATGTGATCGATATAATTTTCTCTTATCTAAATGAAATTAAAGTTTAGTTTTCACCCCAAATATAAAAGTGTACATGAGGCTGATCAAACCTGTGAAGAAAAATGCTCTCACTTGATTTCAATGTTGACGTCTCTCGGTCTTAAAAGATGAAATAAATTAGTTAATGTTGATTTATTAGAAATAACAGAGTGTCACAAGTGGGGGAACTTCAATTTTGCAGCTATAAAAAAGAGCTAAATATTATTTTTAAACAATTTTCAAAATTTTTAAAAATTATTAAAAAATATTACAAAATTTTTAAAGTAACAAAATTGAAGTTCCCCCCTTGTGCCACTCTATTATTTCTAATAAATCAACATTAACTAATTTCTTTCATCTTTTAAGACCGAGAGACGTCAACATTGAAATCAAGTGAGAGCATTTTTCTTCACAGGTTTGATCAGCCATAAGGCTCAAATGTAGGTTGTCATACCTATCCTTTCCATGTCAAAATCATTTTCGTCTCTTAGAATAATGGTGTCATCTAACCCAGACCTTGTCATATTCGCAGTATCTAAAAAGAAAACATCTACGTGTATTAAGTTGGCCGTTATTTTCCCAATGAAAGTTGGAATTTCTTAGTTCGAGGAGTGTAATTTAATTCAGAAAATTATTTTTGAAATGTTTTAGTGTGTTTTCAATTACATGAATAAAGAAGCTGCTCGCTTTCAGGAGTATTATTACATATTACTTTGACAAATTGTTATCACCTGATGCACTATTAGCAATTCCTCTTCGATTTTCTACAGTCATTTTTGCGAATTTTTCAAAAATGGCTTTATTTTGAGCATCTTCTATTTCATTATTTTCTTTGTACTGCAATTTTCTCCTCGCAGCGTTCTACAGTAATAAACAAACAGTATTAAGTTACATAACATAAAATAATATAAAAAAACAAGAATAACATACTTTACGTTGCTTCTTTGCAACTGTTGCTCCCGGAAGTGAAGAAGAACTCGAGGCAAAACTGGCATTTCTTTTATTAGGAAATTGCAGTCGTTTTGCCTCCTTTTGAATCTTTATTTCAGAATCGTTCTCTGTAAAATAATAATAAAAAATATGTCAATAGTAATAATAATAATCAATATAATATAATTAATTACAATCTTGATAAAAAACTGTAATAAATATAATTCATTATAGGGGAGAGGGCCCCAAGATGGACACCCTATCGATTTATTCCTCTAGAATCCAAACCGAATAAAATATTTTAACATGTTTTATACTGGATGAAAGTATAATTTATAAGGTAACTTATGACCACAGGGATAAAATTTTATTTTGAACATAAACATTTTTTAAAGCATTTTTTCTAATTGTTAAAATTTTCGATCTAAAAAAAAAGTGTCCCCAAGATGGACACCTTCTTAAAAGTCTCTGAAAAATGTATTAAATAAAAAATAAACACCGTGTAACAATTCTGAAACTAATTTTTAATCATTTGACTGTATTTATCAAGAAATAAAATCTATAAAAACTTCAATTTATTAGCTTAACAGTAAAAAGTAATAAAATATCGAAAAATATCGATATATCAAATTCTCTAACGATAACATCGCTTTTTATGGTAGAAAATAAAAAGTTTTAATTAATTGGCTCAAAAAATTATTGAAAAAAGTGTAAAATCTAAAATATGAAAATAAATGCATTGAGATTTGAGGCCTGTCCATCTTAGGGTTACTGACACCATTCCCCCCCCCCCCCCCCATTAAAAAGTTTGTATACAAACACAAAATTAGTAAAATCATTTTAGAATATTATTATACGACAAATAAAGAATATTATAACGTTAACTACTCATTCAAAATCATAAATTTAAATAACTTTATCAACTTAAGAAAAAACGGTAACAAAAATTTTTTAGACACAAAATCACGTGGTATGTGTAGAAGAAAAACCAATCGGATTTCTTTCTTCAAATGTGCATGAAAATCTTCGTCTATACAAACAACAAAAATGACAGAAAGCATAAGGCGCTTTCACCTTAAACAAAAATTTTATACGAAATGTCCATCTTGGGGCCCTGTCCATCTTGGGACCCTCTCCCCTAACTAATAATAATTCGTATCGGCCGTTTAACAGCTGTGCAATGAATTGTCTGTCCCAGTTAAAAATTTCGTGTGTGTTCCCGTGTGTGTTCCCGTATGGGTTCCTGTATGGGATCCCTTAAAGGTTCCTACATGGGTTCCCATATGGGATCCTGTCTGCAAGGGACACAACACCTAAATAAATTTGACACAACTTTGTCAACCTTTCCTCAAGTTTCTAAACTTGTCTGAAACTTTCTGAAAGTTGGCGAAACTTGAGGAAAGATTGGCAAAGTTGGGTCAAGTTAAGGTGCTGTGGGGGTGTACCTTCATATTTGATAGAATTCTTAAAGTCCCATTTGTCCGAAACTTTTAGGGAGCGTTCATAAACTACGTAGTATGTTAAGGGGGAGGGGGGAGGTCGACTCTTACTACGTAGTTAACAGAAACTAAAATCTTACCGAAAATTTCTAAAAAATTTACATTTTTTAAAAGTTTTATTTAAAATTTTTTTATTTGTTGATTATTAAATGTTTCATTATACCTATATGTGTATATGAGGGTGGCCCAAAATAAACTTTGTTCCGATTTTCATAAACCTTACACCCAATTTTGGTCTTTGGCGAAAAATATGAAATACGTATTTTTTTATTTTTTTTTATTTTAATATTAACCCGTGCCGCAAAGCCCTTCAAAAGTACCATTGAATTCACGTACGAAAAAATTCACTTTTTCGTAAATTTGGTATAAAATCGTGAAAAATTTACCTTTCTCTTTCTGAAAACGATATTTCTGTTCAGGAATGTCCAAACAATGAAAATCTGTCGTATATTTATTAAATAAATTATATTAACTATTATTTATGAGCCCGTAAAAAATCTCCATAAACGTAAAAAAAACCTGGAATTTATTAAAAACAATATTTTATTATTTTTAATGCTTTATTCCTCATTTATTGATATTATTATCAAAATATATATTATTGTCCATGTTTTAACATGTTATATAATTTGTTTAAACAATTTATTGTTATTATTTCCTTACTATCTGACAAATTAAAATAGTGTTTTTGCAATTTTTTTTTATTTCTAACCTTTTACGCTCATTAGAAACATAAATATATTTTTATTATCAAATGTCAACATTTTCCAACAAATTAAACTTATTTATTAAATTTATGCTTTCAGTAGAAGGTGATAAACAACAACAGTACTTTGTTTAAATAATTGTGAGGAAAGTAATTTTATTAATTTTATTATTATGTGTTTGTTTGAAGAAAAGGAAGTTGCAAAATTGAGAAAAACTACAATTTTTTAATGCATTTTTAAAAAATTAATAAATAACAACAATAATTTGTTTAAAGAATTTGTAACGACTAAATTTGATAATAAAGATAAATTTATGTTTCTAATGAGCGCCAAAAGTTAGAAAGAAAGAAGAAATTGTAAAAACGCTATTTTTATTTATTATCAGATAGTAGGGAAATAAGAACAATAAATTGTTTAAACAAATTATATAACATGTTAAAACATAGAAAACAATATATATTTTGATAATATCAGTAAATGAAGAGAAAAGCATTAAAAATATTACTTAATATTTTTTTTAATAAATTCCATGTTTTTTTTTACGTATATGGAGTTTTTTTACTGGCTGATAAAAAATTGTTAATATATAATTTATTTAATGAATAGACGACAGATTTTTATTGTTTAGACATTTTTGAATAGAAATATTGTTTAAAGAAAGAAAAAAGTAAATTTTCATGACTTTATACCACATTTACGAAGAAGTGCATTTTTCCTATGGGAATGCAATGGTAATTTTCAAGGGCTTTGCTGCACGGGTTAATATTAAAATACAAAAAAAATTAAAAAATACGTAGGTATCTCATATTTTTCACCAAAGAACAAAATTGGGAGGTAAGGTTTATGAAAATCGAAAAAACATTTTTTTTTGCCACCCTAATATATATGTAAAAAATATTTTATTCAGAATATTTGACAGATATTTTCAATTGACTTACTTGTAATACGAAAATAGTTAAATATGCAGTAAAAATGCATTTTCAAAAAAAAACTACGTGCAACATGGGGGGAGGAGGGGGGTCAAAAAGTGACAAAAATCGGTCTACGTAGTTTATGAACGCTCCCTTATTTTAAAATATTTTGCATTTTTTTTCGGAATCAGTAAGTAAAAAAAGTTTACAACAGGAACTTTCCTGCCAGCCTGAACGGACAATGACATTTGTCGCGAAAAGGTTTTATTGTGGATAGGATTAACACTTCCACACTTATAGTCCACATGAATAATAACTACCTACTCCAAACAGAAAATCTGAGTACAATAAATCACATAGCCCCTCTACATTATTATGAAGCAACTAATAAAACTACATACCTTTACCATATTTAATGACATTCTTTATTAAAAAAATTAACATTTTTGTTTCTTCAAGCCATCGGAAGCAAATTTATTAATTTATTTATAAACATTGAAAAAAAGAAATTTTTCCTTTACAGTAATAATTTCTTAAATAATAGTTACATTCATTGAGAAGAGAAATAAATTAGTTAATACCTTCTTAAAAAACATTATAGATCAGTGCCAACAAAAAGAAATGTTTTCATTTGTTATAAACAAATCATTGCCTAAATATTTTATTTTTAATAAATTGCTGTATTTCATAGTTTTAAAATTATATTCATAAAAAAGGGAATATATTATAACATCTTGCATTTAAGTATTGAAAGAAAGATAGTAAATTATTCTTATTAATTAAACAATTTTAATAAACAAATAAATAGTGAAGTTGCTTATGAAGGGACATATTTAATTTTTTCTATGAAGTTGACTAACACTACCTCCCAAATATTTCATGTTTCTAAAATAAAAAGAATGAAAAAATATTGTTATTTTTTTAAACAATCTTAGTAAACAAATGAGAACTTTATTAATTTTGGTAACAATTTACTCGTTTTGTCTACGAAATCATTGTAAAATAAACAACTTGCGATTGGAATTAACAAAAAAGCATTGCAATGATTTATTAATCGATAGTTTAAACCATCTTCATTAACAAATGCATAACTTAGTTAATTTTTGTAAGAAATTCTTCGTTTCTTCTACAAAATCATTTTAAATTTTGTAATGTTTCTTTGTTAATTTCAATCCCATGCTTATATTCAAATAATTTCCTAGACGAAACGACTAATCTCTTACTGGAATTAACAAAGTTATCCATGTGTTAATTAAACAAATGAAAATTCGAAAACGGGACCTCAGATTTCAAAATAAAAAAATTACGTATATATTTTATTTTTCTCCAAAGAATTTAAACACATATTATATTAAATTGAATTCAAAATTTTCATAGGCAAAATTCACGTGGAAACGCCCATACTTACAAAGTGAAAAAAGTAATTGAAAAAAAACCTATAATTACATATTAAATATAGGAGAAAATAATTGAAAATTGAAGAAAATAATTTGACAATTCTATTTACAATTAAAGAAACTTATTGACAAAGGAAAAAAATAATTTAAGATAAGCAACAAATCTTTATTATTAAAGTAAGTAATGAAGAATTGAAGAAAATAGTTTTAAAAATAGTTTTATTGAATAAGTAAGTGCATCATTGCAAACTGGAAAATGGAATTGAAATTTAAAAAAAAATTGAGACTTGCAGAAAGTAATTGAACGATTAATTTTAAAATTAAAGAAACTTATTACGTATCCAAAAAAATTATTCAAATACGAGAATTTAAAAATATTCATGAAAATAATAGAAAATTGAAAAAAGTAATATCAAATTTTAGATAAATACTTAAAAAAACATCTCAAAATGCCGAAAATAATTGACAATTGAAAAAAAAAGTCGTTAACTGGAAATAATAATGGGCAAGAGATAAACAATGAAGAAGCAATTAAAGAATAATTCTAAAATTTTTAAAGAATAAATTATAATTGGAAAAATTGTATAAAACAATTGAAAGAAATAATTGAAAAATAACGAGAACCATTTCAAAATGGAAGTTATAAAATTGAACAATTGAATTAATATTTTAGAACAATTTTTATTGCTGTTAAAAAGATTTTAAAAATCAGAGAATTTTGAAGATTGAAGAATTGATTGGAATTTGAAAAAAAAATAATTGAAAATTGAACAATATATTTTAAAATGAAATAATGGAATTAAAATTTGAAGAATAGGTATGACATCTGTATCTGAAATTAAAGAAATTTATTGATTTAGAGAAAAATATTTGATTTTTTTACTATTAGGTAAAGAAAATAATTCAAAGTTTAAAAATTGACTTGAAATTTGAAGAAAATAATGAGGAATTGAAGAAAACAGTTGTAAAAATAAATTGAGGAAAAAAGAAAATTAAAGAAGATTGTTGAAAAAAAATTTCAAAACAACTTTTGTGATTAAAAAAATTAATTGAAAAAAATTCGAGTTTTTTTTTTATTTAATTCTCATTAATTTTCCTGATTCATTTTAATCAATTTAATAAACAATTGTAATATGCTTGTTTGTTTGTTAATAATGCCTCATCATGTTAGAAGTAATAGTAATTGTTTTAAAAAAACATATTTCCAACTTACCGCCTAATAGAAGGATGAAGCAGTTGTACAGATTGTCATTGTTATCTTTTGTACCATTCCACCACACTTTATACTTGTGATTCCTTATGAAGTCCTTTTTATTCTTAGGATTGTAGTTTAAAAACGATGAGATTGGCACAATTTTTTCTATTCCATTGCGATACACTAAAGCCATTTTAATAACCGAACTATTTTCATTCTCCATGTTGACACTAAATAGATCGCAAACGCACAGAAGAAGATCGTAGACCGTACAGGTTGAAGTATAGACCGTAGACCTCAAGGCATATAGTCTTAACCGCACAACTTCAAAAGAAGTACTGATGAGCACGAGCGAAAGTTCCGAAAAAGGTAAAGCCTTTTTTTCTTAAGTTAAAGAAAGTAGTAGGAAGAATGTATATAAAAAAAATTTTATGAGAGTTGAACAGGAAAAATAGTATATTTCGTAACATGCGTGACAAGCAGTCGTTTCTGAAACGAGAGCAATGTTTTTGCAACGAGTGAAACGAGTTGCAAAAATTGCGCGAGTTTTAAAACGACTGCTTTGTTCACGCAGTTACGAACGATACTTTTCATAACAAAGTCATAAAAAGCGTGATTCGGTTCTCTGTATAGATAATCAGAAAGTTGCAGAATTAAGAATGATTCACTATGTCACGTCAGAGTGTACACAAATACAATCCAAATTGAATGTCTCACAATTTTTTACTTGTCAACACGCCACGCTAGTGATACGGTCAGGTTAGATTTTGAAGCTGTACTACTCACGCTAAAGACATCGACTCTGTTCTGTTGGTCAAACAGTGCGTGCAAGAAAAGTAGAAAAGTGGGAGACATGCAATTTGGACTGTACTTGTTTGCACTCTGACGTCACACAGTGAATCGTTCTTAAATCTGCAACTTTCTGTTATCTACAGAGAACCGAATCACGCCATTTTTAAGACTGCGTTATGAAAAAGGGATTTTGATAAGGGTCGCAGCTTACTGATTTTTATGATCAGACCTATGGTGCGGGAAAACCGGAGACATTGGAAATACAGAACCAGATGCGTGATTTTCTGCGCAGCGAATACTGTTCTCATGAAAATAAAAGAGACATGTTTTTATAATTATAATAAAAATGTTTTTAAACGTTTGTATGGAGTCCACTGATAATTCAGAAAACTTTTGAAATTAATGCTGATCAAACCTGTAAACAAAAATTCTCTCACTTGATTTCAATATTGATGTCTCTCGCTCTTAAAGGGATGCATGAATAAATTTTAAAATTAATTATTTATAAATCTTCATTTCATAGAATTTCATTAGGTAGCATTTACTGTAAGCCGAAATTTCACATTTCCGAATTTGTTTTCAATCGAACATTAATTAATTCAAATTAACAGAATTTTCATTTTACATTTTTAATTTGGATGAATCTACATGTTACAGAATTTCAAGTGAATCGAATTTTTAAAAGTCAGAATATTCATTTGACCAATTCTTCATTTGTCTAAAATTGTATTAGCACGAATTGACATTTCATGGAAAACTTAAAATGCAGAATGTTTCTTTGTCCGAAATTGGAAATGGCAAAAAAAAACATCGGAGACAAATAATTTGGCGCGAATTTCGACATTTACTAATCAGAAATTATGAAGAAAATTGCCATTCGTTTATTTCACAATTTGTGCAAAAATTAAAATTCGTTTCAATCAGGGACTGACACGAAAACCGAATTCTGTTTCTGTTTTGAATTCTTGTGACGAAACAAAAATGTACAAACAATATTGTTTTGTATTGCGCCTGAAACAAAAATGCTCTGAATTACGTTTTCGTTTCATGCCCGAAACGAAAATCAACTCCGAATTTCGTTTCAGTCTCATGCCCGAAACGAAAAGATTCTGAATTTCGTTTTCGTCTCCTGCAAGAAAAGAATTGTGTTTAAAATTGTTTTTGTGAAATTTAGAGCCTTTTTTATGAGAAACGAAAACGGAATTCGGAGCGGATTTTCGTTTCTGGCATGAAACGAAAACAAAATTCGAAGCCTTTTCGTTTCGGGCATGAGACGAAAACGTAATTCAGAGCCTTTTCGTTTCAGGTTCAACACAAAACAAAATTAAATTGATATTTTGTTTCAGTTTTTCAAAACCGAAACGAAACAAAAATAAAATATACTTTGTTTCGGTTTTCGTGTCAGTCCCTGGTTTCAATTGGAATTCTGTAAAATGAAAATTCTGTTAAATATAAATTTGGTGACATACAAATTCTTTTAAGTGACAATTCAGATTAATTTATATTCCATTGAAAACAAGTTGGAAAATGTAAAATTTCGGCTAACAGAAAGTTGTACCTAATGAAATTCCATGAAATGAAAATTGTAAATAATTAATTTCAGAACTTATTCAATACTATCTCTCTTAAAACCAAGAACGGATACAGACGAGGATTTTGGAGGGGACGATATATGAAGTTGAAAGAGATAACAATATAGTGCTATCTCTTTCTCTCTCATATGAATCTGAGGCTTTTGGGAGAGGGGCGATCGCCCCCTTCCCCCCCCCCCGGGTCCGCGCCTGCTTAAAGGCAAAATAAAACAGTAAATGTTGATTATTATTAAAAATAATGGAGAGTGGCAGAAGTAGTGGAATTTCAATTTTTTTTGCTATAAAGAAGAGCTAAATATTGTTTTTAAAGTGTTTTCGAATACTTTTTATCAGCTCTAGACTGTTTTGAATGGAAAATAATCGTTTCGTTCCATTGTTTGAAATTAGTAGTTTACTTTAGTTTATTACCCCCACAGCATCTTAACTTGACTTAACTTTGCCAATCGTTCCTCAAGTCTCGACAACTTTCTGAAAGTTTGCTGCAAGTTTAAAAACTTGAGAAAAGGTTGGCAAAGTTGAGGTAAATTTAGGTGCTGTGGGGGTAGTTTTTTTGTAATTCAGATTTAAAAATTTTTCCAATCATTTATTATTCTTTTCTTTTATCCAATCATCAGCTCCTTTATCTACGCTTCCGTCTGGAAAATAGGTATTATTAGATACCTATTAGATAAGAATACACGGAGAAAAATGGATTATACAAAAGTCATTGTCTTGGATTATTAAAAGAAATATCATACTGAATATAATCTGTATTATACCATTTATAATCTATAATCTACTTTTTATTGTTTTCAAATAATACCAAGTATAAATAATGGATTATAAGAATTATAATTTAAATTCAATTGATGTACAATTCCAGATTATTAACAGTCTAAATTTAACATACAACTTAACATTAAATCAAGTTGAAATTTATGAAGTTTAAGAAAACTAAACAATTAATTTTTTAAAAATTGATTAAATACTATTTTTTATTATATACTTTAATACTAAAATTCAAAAGTTAATTTATTAACCACTTCGGGAGTATGACGCCAGGGACATTTTCCTTGTGGGGCACCTCTCTTCGGGGTCCCACAGGAAGGGAAATTGAAATCCACATGGGACTACGTAAAAATTGAAATCAAAGAATTGAAAACTTATTTTTGTCAAACAGGGCCGTCGCAAGCAGTATGGAATGTATGGAGTACTCACATGGAATTTAACCTTATTTGGAATTCCATACACGAAAAATTAAAAAGCTTTCGCTTCCCACCCTTCTATACTTCCTTTATCCCCTTTTTCTTAACCCTTTACCAAAAATTCCACACCTGAAAAATGTTGGCTGCGCTGCCCCTGTTGTCATCAAACATCCTGTTTCAGGATGATCCGCCGGGGGTCATTTCTATGCTGGGAAGACTTGCACCCATGTGAAAATTAAAATTAAAAAATTGAAAATTTATTTTTGTCAACAAGTATATCGTATATTTTCAATTTTTTATTTTAATTTTCACATGGGTACAAGTCTCCCCCCGCATAGAAATGACCCCCGGCGGATTATCCTGAAACGGGATGTTTGTTGATAAAAATAAGTTTTCAATTCTTTGATTTTAATTTTCACATGGGTCCAAGTCGCCCCCTCCCCACATAGAAATTACCTCCAGTGGGTCATCCTGAGGCGATATATTTGTTCACAAAAATAAGTTTTCAAATTTTTTTTTAATTTCCATGTGGGGCACCCCTCTCCGGGTTTTTATTATTATTTTATTTATTACTGTTAACCATAGTTAGTAGGTATTTAAAGTTATCTTTGTTGCTAGATGTGAAATCCTACTGATTAATAAATAAACTAACTCATATTTTATAATCCAAACTAATATCAGGTATAATTTCAAAACTATAATACTAGGATGAGTTGTTTTATAATCCTGTTAATTGTCCCACCGTCAGTGTTAAAATATTATAATTGGTATAATCCAGATTATACCTGTTATAATCCATTTTTCTCCGTGTAAGTACTCAATTAGGGTACTCAAAGTTTTGTTTTTTAACTGACTGCGTGGCTAGACAGGAAGAAACAGCAGACTTTCCTTCTTTGAAAGCAGTTTCGTTACTGCTCATTTCATGAGCACTGCGCTTTACTTTTAAACATTACCCAGTAAGAAGGAGGAAATTGAAAAAGATTGGAATTTTATGATTTTCGAAGAAAAAGTCAAATTATGTAATCTTTTTTAATACGTTTTCTGTCCAATCCATTTGTATCCGGTGATAACACCTACTTTTATCCGCAAATCAATCCTTATTAATATGGGTTCAAATATTTGTCAATCCAAATTAATCCCTTTATAAATACAGAAAATAAAATGAATATTTTTCAATGTCCGCAGTTCAGGTTATTCAATACAAATGAATCCCTTTATAATGAAATTAAAATTTTTGAAAAATCAATATTTTTGAAGACCTACAGTTCAGATTTAATTAATCCAATTGAAACCTTTTATAATTAAAAAAATGATATAAATATTTTTTAATACCTACAGCTTAGATTATTCAATACAAATAAATCTCTCTATAATAAAATTTAAATTAAAATAAAACTAATATTTTTAAATACCGACAATTCATTTCATCTCTACATGTGATTGAAACTTAATATTTGATAAATTTTTATTTATTTCAGATGAACTCATTTATAATGCGTCTTCGGCACAAAATTATACACCGTTTTTATACACTGTTGCATCTTAAGATATTTCTCTTCCAGTTATAGGTACTTAAAAAAATCGATTCTCTATGGATTAATGGATTTTCTTTAAATTGTGAGAAAACGTTATTTTATATGTGCCTTCTATCTAATTAAGATTTCAGGAACCTTTACCGTCTAAAATTTGAGATATTCTTGTTCGAAATTTCAATTTTTTATCATTTTGCATGTAAAATTGAAATTTTGAACAAGAATATCTCAAATTTTAGACGGTAAAGGGTCCTGAAATCTTAACCAGATAGAAGACACATATAAAATAACGTTTTCTCACAATTTAAAGAAAATCCATAAAAAACTATTTTTTCAAGTATATAACTGCAAGAGAAATACCTTAATTGTGGGTTAAAAAGCGAAAAATACGTAAATTTGAAGATAATTTTTAGTGATCTTTATAATTTATTAAGACGTTGATGAAAGTTTCTTAAAAGTGTTCATTAATAAAATTTTTTTTTACTTAAATATTATTCTTGAATACATTTTTAAAGAATTTAAATTAATCATCTTTTGAAGCTTTTTAAATCTGAATTAGTGGTTTTCTACTATTGAATTAGTGAAAGGTGAGCTACTATTAAATAGTAATAATTTTACTAATTTGTTATTAATTTTTCCACTTATCAATAATGTATTAATAGAAAAACACTAATTCAGATTTAGAGAGAAAGTTATTAAATTTTGTTTAGACTTTATTAAAAAAAACTTTTTTGAAATCTGTATTGACAGTGTGTAATTTTTAAAAGAAAAACACAACTTCAATGTATGCCTCAATGTATGCTCAGTCAACATCATTCTTCAACTTAAACTTAAGAATAAAAGAACACTAAGATGATGTTTATGAATCACCTAATAAATGGACTGCTCTTACCGAATATGCCTGTTTTAAGGACCATACTTTCGATTTTGATAAAGTAAAAATTGAGGCAAAAATTTTAGACAGAACGGGAAATTATAAAAAACGTATAATCCTTAAAATGAATTAACGGATACAACAGCAGTTAACGAACGTAATGACACTAACAACTTATCTGTTTTTTACCAGGCAATTTTATAGTTTTAATCTCAGCAATATTTCTGTTTATATTTTCACGAGTATTTTCATTTACATCGTCACAAAAATGTTTCCCGAGGTCTCTAAAATCTTGACCCCTTCATAACAATGAACCACACAAACAAGTTTTTTTTCCTATCGAGACAACTAAACCTTTTCTTGAACCCTCGCTTGATCCTTTTATGACTTTTAACATGTGTTTCATCTCAACTGTCACTTTCCTTGTAAACTCAGTTTTCGTTAAATTTTGATCCGGTCAACACGTACCAAAAACGCTCATTCAAAACTTAAAATTAAATTATACTGACAAAATGTTTTTCGGTTTTCATTATAAAAACTATAAAAACGATTGTGAAAGTGCTATATGGACTGCCAGACTTTCTGGATAGAAAAATGGATACTATTACTAAGTAAATTTTAGGTACATATTATTTTCGTTTTTTACACCAAAAATTATTAGCAATAGTTATAATATTTAATAGTTAATTATTTTCGTCATATTGTAACTTTTCTTTTAATTATCAATTATTTTCTTGAAATTTCCATTTAATTCTTTAATTTCCAATTTATTTCTTCAATTTTTAATTATTTTCTTTAATTCTCAAATATTTTCTTTAATTTTTAATTATTTTGATCAATTTTCAATTAATTCCTCAATTTCCAATAATTCCCGGACTTTTTCAATTATTTTTTACACTCATAAAAATTGTTTTAAAATTGCAAATCAATTATTCAATTCTAGAATTCTTCATTTCTCAGTTATTTTCTTCAAATTTAAATTCCACTTTTCAATTTTCAGTTATTTTCTTTAATATTAAAAAATTATCGCTTTTTTCTATTATTTTGTTCAATATCATTAAGTTTCTTTAATTTTAAATACAATTATTCAATTATGTTCTTTAATTTTTAATGCCATTCTTCAATTTTTATTTCCAATCTTCAGTTTTCAATTTTTTTCTTCTAAGATATATTCATTAATTCTCGGCTTTTTTCAATTACTCTTTTTCAATTTTTAATTATATTCTTTCAATTTCAATTCCATTCTTCAATGTTTAATTGCTTTCTTCTATTTTCAATTACTTTTTACAATTTTAATAATTTTTTTCGATTTTCAATCCAGTTGTTAAATGGGCAATTATTTCCAACAATTATTTCTATACTTTTCTAAAATTTTCAATTTACAATTATTTTCTTTACATTTAATATTACTTGTTTCATTTTTTCAATTATTTTTTTCAGTTGTCTATTAATCTAGTTATTTTTTAATTTTCTTTTTACTTGACAATTATTTTCGTCATTTTTCACATATTTTCTTCATTTTTTCAATTACTCTAGTTATTTTTTAACTTCAATTTTTAATTATTTTCCGCAGTTTTCAATTAATTCCTACAATTTTTCAATTTTAAATTATTAACTAAAAATTTTATAATTATTCTTTGATTTTATAAATTACTAGCTTTCGAGCCCGCCTTCGGCGGGCATCGAAATCTAGTGGCGTGCCATCAACAGTATTTTTTGACCAAAAATATTCTCTGACTGAAAGTATTTTTTAAAGCATGCATTTTCCGACAGAAAGTATTTTTTGACAAAAATTATTTTCATGCAGGTGTTTGGGGTGTACTTCGCAGCTTAAACCTCAAATCTTTTTGATACTTCGTATGCTTACGTAATTTGATCCGCTGTTTACAAATATCATAGTGAAAAGTGTGTGTATATGTGAGTATGTGTTTGTGTGTATATGTGTGTGTATGTATATATGTACATATGCATGTTTATGTGTATGTATGTACGTATATGTGAAAATGTGACTTAGTTGTATATCTCAGCTTTTAATAATATTTTCTAAAATTTTTTTTTTATAAATCTAAGTAGAGTGACACTCTAATACTCTGCCAAATTTCACCTGAATCGGCTGAGCCGTTTTTAAGTGATGCCCGGACAAAAAATCCTGGACAGACAGACAGAATTTTTTTTTTTTTGCATTTTCGCGATTCTTATCACTTAAAACGAAAAAGTATGTAAAATTTTTTGAGTTTGGCGCAATGTACAGACAAAATGTTGATTTTATTTATATAGATTTTGTTGAGTTGCGTGTTAATCTAGCCATATTTTGAATTGTGTTTTCAGTTGTCATTTATTTTCGTCATTTTGTAATTTTTTTTTCAGTTATCAATTATTATTTTTTAAAATTTTAATTTAATTCTTAAATTTTCGATGTATTTCTTCAGTTCTCAATTTATTTCCTCAATTCTCAAATATTTTCTTTAATTTTAAATTATTTTGATCGATTTTCAATTAATTCCTCAATTTCCTATAATTCTTGGACTTTTTCAATTATTTTGTACACTCATAAAAATTGTTTTAAAATTGCAATTATTCCTACAATTTTCTTAATTTTTCAATTTGCAATTATTTTCTTTAAATTTAATATTTCTTGTTTAATTTTTTCAATTATTTTTTCAGTTGTCTATTAATCTAGTTATTTTTCGATTTTTGTTTTCAATTGACAATTATTTTCGTCATTTTTCAACTATTTCCTTCAATATTATTAATCGTTTTCCGCAGTTTTCATTTATTTCCTACAATTTTTCAATTTGCAATTATTATCTTAAAATTTTATAACTATTCTTCGATTTTTTTAGTTATTTTGATCGGTTGTGTATTAATCTAGCCATCTTTTGAATTTTGTTTTCAATTGTCAATTATTTTTGCCATTTTGTAATTTTGTTGTTTATTATCAATTATTTTTTTCAAATTTTCAATTTATTTCCTCCATTTTTATTATTTTCTTCAATTTCAATTATTTTTATCGATTTTCAATACAGTTGTTCAATTTACAATTAGGTATTTCCAACAGTTATTCCTATAATTTTTCAACTCTTTTGTTTAAAATTAAAATTTATTGTTAAAATTTTTAAACTATTCTTTTCAATTGTGTAATTATGTAGCTATTTTTCGACATTTGTTTTCAAATGTCAATGTATTTTTGTCATTTTTCAAATATATTCTTCAATTTCGTAAGTTTCATTATTTGAATTTGCAAAAATTTATGTTTTTAAATGACCAATAATGTAAAGTTTGTAGCGCGCTTGAGCGCGCGTTAATGTTGCTAGTAAATAATAATTGACAGTCAACAATTTTTATTTTTCTAACCATAGGCCATTAATTTGTAAAATTAGGAAAAAGTTGTCTCTTTCCAGGTGAATTTGTGAGTAATTAATCATTATTAACAATAATTTGTTTATAACAATTGCAATTGGTTATTGTGGTTAATTTGACTGAATAAGTTATTGTTTTAAAATATAAAAACATAGTTAAGTCAGAAAAGACTACAACTCGCTACACTGAGAGAAAAAAAAGGTTACTACAACGGAGGACACAAGTAGGAATTGCCTGAGTGACTCTGGTAGTAGAACTCGAGTTAACGCAACTTGGGACTCCGGTAAATACTGCTTGGGTCTCCAATTACGTCGACTTGAGACCCAAGCAGTATTTACCGGAGTCCCAAGTTGCGTTAACTTGAGTTCTACTACCCGAGTCACTCAGGCAATTCCTACTTGTGTCCTCCGTTGTAGTAACCTTTTTTTTCTCTCAGTGTAGGTTCATTTGGATATTAGTTATAAATTAATAATTACATAAATTGTGTATAAATACCCCCCATTTATGGGAGTTGTTTATAACCCTATAAATCGAAATTAATGAAATTAATTTCAAAAATTGAAATTCTTTGTTACTTCTTTGTTTACACCTTACAGTGACTTCAAATGTGCTCTTTTAATCTGAATTAGTGAAAAACGGTCACTAATTCGAATTAGTGGAACTTTTTACTTATTTTCAGTCAATTTTCACTAAAACTTTAGTAAAGAATTTAAAAAAATTGGTAGAAATGTATATTAATTTGAATTTCTTCAGTGACTTTTCACTGATTTATTTTTAAAGAGATGAGTATTTAGAACAATAGATTTGGTTTTATTTATTTAAATTATAAAGAGATTAATTTGGATTGAATAATCTGAACTATGTGTTTTCAAATATTAAATTTTCATTTTTTTTTCATTATAATGGTATTTATTTGGATTAAATAAAACTGAATCGTGAGTATTTAAAATGTTCATTTTATATTTTTCAATTATAAGGGTATTCATTCAGATAAATTTTCATTTTATTTTAATTGCATTTTTATTATAAAAATATTCATTCAGATTGAATAATCTGACGTGTGGGTATTTAAAAATAACTAGTTTATTTTTTCATTATAAAAGGATTCATTTGTATTCAATAACCTGAACTGCAGATATTAAAAAATATTCATTTTATTTTTTTTCCATTATAAAGGGATTCATTTGGATTGACAAATTTTTTAAACCTATATTCATAAGGATTGATTTTCGGGTAAAAGTAGGTGCTATCACCGGATACAAATGTATTGGACAGAAAACGTATTCAAAAATATTAAAATTTTTTAATATTTTTTAATTACTCTCTTCTTACTGGGTAAGTAATTATTTATTACAAGTATAATTAAAATGAGAACAAGTTTGTGGTGAAATCTTTCTAAAAATCTACAGTATTCAAAATAAAACGTACAAACAAACTTTATATAAAAGGTGAGTGGCTATATATTATTAGATATATATATATATAATATATTTTTCATACTCTTGAAATCTGAAGTAGTAGAATTTTGACCAATTTAATGAGTACACTGAAAAAAATTCTTGTGGTAAATCCTACTACAGTCCCTTAGCAGAGTGAAAAGTAGTTAAACCTATTACATTTGTAATTAATTCAACTGTTGTTACCTAGTTAAAATTACCATTTTTATGTAGTTAAAAATTCTTAGTAAAATTAACTACCGTTCGTAGTTACTTTGAATTACAAAATTAGTAGTAAAATTGAATACAGAAAAATGATAATTGCTACTGTATAATGAATAGTAAAATAACTATATCGCGACTAGTTAAGTTAACAGACTTCTTGTAAATTAAACAATGTAGTAGAAACTACTAAGAATTGTAGTTGCAACAAAATTTACTAAGTTGTAAAATACAGTGATTTAATTTTACTAGTTTAAATAGTAAAATTTACTACGAAAATTGGTTAAATCTAGAGATAATCTTAGTTAATTTTACCTGTAACTTATCATTAACTTCATTGCAAAAAGGTCATTGTTCTTTATTGAAGTAAGAAAAGTAGTAAAATTTACTGAGAAAGTTGGTTAAATCTACAGATAACCTTAGTTACTTTTAACTGTAACTTTATCGTTATCTCAATTGCAAAAATGTCATTGTTCCTTATTGAACTAAGAAATGTAGTAAAATTTACTACTTTGGATAGTAAAGGTAACTGCGAATGAGTAGAATATCCTTAAGTTTTATGCAAGCCATCGTAGCGTGCGTGCGTGGTTAGATGGTTAAGGTATCGGCTTGCGAATGTTAGGGTCGTGCGTTCAATCCCCAGCGTTTAGGGATTTTTCTATGTTAGGAATATGATAATTAAATAATATAAGGTGTCAACAAACAGAAGTAGTAGGAGAGAGGGTGGAAAAATGTATCTTAATAATAATAAATAATAATAATAAACAAATTTATTTTACTACTTTAAGTAGTAAAATTTACTAAGAAAATTGGTTAAATCTATAGATAATCTTAGTTACTTTAACTGCAACGTTACCGTTAACTTAATTGCAAAAATGTCATTGTTCCTTATTGAACTAAGAAAAGTAGTAAATTTTACTAAGAAAAATTTTGTTGTTTCTACTTGATTAACTTACTAAAATCAATTAAGAAAAATTATTGTAACAATTGTATTATTATTTCGATTAACCACTTAAGTACAGTACCGTCGGGAATTGTCAGTCAACCTATTTTTTAGGTTTGAAAAACGTCTTTAAACTTACAAAGTATAATTATTAAAATTTTTCTGTGTTTATTTCCTTAAAGTAGATAAAATTTTGAGGAAAATCAGGCCTGAGTGAAGTGAGTTAGTTAATTTTTCATTGAAATATGTTAGAAAATGTGGAATTTTTAATGTTTTACAAAAATTGAAATTACTCTTGAAATAATAAAGGTTTTTTAAAGTTCCTATGCTTGTTTTAAAGGGAATTAACTGGAGAATAATATTGTTGTTTAAGCATTAATGTGTAATTTTTTTCCTAGCATATGCAAGGCTCGGAAGTTGGACCAAAAAATATAAAAAAATTATTGTTTATATCTTGATATCAAATACCGCTATATAAAATATACCAAGGTCATAATTGGCAATAACTTTCGGAAGGAAGTAATATAATATATATATTGGAATTTTAAAAATTATTTTTATGTCAAAATAGTGTCTTCAAAATTTGATAAATTTTTTGGTCCAACTTCCGAGCCTTGCATATGCTAGGAAAAAAATTGCACATTAATGCTTAAACAACAATGTTATTCTCCAGTAAATTCCCTTTAAAACAAGCATAGGAACTTTAAAAAACCTTTATTATTTCAAGAGTAATTTTAATTTTTCTAAAACATTAAAAATTTAACATTTTTTAACATATTTCAAAGAAAAATTGACTAACTCACTTCACCCAGGCCTTATTTTCCTCAAAATTTTATCTACTTTAAGGAAATAAACACAGAAAAATTTTAATATATGTACTTTGTACGTTTAAAGATGTTTTTCAAACCTTAAAAAATGGGTGGACTGACAATTTCCGACGGTACTGTAGTAGTTGACATAAAAGAAAAAATTTTATTGGGGACTTATTGAACTAAGAAAAGTAGTAGAAAAGTAGTAAAATCTACTAAGAATTTTTTTCAGTGTACTTATTATTTTGTAATAAATCCTAGTTCGACTGTTCGTTAAATAATAGTGATAAAGTGCTAAAATCTTTATCTTTGTCCAGGAATTGATGATAGATAATCATGAGTGAAAAAAGACATTACAAATCTTACTTGGAGCCTGGATCAAAAGACCTTATTCCTACAACCTCGTGGTATAGACATATGAAAAATGTTTCAACAGAGGTAAATTTCTTACATTATTTTTTAAATTCTTCATTCATGATGAAATAAATCTGACAGTAATTTACCTTATTAAAGGTAAATACAAATTGTTTGAAAAATGTCGAGGAATATGATATCGATATGCATTTTGAAGTCCCTGAGAAAATAAGCAACATGAAGGAAGAGGAAATGTCTAACAATGCCTCTCCAATGATATGTGAAGATAATGCAGATATTCTTGTAAGCCAACATGTCCAAAACCATGAACAAGTATGTCTTTTATATTCACTTTTTATTTTATCCAAATATTGAAACCTTTACATTATTATTCCTCGAAATATTATTCCAATTAAATACATTTCATTTCCATTAATCTGGGATACTAGATTGGGATAATTACTGGGATCTGGGATAATTACTATTACTATTCAAAATAAAATGTGCTTATTCATATAAAGAAATATTAATTGTTGTGCAGTAAAATTTACTAATTGTAATTATTACTCTACTAGTCATTTTTAAAAATTCTATTAATATTTTTAATCTTTACATTGTCATAATAAATTTAATCAAGTTCGAGAATAAATTATTAAATTCAACCCTTTTGAAATATTGCTCAAGTAGATTTAAAAAGTATAACTGCGTAATGTATATAACAATTACTATAAATAGTCTAATGACAATTACTTTTTACTAAGGGAGCGTTAACAAATGACGTCACGTTATAGGGGAAGAGGGAAGTCTTGATGAAACGTGACATAGGAGAGGGAGTTCATCCTAAACGTTACGTCACGAAATTGTTTTTAAATTGAAAATCAATTCAAACTACATTAAATGTAGTTAATACTTAACGTCCGAGGTACACGATTTGATTTATCGCCAGCAAAATAAGAAACTTCTGTAGGGGAGACCGAGGAGGAAAGTAACAAAAATCAGTTTCTTTATGCTAGCGTTAAAACTATTTGTCGGATAAGTTCCGTAAACATACTAATCCAAAGCTTGGACCTTCACCTATTAAATAAAATTGGAATTAAACATGCATAATAATTAGACAGTCCATAGCAGGACTTTTTAATCAGCTCTTTATTTGTTACTTTCCTCCTCACCCCTGAGATGGAAAGTAACAGCACCCTAGGAGGAAAGTAATACTTTTAAAATTATGGCTAACATTCAAAATATGAAATTACTATTAATTTACATTTTTTTTATTACTAACATAGAAAAAGACAAAGTGATAGTAACTACATTTTGTACATAATTGGCACATGCGAGGGCATATATTTTTGTACTTTTTTGAAATCAAGTTTTTTTTATCCATTTAATATTCGTTAAACACCTATGCTATTAAAAAAGCATCATTTTTAAACAGATTCAAATCAGAAGTTCAATATTTAATCATTAAAATATAAAACCCCACTTTTCCTTGGATTTCAAGAAACAAGTTTAAATTACACAAAAGTATTTCACATATTTTTTAATTATGCACTAGTTTAACGTAAAGGTAGATAATGAAGCTTCAAAATAACGAAAAGCATATTTGAAATATCTAGAAAATGAAAGGAATATGATATTTTGGAAATGTAGGCAAAAACTTACTTTTGTCGCAATTTTTGCACAACATGTCAATATCAGACATATAACTTCCGGTTGACCTCTTATATAATTTGAGGGAGGTAGAGGATGTAAAACTGACTAAAAATTACTTCAGGACCGTTTCTGTCTGCTGATTGGTGTAGAGGTTATAAGCGTTGTTACTTTCCTCCTCGGTCTCCCCTACTCAAAGTGTAATAATCTGTACACTGTAAAAACAGGTGTCTTCCAAGTGTCTTATTTTAAGACATAAGACATTTAGAAAGCGTCTTACGGTTATTTCAAGCTATTTCATTGGTTAATAATTTTGTAAGACGCTTTCTCATTGGCTTAAAATTAAGACACCCTAAAACGTATTAAAAGTGAAGACAAAAATGTCTTAAAATAAGACACCTGTTTTTGCAGTGTATTGACTGCAGATTTAAAACAATAAAACCGATTGAAAATTGTTGCTACTGATTTTTTTTTTCATTAAAGTTGAAAATAAAATTAATATAAAAAAAAGGGGGGGACAAGTAACGTGACGTACATTTAGGGGTTCGTTCATGACAGAGGAGGGAGTGGTGAAAATAATGGAAGTAATGCGTTACGTCATTTGTATTAATGTAATACAATATTAATGTAATATTAATTTCTTACTAAATGATTTGAAATTTATTGTATACATACACGGAAAAAAAGGAATAGTTAAAGTTACATATTTTCGATTAAAGATTACTATTTTTGAGCAGTAGTTTTGAAACAGTTCAAAAATTGAATCCTTTTTACTTAATTCAGTAAATAAATTATATTTAGATTGAAATAAAATTTACTCCATAGAATGGAAAATGTAAATCCAAATTGTAGGTATTAATATGAAACTGAGGAAATCATGCAAAATAAGAATTGCTTTTCAACGGAGTAGCGTTTACATCGCCACGAACGATATTTGCTCGGAAAATTGTAATTTTGTCCCCTCCACTGATCGCGTCACTCATAAATCGAGATCCCTTTTTCTCCATGTATGAATGTAAGTACTTCTGGTAGTCACATTCTGTACCTATTTATTAGTTGGTTTTTTTTACTAATGGTTATTTATATTTTACTAATAATTATTTGTTTTTCACTAATATTGATGAAACAAAAACAACATATCAGTATTAAAAATGAAGTGAACTTTTTTCTTAGATTCATTGTTTCATTGACTTTAATATGCTTGTAGGAATTAATGAAGACTGAATTCGAGACTGAACTTCACGAAAATGAAGATGCATATCAGAATGTTTATCAAGCTGTACAGTCTCTTGCAGAGGATATTGATGAAATGGAGAATGAAAAAGCAGTTAAATGTATGGAAGTATGTAGGAATAAAGTTTCATATATGACCTAAATATTAAAAATTTAAATAGTGAAATATTACATTGTTGACCAAGTGGTTTTGTCGCCAAATGCCACAATATTATACATTTTCGATATTAAAGTACCACATGAATTCGCGGACTTGTCAGACAAATCTTCCACAATTATTGTATTATTTATTTTATTTATTTATACATATTTTTTTATTATTCAACTCGCTCTGAAATGAAAATTTCTTAATATATTTGGATGAAATTTGTAGGATTTATAGATTCAAGTATTCTTTGGGTGACAGGCTTTTAATAATATGTACTTAATTATTTATCTGAAAAGAAGTTATTAATTGTTTGATAATTTGCAAGTGCTTCGTTTAACGTATGCTAATGTTGAGAAAAAATTGAATTATGCTTTTTTCAACTGTCTTCAGTAGTAATTTTGCACATTGCATTTAAAAATTTGAAAAAGTTCGAAGTAAAGTACGGGGAAAGTAAAATTGTTTATAGGGTCCGTTCACAAAATACGTAACGCTTTTTTAGAACATTTTTACCCCCCCCCTCCCCCTCGCAACGGACCGTAATTTTTTACTGATACCCCCCCCCCCTCCTTGTAACGTTACGTAGTTTTCTCGTTATTCATAATTGATTGAAAATAATTGCATTTTCGTTACAGAAAATCAAATATGGCATTAATTAAAATGGTTAGTTTAATAATTTCTCACATTTATTTAATAAGATAATAGTTTAAATTATATTTTTATATGTAACTTTGCTACATTTATTTCAAATTTGGCTTTGAATCACTTCACGAGTCTACATACTTGATAAAAGACAAATGCGTTACGTAAAAAATCAGTTCGACCCCCCCTCCCCCCACGTAACGCAGGGTAGTATTTTTAATTACCCCCCTCCACTAATTAGTGATAAATATATTGAATAACAGATAGATGTAGATTGATAAATATCAAGTAAATCATAAAAATATCTTTCTTTCATTAATTTGCTTTTAACAAAACAAACCAAACATTTATTAAACAATTAACTCACTATTAGAATTTGTTCTTAAGTAATTACTTCAACATTTTTTGTCATTCCTAATATCAATCTTGCGTTTCATAAAAAAGTTAACTGTTTTAAATTGCAAAGAAAAAATTTGTTTCATTGTTAACAGGAAGTAAACAAATGAAAACAACTACTTTTCAAAGAAAAAACGGAGGTGTTATTCAGAATTTTATTACCTTTAAATAAAAAATAAAAAAATTATAAATCGGTTAATATTTGTGGGCTCTATGTTAATTTGTCCACAAACGCTTTGTTTGCCTCACTGTGCAACGCTACGCTTAACATCACATTTTACAGATCAAGCACCTTGCGCCGCAAAAATATTATTGCTTATATTTTGTTTACAGTAATTTATATTGAAATGAAACTTTCCAGAATACTTTATTGGGTATTCATGAACATTGTAACATATGACACTATCTGTTTACTGAAAATTTTCTCGTTAAACGAAGTGGTTGAAAATTATCAAACAATAATATAACAATGAGCGATAAAAAAATTGATAATTTTTTTCAGTTAATTAATGAACTATTATTAAAAGCCTATTTAATTATCCGAAGAATACTTCAAACTATATCTCTTACGAATCTAATGCACAGATATTAAGAAATTTTTATTTTTGAGCGAGTTTGAAGTGAAATTTGAAGTTTTGTTCGTGGTCCTGCCTAAATAATGCATTTATATAAATATCTCTTTCAAGGATGAAGATGAAGAGGACTTTTTCATGGATGCTTTGGACAATGAATTTGACGATTTGAAAGATTCGTCGACCATGAAATTTTCAAACATCAACGAACTATTGAGTAGTGATAGGTTTAATCAACCACTTAATAACACAGTCTGTAGAAGTATAGGAGAAATTTTAATCATGATTTTAAAGTATGCATTTGTACATGCGTTATCATTGACTCAAGTGTACGATTTATTTAATTTAATTAATTCTATGTTTGACGAAGCTATCGTACCCTCTAGTAAATATTTAATAGATAAATTGTTTTTCCTAGAAGTTGCATGAATCTACATGCGATGTGTTCAACTTGTAACGCATATATAGGACAATTTAAACGAGCAGATAAATTCATTAATTGTCAATTTTGTAAAACGAAAATTAATGTAAAAGATAATTCCTTTAAGGACTTTTTTGTCATCTTCAACGTTAATGATTCCATTAAGCAACTAATAGAATCTAATGGTGAATCTTATAAGTAGGGGAGAGTGGCCACCAATGTACCAGTTTTTTCAATGAACCATTTCAATTTTCTCAGAAACAATTAAATAAAAATTCTCCTAATTTTAAATATAAATGAAGTTTGCGTAAACACACTACGTCCATAAATTTAAGACGTGTGGATTTACTCTTTACAGAGAAAATTGGAAAAAACTGTTTTTGATGTACTGAAGAAAAATTTTACCTAAAGTACAAACACGTTTTTTAATTGAAATAAGGCCATTTAAAAATAAATGTACTTACGATTTATTTTGTTTTGGGCCTTAACTACAATATTCTAATGAGATAAAGATTTTGAAATATTGGATTAAGTTATAAAAAACCATTTTTGTTCCAAATGTCATGTTGATTCAATGTACCGGGGAACAATGAACCACCTGGAATTTCAGTGTATTTTCGATTTCCAGAGTGGTATGCTTGATTATAAAACTAGGCATGCGTACAGCATGTTACAGCGATTGTTATCAGTACTTTTCTCAACATAGCAAAACTAAAATGCCATTTTAGCTAGTTAACTTAAATTTAAGGTATATTTATGTTATACATTATCAATTAAAAAGTGTTAAGTAACAATTTTTTGTAGTATTTGATAGAAAATAAGTTTATTTACAAAGTGAAAATTGCAATATTATTATTGTTGAACATTTTTAGTATTTTTATAGAGGTGGTTCATTGTGTACCCAGGTTGTTGCAAATAAAAATAGCTTGTTACTTTAGAAAAATCCTAAATTTTATTATTTAATCAAAATAAATCGTGTAAAATATGTGTGCATTACCTAGATAAGTGTTGTAGTTTTATATTGATGCAAAGAAGTGCTTGAAATTGGTGAAATTCAATAAGTACTATGACCTTGAAAAAAAACCGGTACATTGATAGCCACTCTCCCCTACATAATTGATAAGAGAGTGTATGAGGAAGGCAATATACGCGATATATATGACGGAAAAAGGTATCGCGATTTCTTGAACCAATTAAGTGTAGAAGATAAAAAAAAGTTATGCTACGATAACTTTTAACACTGACAGAGTTCCTCTCTTTGAGAGCTCTACCAACTCTATTTGGCCTATTTATTTAATGATAAATGAATTACCTTTACACGTAAGAAATAAAGAATTAATATTAGTAGGCATTTGGTTCGGGAAAGATAAACCAAAAATGAATTCATTCCTCACGCCATTTGTACAGGCTATGAATAACCTTCGTACGGAAGGTGTATCATGTATTTTAAACGGTTGTGAAATTGTAATAAAAATTTTTGCTTTAGTATGTTGCGCTGATTCTGTAGCGCGTGCACCAGTGCAAGGGCTTACTCAATTTAATGGTTTTTTTGGCTGTAGTCAGTGCCTACATCCTGGAGAGAGAGTTTTAAGCAACCCAAATAATCGGCGTAGTGGAAACGTGAAGTATACTTTGATGGGAACAGTGCCTGAAGAAAGAAATGCTGAAGATACTATTAAGCATATGCAGAAAGCTGCTGAAACCAAACAATCTGTTAAAGGCGTAAAGAGCCCATCTGTTTTGATAAATTTAATGTATTTTAATATTATTTTTGGATGTATTCCTGACAGTATGCACTGTATTGCTGGAATAGCAAAACAATTTGCAACTATTTGGTTTGGTAATAAAAAAAAGGCTGGATTGTTTTCGAAACAAAAAGTATTAGAAGTTAATGAAATGTTAAAAAATATAAAGGCACCACATCAAATTGTTAGACTCACACGCTCACTTTCCGATCAGGAGTTTTGGAAATCAAGAGAATGGGGAAATTGGGTGTTATATTATAGTTTACCAACCCTTCAACATTTTTTATCAACTGAATTATTGGAACACTGGGCATTATTTGTAGAAGCCATTTATATATTATTGAAAGAAAATATTGAAATCTGTGAAATTATTAGAGCTGACGAATTATTATATATATGTTTGTTGCGCAAACCCAATTATTATACTCCAAAACTGCAATGACTTTTAATGTACATTTGCTCTTACATTTGGCCAAAAGCGTTTATGATTGGGGACCACTTTGGAGTCACAATGCGTTTGCTTTCGAGTCTGCTAATGGAGATTTAACAAAAGTAGTTCACACCTCGAAAGGTATTTATAATCAAATATGTCGTCGTGTCAGTTTGAAATTTAGTGTGTCAATTTTAAAAGAGCATGTTCAAGCTTCTTTCATTGTAAAACAATTTCTTTTAGAAACTGGTGAAACAATGGTTCAAAAAACTTTAAAAATGAATAACCACAGATATTTTTGACAAAATTCAACTGTTACTAAACTGTGGATTGATAAATTAAATCTTTCATGTAAAGCAACTACGTCATTTGATAAATTAGTGAGAAATAAATGCTTATATATGACATCACTGAAAAATAATCAACGTTCTAATAACAGTTTCGCACAGTTAGCAGACGGTACTTTTGTAAAACTGAAGTACTTTATTACGGACTCGGAAAGCAAACAAGAATACGCAATAGTCGAACGAATATCAACAAATAATTTTATGCCAAACAAATGCAATATGTTGCAAAAGATCGAATTAATAAACAGAGAGGAGTCAGCTGTAGTAACAGCAGATATATTAAAAGTTTGTGTTCATATGCTCATCCGTAATTGTGAATATTTGTGCGCTGTCCCTAACTTACACTATTATTAAATTATATATGTTATTGTTTTAAGGGAAGAAATGTTCGCAATAAATATAATAATGTCAATTTTTAGAAACGGAAATGTAAGATCAACAATTACCATATCAAAAAAAAAAAATAATAATAATAATAAAGAAATGAATATTTTAACCAATTCTTATGCTTCTCAACACCAATTAGCACACAAGCTTGCAGCAAGTAGTGAAATGTCCGCACAATGTAAGCTTGCCCTGCAAGCATTTCGGCAAGTTTTTTTCAAGTTTGCCATGCAAGTTTTCTGTAAGCATACTGCAGGTTTGCCCTACAAGTTTTGGCAAGGTTGCTGCAAGCTTTCACTGCAAGCTTTCTACAAGCTTCCGCTCGGTCACATTTGAAATGATTGCATATAAAGTTACGTGTCACGTTTGTAGAAAACTTGAAAACTAATCAATATTAAAATGACACATTTTTTCATAAATCTGTTCATGATGCACGACTGTAAGCTATAATGAATGAGATAATGACAATAAATTTCAGGGGCGGACCAACTATTTTGTTTTAAGAATATCTTTTGAACCATTTTAAAATTGATGTAATAAAAGTAATGAAGAACCTTCTTACATATTATTTATAACAATTAAATATAATTAAAAAAATAATTAAAAATTTAAAAAAAAATAATTAAAATATGAGGAAAGGAATTAAAATGTTAGATAATTAATTGAAATTTTTTAAAAACTATGCCAATATAATGAGAATAATTAGAAATTGAAGAAAATAATGGAAAAATTAAAAAATTTTATTTTAAGCAAACGAAAATAATTGAAAAATTGTTTAAAACATGAAAAATCGATGACAATAATTTAAATTTGAGATAATAACTGAAAATTTAGAAAATTAAATGAAAACTAATAAGAAATGTTAAAAGATGGAGAAAATAATTGCAAAATAATAAAAAGAGATTAAAATTTAACAAAATCATTAGAAATTGAGATATATATTAAAAGTTTAGGAAATTAATTCAGAAATTATGAAAATGATTAAAAAATGAAAATAATAATTGCAAAAGGACAAAAATAATGGTAAATTAAAAGAATTTATTTAAATTTTCGAATAATGATATACAGTATAGGAATGAATAATTTGTTTAATTTAATGTCAAGGTAAAAATAATAAAAACTGAAGAAGTGATTGAAAAAAATGTACA
Source organism: Ganaspis brasiliensis (assembly GCA_037103525.1). Classification (NCBI taxonomy): domain Eukaryota; kingdom Metazoa; phylum Arthropoda; class Insecta; order Hymenoptera; family Figitidae; genus Ganaspis; species Ganaspis brasiliensis. The sequence goes on from JAZKLR010000401.1 coordinate 253,983, forward strand.
AAATAAATGAAATTTGAAGAAGATAAATTTCTTGTGGCCGAAATGTTACATTTTAGACTTTGTTTTCAATCGAAGTTAAATGAATTCGAATTTTTACCTAACAGAAGTTTTAGGTCATCGAATTTATATTCAAAAGAATGTTCATTTAAAAGAAATTCAATTTAAGCGAATTTTAATTTAGAAGAATTTTTATTTTATAGAATTTTAAGTTAATCGAATTTTTAAGTGCCAGAATATTCATCGGAGCGAATCTTCTTTTGTCCGAAATTGTATTAGCACGAATTGTCATTTGATAGAAAACTTAAAAGGCAGAATGTTCATTTGTTAGAAATTGCAAATGGCCGAAAGAGGATGCGACAGAAATATTTTGGCGCTAATTTTGAAATTGACCAATGGGAATTTTTCTCATATTTTCTGATTGGTCAATTTCAAAATTCGCGCCAAAATATTTCTGTCGGATCCCCTTTCGTCTATTTGCAATTTCTAAGAAATGAACATTCTGTCTTTTATGTTTTCTATCAAATTTTAATTCGTACTAAAACAATTTCGGACAAATGAAGATTCGGTCAGATGAATATTCTGACATTTAAAAATTCGATTAACTTAAAATTGTATAAAATGAAAATTCTTCTATATTAAACTTCGTTAAATTGAATTTCTTTTAAATAAAAATTCTTTTAAATATAAATTCGATGATCTAAAACTTCTGTTAGGTAAAAATTCGAATTCATTTAAATTCGATTGAAAACAAAATCAAAAATGTAAAATTTCGGCTACAAGAAAATTCTAGCTCATGAAATTCTATGAAATGAAAATTATAAATAATTAATTTTAGAACTTAATCATACGTCCCTTTAAAATTAATTAAAAATTGCAGAAAGTAATTGAAAAAAGATAAAAAAAGTACAAAATTGTAGTTTAAGTAATCGAAATCATAATAGAAAAGAACATTAACTTGATAAAGTACATATATATTAACCCCCATAGCACTTGGAATAGCCCTAACCTTGTCAAACTGTCCTTACCCTAATAGCACCGACTAGGCCGGGAACGTTCCTGGAATGGGCTGCTGGCCCCTTGGGTACGTTCCCTTGGACCGCTCCAATATACCTGACAAATCCGTTCCGGATTTCACTAGGCTAGGAACGTTCCCGCGGAACGTTCATGGAATGTTCCGAGGAACTTTGAATACACTTTCAAAAAATCGCAGAACGGGTTGCGGAAAAAGTATGCGGAAAAAGCTGAAAATTTTTTTATTAATATTATTTAATGTTTTTAATATGATTGCTTCTATAGAACAGTGGTCACTAAAATCAACTGCGCAGCTCTAGGTGCGATAGAAAACTACTGCGCAAGATATTAACATTAATTATTTTTCAATGTGTATTTAAAGTTCCTCGGAACATTCCAGGAACGTTCCGCGGAACGTTCCTAGCCTAGTGAAATCCGGAACGTATTTGTCAGGTATATTGGAACGGTCCATGTGAACGTACCCCAGGGACCGGCGGACCATTCCAGGAACGTTCCCGGCACAGTCGGTGCTATTAGGGTAACTGTTTAAATCATTTAACTAGTTTCCATCATTTAGGATTTGAATTATCTGCATAATATTGACATTTTGTTTATATTATTTGAATTATTGTTTTTACATTAATTTATTGATGAAATTATTAAATTTTTAATATTTTAATATACTTTATTTTATTATTATATAGTATATTTAAATAAATTTTATTTCCAATAAAAAAAATTAATATCTTTATACAATAAAATTGCTTTGCAAAATTGAAAAAAATAGAACCGGGTATAATTACTAATTTCTCAAATACTGTAATTAAAACTATGATTGTTGGCAAAAAAGTTCAAATTTTTTATTATTTTATTATTGCTAATGAAAGAAAGTTTAAAAATTATAATTAAATCTTTTAAAATGTTCCCAGAAACAAAATAATTATTTAAATGTATGTAAATGTAATGAATTGTTTTGAAATTATATTGTTTGAATAATCATTGTAAATATATCTAAGGGTCATGGGGGGTGCATGATTAAACCGTAAACCTTTTTTTAAACACAGTTTTATTATTTCTTGTCACGAAATTAAAAAATAAAGCAAATAAAAAATAATTTAATTTGAAAAAAAAGTTATGATGCTGAAGTGCGCAACTTTATTGAAAAACGAAATTTCAGTTTATTCTACTTGAAATTTTATATGGTTAAATATTATTAATTATTTATTTATTAAATTAACTAAATAAGAGAACTAAAAAACCTTTGACAAACGTTGTTTGACCGGAAAATTTGGTAATTTCTTTTTTAATTTATCGAATTAAACTTATTTAATTAAACTGTTATTCATTTCTTGTAATCATAACATTTGTAAAATATTTTCTTCTTAAAATAAATAATTTTTCATAATTGCAACCAAGTTCTTATAAATATTATATTACCACTTTTGTATTTTGAGAGTTTACAAAATTCGAGACAGAAATTCCTTTTTATTTTCTAAGTGACAGTATTTCCGTATTTCTAGAAAGAAAGAGGGACTAAGAAAAAAATTGGTAAGGAGAGAGAGAGAGAGTAACGGTCTTTCCTTTCTTTATTCCCTTGTTGTCCTCAATATGTTCAAGATGTGCGAACATATTTACACAAACATGCCTGGTAGTGCAGGCGCTGGGTGGACTTGAGTATGCAAAATATGAGGGCGGGTATTTGACAATTGGAATATGTAGAGGACATTCCCCCGAGACAGAAAAGCCATGTTGCCCCTAAAAATTTTGGTCGGGTTAGCCGCCATTTTGATTTAAAGTTTGAAATTTGTTTTTTAAAATATTGCAGTAATTAACAATGTAACAAAATTTTTGTAGAGACATTTTTTATAGAAAATAGTATGATCTACAACTTTTATAAAAAGCTTTTTTTCATAACTCGAATAATAAAAAAGTTATAAACAAAAAACAGGTTAAAAAAAAGGGATGAAATTGTTTAAACTTATTTTACGCTTTTATTAATAATTTTTATAGAAAAATAGTTCAGATAAACTTTAAAGAGTATTTTCTAACGATTCATTTGAGTGATATAGATTTTAAATATCTTTATTTTTGTAGATTTTACAGAGCCGCAAAGGCAGTTAAGTTTGAAAAAAAAGGCTATCAAAGGCTCGCTTGCCCTGAAAGTCTGACAATACACAACGCTAAACGTACGAATATATTTTAATCAAAATATGAGGGCGGATATTTGACAATTGGAATATGTAGAGGACCTTCCCCTGAGTCAAAAAAGCCATGTTGCCCCAAAAAATTTTGGTCTGGTTCGCCGCCATTTTGATTTAAAGTTTGAAGTTTGTTTTTTAAAATATTTCAGTAATTAACAATATAACAAAATTTTTGTACAAACATTTTATGTAGATAATAATGTAATCTACAACTTTTATTTAAAACTTTTTTTCATAACTCGAATAATAAAAAAGTTATAAACAAAAAACAGGTAAAAAAAGAGGGATGAAAATTTTTAAACTTACTTTACGCATTTATTAATAATTTTAAAGAAAAATAGTTTAGATGAACTTTAAAGAGCATTTTCTAACGATTCATTTGAGTAGTATGGTTTTTATATATCTTTACTTTGGTACATTTTACAGAGCCGCATAGGCAGGTAAGTTTTCAAAAAACGGCTTTCAAAGACCCATTTACACTGTATATAATTTACACTACAGTGTAAACGGGTCTTTGAAAGCCGTTTTTTGAAAACTTACCTGCCTATGCGGCTCTGTAAAATGTACCAAAGTAAAGATATATAAAAACCATACTACTCAAATGAATCGTTAGAAAATGCTCTTTAAAGTTCATCTAAACTATTTTTCTTTAAAATTATTAATAAATGCGTAAAGTAAGTTTAAAAATTTTCATCCCTCTTTTTTTACCTGTTTTTTGTTTATAACTTTTTTATTATTCGAGTTATGAAAAAAAGTTTTAAATAAAAGTTGTAGATTACATTATTATCTACATAAAATGTTTGTACAAAAATTTTGTTATATTGTTAATTACTGAAATATTTTAAAAAACAAACTTCAAACTTTAAATCAAAATGGCGGCGAACCAGACCAAAATTTTTTGGGGCAACATGGCTTTTTTGACTCAGGGGAAGGTCCTCTACATATTCCAATTGTCAAATATCCGCCCTCATATTTTGATTAAAATATATTCGTACGTTTAGCGTTGTGTATTGTCAGACTTTCAGGGCAAGCGAGCCTTTGATAGCCTTTTTTTTCAAACTTAACTGCCTTTGCGGCTCTGTAAAATCTACAAAAATAAAGATATTTAAAATCTATATCACTCAAATGAATCGTTAGAAAATACTCTTTAAAGTTTATCTGAACTATTTTTCTATAAAAATTATTAATAAAAGCGTAAAATAAGTTTAAACAATTTCAACCCTTTTTTTTAACCTGTTTTTTGTTTATAACTTTTTTATTATTCGAGTTATGAAAAAAGTTTTTAATAAAAGTTGTAGATCATACTATTTTCTATAAAAAATGTCTCTACAAAAATTTTGTTACATTGTTAATTACTGCAATATTTTAAAAAACAAATTTCAAACTTTAAATCAAAATGGCGGCGAACCAGACCAAAATTTTTTGGGGCAACATGGCTTTTCTGACTCGGGGGAATGTCCTCTACATATTCCAATTGTCAAATACCCGCCCTCATATTTTGCATACTCAAGTCCACCCAGCGCCTCGTCTATGGAAGAAGAGAACGAAGAGAACAGTGCAGCCGCTAAACATTAAAGTGCCTGCTAGCAAATAAAATCAGAGGTGGCGACTTCCTTAATCATTTTCTAAATATTTTTCAGTATTAAAAAACCTGTTTCATGGTTCATCATTTTTTGTACAAAAAAAAAAAGAAATTATTAAATTTTTATTTATTGTTTTTAAATTTTTAGTCCGGGAATTTCTAAAAATTTCAGTCAATTTTCATTTTTTTTTTTCAAAAATTGGCGCGTACTTAGGGTGAATTTTGAAAACGTTCTAAAGTAACAAAATGGCGGCCGTTATATAAAAAATTGTTACATTGCAATTACTCGAAAACCGTGACCTTTTTTTTTAGTTGGATTTTTTTGTTTTGTTTTGAAATTGTCGTCTTAGTAATTCTGATAATTCAATGGATTTTTAAAGAGGACTAATATAACTCTTTAAGATCGTAAAAAAAGAATAAGATATCCTATTTACGTAAAAAGTTATTATTTTTTCTTAAATTTTAAATAAACGAGACTTCTGACATTAATAATTAAAATCTTTATAATTAAAAGGAAAAAATTTTTGTCAGTCAAACAAAAAAATACGTGTCGTCTAAAATTCTGTGAAAAACAACTTCTTTTAGATGAAATTGATTTATATCTTTTTGATATGTAAACTTAATAGATCTTTAAGCATTAAATTAAAAATTTAAACTTAGATCGAAATATTGTCGACTGATTAGGTTATAAAACAAATTATATAATACTTGTCTAATTAATGAAGACATGTATTGAGTTTTAATACCCGATCCAACCCGATCTGCTTAATATTTCTTATTAACTGATAATTATTTTAATATTATAACCATAAATCATTCAGAAAAGAAATCCGTGAAAAATTTGATTTAAGATCCAGGAAAACCGGGAATTTGTCGGGAATTTGAAAATCATATTTCGCTAGACATCCTGTTGTTGTATTTTTCAAATATTCAAATGATGTTCTTCGATTTTCCATCACTTTCTTTTATATCAATTAAATATTCTTTAATTTTCTAGATTTTTTCTTCAATGTCCATAATCATCTTTAATTTCCAATTATTTTTATCATTTCTCAAGTGGTTTTGTTTATCTGAAATATATTCTGTAATTTTTTAAATTATTTTTTACAAAATTTTATTATTTTCTTTAATTTTCAATTATTTCTATCATTTTTTAATTACTTTTTACCATTTTCATTAATTTTTTAATTAATTTTCTAATATTTATATTATTTAGCTCAAATTCCAGTTATTTGTTCAATGTACAATTGTTTCTATCATTCTGCAATAATTTTTCACAAATTAAAATTAAGTCTATCGCCCATATACTAAACACCCCCTAGAAATTTACTTGATACGGCATTGAAGAGAAAAACAGTAGGGAAGGTAATCCAAGATCGAGAATCGATTCTTCGATTCTCTCGATTCTAATAAAATCGTCAATGCCAGGAATCGGAGAATCGATGTCAAGAATCGATTCTATTAAGGAATCGATTCCGATTTTTTAAAATTTTTTTTCGTAGTAATAATATAATTTAAAAATTTCTATTTAAAAATTGTTTTATATAGAAACATACAACCAAATATAATTTATTTAATTTTATATCATTGGATTTTAAGCATGTTTGTTCAAAAAAATTTTAAATAGAGAAAGATCAAATAAAATCCTAATTTTTATGTTCAATACGTATATTGTACATAAATTATAAAATATTAAATAACAAAAACAAGTTAAATATGAGAGCAAGTATATTTAAATATTATATTTTACACTCTGAATCGACTTATTTTTAATAATTTTTAATTAAATTATTAACAGATATAAAACGATGCTTTTATACATTGATGAAAATTTAATAAAAACTTAAGTTTAAATAAAAATCAGGTACTTTTTATATAAAATTTGGAACGTTTAACTTGTCCACATCTCGTAATTTACCGATGACAAAAATATAAGCTGATTCAAGTGTTCACCTGAAAGCCTATTCCTACGTTTGGTGATTATTTGGCCAGCTTTTGAAAAAAGTCTTTCGGACGGCACGGACGTTGCCAAAATTGGTAAAAATTCCATTGCAACTTCATACAAATTAGGATAAGCGGGTTTCATTGTAATCCATTCTTTAAAAGGATTTTGATTCCTGGAACAGACAGGCCGATTTAAATACTGCCTTAATTCAATAGCAACTCCTCCTGCAGAGTCGGAATCGGCATTTTCCAGCTGTTTGGCCTGCAACTGGTCATGATCGATCCAAATACTAGTGTTATTGGTATTGACATTTTGTTTCTTTGAATTAATAATATTTTTGGCAGCAACTGGTTTCCTTCTTCTTAGCATAGAATTTATTTTAATAAAACACGGCAAGAATGTGTCCACATGTGTCTAACTGTACAATCATACGTAAGGGTGCACTCACATAGAACAGAATAGACATCAGCTAATCAAAATTTAGTCTTTAGCGGCAACTGTTACTCTACCGCTAGAGACTAAATTTTGATTGACTGACAATCAATCTGCTCCATGTGATATTGTGCCAAAAAGATATTACATATTGTGTATAAAGTTATCGATTCCACAATGAAGATTCGATTCCGAGCGATTCTTGAAATAATAGAATCGATTCCAAATAATCGATTCTGAAAATCCGAGAATCGATTCTTCGAAGGAATCGGACTCGATTCTACCTTCCCTAAAAAACAGCAGTTCAAAACATGCGTCCAGACTCCAGACTAGGTGTTGCTGTTGTCATCGTTCTTCCCGAAAATTTGTTCTTTTAATGGATAAAGTGTATTAAAAAGGTGAGTAAAAGTTTTTCATTATACTGTTAATTTTGTTTAAGTGTGTAGTAGCAGGTATTATAGTACAGGGTGGCTGCAGTCTCAGGGAAAATAAATAAATAACCTACTATGGAAGATAGCAAAAAATACTATTAAATTTTTATATCTTTCAGTTATTATAATTTAAGTATTATAACGTCAATTAACTCGTATTATAATTTGTTCCAACTTTTAAATTTCAATTAATTCAAATTTAAATGCATATTAAATAATGCAAAATAATTAAATAATATGTATTAGTTATTTTCTACATTCTTAATAATTCTTTTTTTATTTTTACAGTATTTCTAAAAGATGTTACTTTTTTTAAACTGTTTAATGTTTATCTTATAATTTCTTATTTTTACAAAATTTTGAGATTTTTTATCCTTTTACTTTTGATACTTTCTTTTTGTATATATCGTTTCATTATAGGCTTTTCTTTCATTTTCTTCTTTCTATGCAAATTATTTAATATTATTGTACATAATTTTGGTATAATAACTGTAATAAGATTAATTAATTGTTATAATAACTGAACTTTTTATTTCGTTAATTTTAATAATTATTTACATATTTATAAAAATAAATACGCTTATTTTTTTGTATATTTATTCACTTTGTTTTCACATCTTGTCTTTTTTTGCAAGCTTTTTGCAAACTTATTTCTTCGTACATAAAATTTTTTGATTATCTTTAATTTTTCTAAATTTATTGTTGGACGTGTTGTAAGTGTAATATTAAAAACATGTTTTTGGTTTAATTTGCCAAAACTTTTTTATTTTTAAAGGATATTAAAATTTCTTTTGTGAACTTTTTATTTATCTTCCCAGTAAGAAGGAGGAAATTGAAAAAGATTGGAATTTTATCATTTTCGAAGAAAAAGTCAAATTATGTAATCTTTTTTAATACGTTTTCTGTCCAATCCATTTGTATCCGATGACAACACCTACTTTTATCCGCAAATCAATCCTTATTAATATGGGTTCAAATATTTGTCAATCCTAATTAATCCCTTTATAAATACAGAAAATAAAATGGATATTTTTTAATGTCCGCAGTTCAGGTTATTCAATACAAATGAATCCCTTTATAATGAAATTAAAATTTTTGAAAAATCAATGTTTTTGAAGACCTACAGGTCAGATTTAATTAATCCAATTGAAACCTTTTATAATTAAAAAAATGATATGAATATTTTTTAATACCTACAGCTCAGATTATTTAATACAAATAAATCTCTCTATAATAAAATTTAAATTAAAATAAAACTAATATTTTTAAATACCGACAATTCATTTTATCTCTACATGTAATTGAAACTTAATATTTGGTAAATTTTTATTTATTTCAGATGAACTCATTCATAATGCGTCTTCGGCGCAAAATTATACACCGTTTTTATACACTGAGAAAAAAATGCTATTGAATCAAATACCTTCATGCTATTGAATTCCATGTCATTACTTCATTGACAGATTTATTAGTTCATAAGCATAAACCTTTAAAGGAAGAGTCTGAAGTTTTTGAAATAATAGCATCGTGCTATTAAATCGCTGCTATCTATTCAATTGTTAATTTACTTAAATCAATAGCATATTTTAATATTTATTTAACATAGTTCTCTTGAAATGTTGTCATGGTATTTTTTAAAGAAATATTTGAGTATTTGAATCATATAAGAAACTGTAGAATTGTAAACACCCTGCTTTAGATTTGATAGCATATGCTTTCGTTTCGAATAAACGGCGTATTTGCGGACTGCCAATAGCAGATGTCATTGAATCCTTAGGCACTGTATTTAGCCCATCAGCGCGTAGGTCTTGGCAATGTTCTTCCCCCACCTCTTGAATTGTAGCTTATATAGGCAGTTCGTGAAACGGCTACCAGCGAGCGTATGGCATAGTGGTTAGAGCGTCGGGCTTTAGGCCCAGGGGTCGCGCGTTCGAGACCTCTCAGCGTCAAATATTTTAATTTATAAGTTGTGCGTTAGAATTAAGATGTATATGTTATATGTATAAAAATAATGTGAAAATGTTATAAAATAGTATAAATAATAAATATCAAGTATAATAAATAAATACAAAGATTCCGTACAACTGATAGGATGTTACCAGTTAATGAGAATTAATATTTATTTTGACTCATTATATTTATCTCCCAAAAGTATGGTGTTATTGCTTCAAAGTCAGATACTTTCGATTTGATAGCACCATGCTATCAAATTGAAAGCATCTGTATATAATGTAACAAACTACTACTTTAGGGGTAACATTATATACTATTCTTCTGTAGGAATGACTTATTGATACAATAGAACTTATTTCATTAAATCTACAGCATATACATATATTTCAAAACAATTTGCTGATAATGCAACTAATCATGGTTTGATTCAATAGAAGCGACACTGTAGAATCATAAAAGCAGTGCTTTAGATTTAATAGCATATGCTAATGGCAGCCCGCAATGACACTATTGAATGAATCAAAGACAGATTTCATTGATTCAATAGTATTTTTTTCTCAGTGTACACTGTTGCATCTTAAGGTATTTCTCTTCCATTTATAGGTACTTGAAAAAATCGATTTTCTATGGATTAATGGATTTTCTTTAAATTGTGAGAAAACGTTATTTTATATATGTGCCTTTATTTTACTCAGATTTTAGGACCCTTTACCGTCTAAATTTTGAGAATTCTTGTTCGAAATTTCAATTTTTTATCATTTTGCATGTAAAATTGAAATTTCGAACGAGAATATCTCAAATTTTAGACGGTGAAGGGTCCTGAAATCTTAACCAGATAGAAGGCACATATAAAATAACGTTTTCTTACAATTTTAAGAAAATCTATAAAAAACGGTTTTTTCATAAGTATATAACTGCAAGAGAAATACCATCGGAAATACCTTAATTGTGGGTTAAAAAGCAAAAAATACGTAAATTTGAAGTTAATTTTTAATGATCTTTATAATTTATTAAGACGTTGATGAAAGTTTCTTAAAAGTGTTCATCAATAAAATTTTTTTTTACTTAAATATTATTCTTGAATACATTTTTAAAGAATTTAAATTAATCATCTTTTGAAGCTTTTTAAATCTGAATTAGTGAAAGGTGAGCTACTATTAAGTAGTAATAATTTTACTAATTTTTTAGTAGAAAACTACTAAATTAAACAGTGAATAACTTTAACATTTCAATTAGTAGTTTCCTACTATTTCAATTAGTAGTTTTTTATTAAAAATTAGTAATTTTCTACTAAAAAAATTAGTAAAATTATTACTAATTTTACTAATTTTTTATTAATTTTTCCACTTTTCAATAATTTATTAATAGAAAAACACTAATTCAGATTTAGAGAGAAAGTTATTAAATTTTTTTTTAGACTTTATTAAAAAAAACTTTTTTGAAATCTGTTATCTGTTTTTTACAAAGCAATTTTATAGTTTTAATCTCAGCAATATTTCTATTTATATTTTCACGAGTATTTTCATTTACATCGTTACAAAAATGTTTCCCAAGGTCTCTAAAATCTTGACCCCTTCAACAATGCACCCACACAAAAAAGTTTTTTTTTCCTATCGAGACAACTGAAACTTTTCTTGAACCCTCGCTTGATCCTTTTATGACTTTTATAACATGTGTTTCATCTCAACTGTCACTTTCATTGTAAACTCAGTTTTCGTTAAATTTTGATCCGGTCAACACGTACCAAAAACGCTCATTCAAAACTAAAAATTAAATTTTACTCACAAATTTTTTTTCGGTTTTCATTATAAAAACTATAAAAACGGTTGTGAAAGTGCTATGTGGACTGCCAGACTTTCTGGATAGAAAAATGGATACTATTACTATGTAAATTTTAGGTATATATTATTTTCGTTTTTTACACCACAAATTATTAGCAATAGTTATAATATTTAATAGTTATTTATTTTCGTCATATTGTAATCTTTCTTTTAATTATCAATTATTTTCTTGAAATTTCCAATTAATTTCTTCAATTTTTTTCTTTAATTCTCAAATATTTTCTTTAATTTTTAATTATTTTGATCGATTTTCAATTAATTCCTCAATTTCCAATAATTCCCGGACTTTTTCAATTACTTTTTTACACTCATAAAAATTGTTTTAAAATTCCAAATCAATTATTCAATTCTAGAATTCTACATTTCTCAGTTATTTTCTTCAAATTTAAATTCCACTTATCAATTTTCAGTTATTTTCTTTAATATTAAAAAATTATCGCTTTTTTTCTATTATTTTGTTCGATATCATTAAGTTTCTTTAATTTTAAATACAATTATTCAATTATGTTCTTTCATTTTTAATGCCATTCTTTAATTTTTATTTCCAACCTTCAGTTTTCAATTTCTTCTACATATTAATTAATTCTCGGCTTTTTTCAATTACTCTTTTTCAATTTTTAAGTATATTCTTTTAATTTCAATTCCATTCTTCAATGTTTAATTGCTTTCTTCAATTTTCAATTACTTTTTTCAATTTTAATTATTTTTTTCGATTTTCAATCCAGTTGTTAAATGGGCAATTATTTCCAACAATTATTTCTATAATTTTCTAAATTTTTTAATTTGCAATTATTTTTTTTTACATTTAATATTACTTGTTTAATTTTTTCAATTATTTTTTTCAGTTGTCTATTAATCTAGTTATTTTTGAATTTTCTTTTTACTTGACAATTCTTTTCGTCATTTTTCACATATTTTCTTCAATTTTTCAATTACTCTAGTTATTTTTTAACTTCAATTTTTAATTATTTTCCGCAGTTTTCAATTATTTCTTACAATTTTTCAATTTTCAATTATTAACTAAAAATTTTATAATTATTCTTTGATTTTATAAATTATTTTGATGGGTTGCGTGTTAATCTAGCCATATTTTGAATTGTGTTTTTAGTTGTCATTTATTTTCGTCATTTTGTAATTTTTTTTCAGTTATCAATTATTGGGTGATTCTCCCGAAATATTACTTTTGTATGTCCTCAAGATTTTCTCAATAATAATAATAATTTAAGACAATTTCTCTCTATACGTCAATAATTTACCACTTTTTCTAAAAATCCTGCAAAAGAATTTATTTATTTTATAACTTTAAAGTACTTTTTTTTGTAATTTTAACTACTAAAAGTGAGCCTTTTAACCTGTCCTATGTCAATTTTTCATTCTTTCAAAACGTAAAACAACTATTTAATATTTGAAAAACAATACTTTACAGATATTTTCTAGAAGCTAAGGGATTGTAGAATATTTATACAAAGTATAAATAAAATAGATCTTATAGACTTTCCATAAATGGAAAATGAATTTTGTCCTCTGGTTTTGCATCATTCCTCTGGCTTGTTGTATATTATTCAATATTTTTTATATTAGTTGAGTTATTTATCTGTTTTCATACTTATTTAATACATTGACATCCCTAATAATAATTTGTCAAGTAGGTTTTGTAAAAAAATCATTATTTAAAGTTAAAAATATATAAATTAAAGCTTTTACAGCGATTCACAACCTGAAGCGTCATTCCTCTGGCTCAAATTAAAAATAGAATGACAGTAGATAAAATATTTTTGCAATTTTTCTACAATAAAGTTAACTTATACAAACATGCTAAACTATTTTAAGTTTAAGAAAAATGGTTTAATTTGAAATAAAATGTAAAAAATATTGAAATCATCATTCCTCTGGCTCGTCATTCCTCTGGCTCATATTAAAAATTATTATGAATATCAATTGTTTTTGAACTGTCAACGAAAAATAAACCTTTAAATCTTGACAAATAATTATTGGTGGTCAAAAGATTTCATATTTTGGTAAGTGTTTTAAAATCTACAATTTTTTTAAATTATAATTAATAATAAATTAATAATATTAAATAGCTTTCAGACTATAAAAAATATTGTTTAAAATAAATTCAAATGACATGAAGTTGTTGATTACTTTAAAAAAAACACCTGCTCTACATTTTAACCTTTAGATTTATCTATAAATTTTAATATTAAAAATCTGTTTTAAATGCTACAAATTAGCATGATCAAGTTATGAAGGTGTTAAATCTTTAATTGCTTAACATGTTTATAAATTTTAGAGGTCCTAAAATATATGTAATAAATTTTCATTTCCGATGTACAAAAAGGAATATTTCTGGAGAATCACCCTATTATTTTTTAAAATTTTAATTTAATTCTTACATTTTCGATGTATTTCTTCAATTCTCAATTTATTTTCTTAATTCTTTAATTTTCAATTTATTTCTTCAATTTTAAATTATTTTCTTCAATTCTCAAATATTTTCTTTAATTTTAAATTATTTTGATCGATTTTCAATTAATTCCTTAATTTCCTATAATTCTTGGACTTTTTAAATTATTTTGTACACTCATAAAAATTGTTTTAAAATTGCAATTATTCCTACAATTTTCTTAATTTTTCAATTTGCAATTGAGGGGCTGGATGCAATAAGGGGATACGCGCGACTTTCGTTGGCCCCGCGTACAGCGAGTCTTTGGCAGAAACGGGGGACTTCGAAAGACCTCTTTATCCCTTTATTGCATCCAGCCCCTCAATTATTTTCTTTAAATTTAATATTTCTTGTTTAATTTTTTCAATTATTTTTTCAGTTGTCTATTAATTTAATTATTTTTTGAATTTTGTTTTAAATTGACAATTATTTTCGTAATTTTTTAACTATTTCCTTCAATTATTAATCATTTTCCGCAGTTTTAATTTATTTCCTACAATTTTTCAATTTTCAATTATTATCTTAAAGTTTTATAATTATTCTTCGATTTTTTAAGTTATTTTGATCAGTTGTGTATTAATCTAGCCATCTTTTGAATTTTGTTTTCAATTGTCAATTATTTTTGTCATTTTGTAATTTTGTTGTTTATTATCAATTATTTTTTTCAAATTTTCAATTTATTTCCTCCATTTTTATTATTTTCTTAAATTTCAATTATTTTTATCGATTTTCAATACAGTTGTTCAATTTACAATTAGGTATTTTCAACAGTTATTCCTATAATTTTTCAACTATTTTGTTTAAAATTAAAATTTATTGTTAAATTTTTTAAACTATTCTTTTTAATTGTGTATTTATGTAGCTATTTTTCGAAATTTGTTTTCAAATGTCAATGTATTTTTGTCATTTTTCAAATATATTTTTCAATTTCGTAAGTTTCATTATTTGAATTTGCAAAAATTTATGTTTTTAAATGACCAATAATGCAAAGTTCGTCGCGCGCTTGAGCGCGCGTTAATGTTGCTAGTACATAATAATTGACAGTCAACAATTTTTATTTTTCTAACCATAGGCCATTAATTGTGTATAAATACCCCCCAATTATGGGAGTTGTTTCTAACCATATAAAACAAAATTAATGAAATTAATTTCAAAAATTGAAATTCTTTGTTACTCCTTTGTTCTTTGTTTACACCTTACATCCTTACAGTGATTTCAAATGTGCTCTTTTAATCTGAATTAGTGAAAAACGGTCATTAATTCGAATTAGTGGAACTTTTTACTTATTTTTAGTCAATTTTCACTAAAACTTTAGTGAAGAATTTAAAAAAATTAGTAGAAATTTATACTAATTTGAATTTCTTCAGTGACTTGTCACTGATTTATTTTTAAAGAGATGAGTATTTATAGAACAATGGATTTGGTTTTATTTATTTAAATTATAAAAAGATTAATTTGGATTGAATAATCCGAACTATGTGTATTCAAATATTAAAATTTCATTTTTTTTCATTATAATGGTATTTATTTGGATTCAATAAAACTGAATCGTGAGTATATAAAATGTTCATTTTATATTTTTCAATCATAAGGGTATTCATTCGGATATAAATTTTCATTTTATTCTAATTGCATTTTTATTATAAAAATATTCATTCAGATTGAATAATCTGACGTGTGGGTATTTAAAAATAATTAGTTTATTTTTTCATTATAAAGGGATTCATTTGTATTCAATAACCTGAACTGCAGACATTAAAAAATATTCATTTTATTTTTTTTCATTATAAAGGGATTCATTTGGATTCACAAATTTTTTAAACCCATATTCATAAGGACTGATTTTTGGGTAAAAGTAGGTGCAATCACCGGATACAAATGTATTGGACAGAAAACGTATTCAAAAATATTAAAATTTTTTAATATTTTTTAATTCCTCTCTTCTTACTGGGTTGATACATACATTTTTTTTTATTATTATTGTTATTGTTATCGTAATTATTCTTGTTCATTATTATTATAATGTCATTAAAATCTTTTTCAGAATGACAGAATCGCTACAGAGAAACTAAGCTGAAGGGGGCAGCACCGCCTTGAGTACTAGAGGGATAAAAGTAGGAATCTAGTCTGTTCCTTCGCTATTGTAAGTAAATAATATTTATGTCATTTTATTTATTCATTTCATGGATAGTATATTTATTGTATTAATTATGTGTTATATTTATTATTCTATTAAATAGTATATTGTTTTCTTTAATTTTCAGGGTGCAGATACCACTTTCGACAGCGTTTGGCAGAAGAATCAAGATTGCAGAAAATTTTGTGTGAGTGTGTATGTATGTGGAGTCAATGGAGCGAAATCAGTTATTTAAAAATAACTTTTTAAAAACAAATTTTTTAAACTACGTTTTTTAGAAAAATTATTTGCTATTTTTTAAAATAATAAAAATTGATATAACAATTTTATTGAATTTTAGTATTGTAAAAAATAGCTTTCCATAAATGAAACATAATTTCTTAACAAACATACACAACCGTTAGGTATTGTTGATACGGTCCCTATTTCGTGACTACACGAAATCAGTTATTTTTTAAAACATATTTATTAAAAAATTTTCTTTTTAAATAGTTCATACCTTTTAAAATTCTGCAAATAAATATCCCTAAACGAAGGAATTGGTTAAATTTGCAAGTAAAATACAACAAAAATAGTGAAACTTTAAGTGTTTTCTTAAAATTAAAATCTTATTACCTTCAAAATAAGCTCAAGGACGTGAAAAAATATTATTTACTTCAGAAATAATATTAATTTTAAGAAAAAATTAAAAATTTCAATATTTTTGTCATATTTTATTTAAAAATTTAACCAATCCCATCGTTTAGGGATAATTATTTGCAGAATTTAAAAAGGTATTAGCTATTTAAAAAGAAAAAATTTTAATGAATATATTTTAAAAAATAAATGGTTTTTGCAGTCAAGAAAAGGGGTCCGACCGACAATTGAAGGATGCGCTAAAACAGCTGTATCCGCCAATTTCTTTTAGGTTACTTTTGCAACCTATTTGATGTGTTTTCATAAGCTTTTTCATTTCATTTGTGATTGTCTATATGAAATTGTTATTTTATTAAGTCTCATGATAATTATTAACACTTTTAATTAACAATTTAACGACATTTATTATATAATAATTAAGTTTAAAAGTTGGAGTGTCGTCCTGGCGGTTACAGCTTTGTTTTAGCGCACCCTTCAATTACCGACGGTAGAGTAGGTTCAAAAATTTGTTTTTAAAAAGTTATTTTTAAAAAACTGATTTCCTCCCATTGACATATTTTTTTGTTTTAAAAAGCAAAAAATACAATATTTTATTAGGTGCTTTTTTTTAAGTCACAAAAAATAAAAATTTTTAGCTTCGTTTTTAAATTGCTTGGTAAATACTTTGAAACAATTTATTTCTCTCCCTAAAGGTTTATTTTAAAACAAAACTAGTATATTAGTTAGTTTAAAAATATTGATTAGCAATCATAATAGTATACTAGTTTTGTTTTAAAATAAAACTCCAAGGCAGGAAAAATATTATTCAAAAATAATTACAAAGTAAATTGAAAACCAAACCAAAAAATTCTATTTTTGCGCTTTAAAAAAAAGCGCTTAGTGAAGTATTTTCTTTTATGCCTTGAAATCAAGCGATTGTTGTCTGAAAACAAAATTTGTTTATAAGTTTACATCGACTCAGGAGCATTGTGATGAAAATAACATCACAAAATTTTAAAATTGTTTATTAATTATATGTCTTTCTGCTGTTAAAAAAATTAAAATAAAACAAAAAATTGATCTTTAAAAAATTTTGAATTTTCGTGAAGTTATTTTCTTAAATTATTATTAATTATAATTAATAATCATTTAAATTATATATATAAGTTAAAATTGTGAATTTAATTAATAATTATTAATAATATTCATAATTTAAACTTTGTGCGACGAACAATAAATGTAAATATTATTTAAACGTTTAAAACGTATGCGTTAAATATTCCTGAAAATTGTAAAAATGTAAAAAATTAATTAGTAACATATTAATAAAAATTTTTTGAATAAAAATATGAATTTTTGTAATTACTTACCTTTCATTAATTTATTACCTTATTTTTTAATATAATTAATCAAAAAAATTATAAATAGAATATTAGAAATAATAAAATAATATAAATTAAATTTGAATTGTTTTTTATGTGGCACTAAACATTCTTTTCCACATGATTCTGCACATCCTTCTCTACGTAAAAAGCAATTTCAAGAAGGGAGGTAGTTCTGCACGTCCTTTTTCACATGGCGTTTCACGTCCCTTCTCATCGCCACTTTCACATAGAACGGCACGTAGAAAGCCATGTGAAAAGTGAGGTCCCGTTTTTCTGTAGGGTAATGCTAAATTTATTGAATCGGTTCTGCCAATTATTAATCGGTTTGGAAATTTTTAGGTTCGATTGTCATATTTTACACAAAATTTGGAATTTTTAACTAATTGAGCTACTTAAATAAATTTTGTGTAGGGCTGTTAGATTTGATAATACTTTTTAAAATTCAACAAATTTATAAAATTTTTGTTGAACATATTTCTAAAAAGTAAAAAACACTTGAAATAATTAAAATGATTTGAATCGGAGTTAGTCAGAAATTTCCTTTTAAGAAAGCAGATTCACTTAAGCTCATAACCGATTCAAAAACAGTGAATAGGTTTTTTTTTCCTGGGTGTATAAGAACACCTATGAAAAATACTATCCTAATCAAGATGAATCATAGAGGGGAATCATAGGTGGTCCACAAGGGCGAGGGAGTAGTCAAAGATCATTTAACGATGAGCATCAATATCATTTTCAATTATCGTAGATAAAATTTTGTTTCATTTCAATAATCAATTCTGTTATCATTGGGGGGGGGGGGGGGGGTGGCTACATAGAGAACCACAAAATGGGAAAAGGTGGTCAATAAGAGTGAGGGAGGTGGTCAAAGAACCTACTACGATGAGCATTAATAACATTTTTAATTATCGGGGATAAAATTTCGTTTTATTTCAATAAGCAATTATGTCATAATTGGGGGGCGGGGTGTGGTGGCTCTACAGAGGGCTAGATAGAGCGAAAAAGTGGTTAATGAAGGTGGAGAGGGTAGTCAATGATCCTACAACGATGTGTATCAATAACATTTTCAATTCTCGTTGATAATATTTTGTTTCATTTCAATAAGCAATTCTGTCATCCTTGAGGATAAAGGGTTGTGGGGGGGGGGGTGCATCTATTGCTATAAGAAGTATTTTGCCTTTGAGAAAGTCGGGTCTATCGACATTTACAGTTATAATACGTAATAATACATCTTATTCTGATATTTTCTTGAGTTGATAGACTCTTAGACGTTTTCATGGTAAATATGGAACTCCCACGTAGAAATATCAAAAAGTGGAGCAGCTAGGATTTCAAATCTAGAAGCCATTTAGGACAATTTCACATTAGCCGTTTGTTGTTACATTTTAGACCACCTGCGACTATGGTTGAGGCACACTGTGTTAATTAAATTTGTATTTAGAAGCCAAAAAAACAATCACACTGACAGAACTTTCTAACCTACTTTGAATTTTTCACTATTTTTTTTGCATTTAAAAATAAAGCAGATAACCTACAAAAAGTATGATTATAATACAAAAACGTAAAAAAATATGTTTTATCTTTTGCCTTTAATAATTTTAAAAGTTTTTTTATTGAATTGTCATAAAAATCACTTTTTATTAAAAATCCCATTATAACGTAATGTAAATTTGGGTCCGAGCTTAACCTTCTTGACAAAATGTCCTAACCTTCTTAACTAGTGACGTCACATTAAAATACAGTCGAACTTCCGAAGAGTGAACTTCCCAAGAGTTAATTGTCTCCTCTTGTGGTCCCTTTCCTCATGTTTTGTCATGCGCAGACAGGACAAGATGGCGACAATCTACATAAAATTTCCCCTCATTTGCCTTTGTCTCCCATAAGTTAATCCCCACCAAAATTAACTCTTGGGAAGTTCGACTGTACTCTATAATCCTCTTATGTAAAATTCCTAGCAAAAATGATTAATTAGAAACCTAATTGTGCTACGTCTTAAAGTAGTTTCTCATTTCAGTTGTCAAGATTTCTTCAAAACGAATTGGTTATATATGTGGCTATTTTGCCTGTCTACGGGCGTTTGTTTATAAACAGAAATTCAACTTCGTTTGAATTCATATAAATTAACATTTTTTATCTCCCTTTTATCACGAAGAAACGACAGAATCTTTCGAAAATTTTTATAAGGTTGAGGTTAAATTTAGGTGCAGTGCCAAAGTTTAAAACGATAAAAACAAAATTTTGTGAAATTATATATGTTATTTATTTTACATTGCTTCATTTTCATTTCACAATAAAACTCATAATTTATTTTTATATTAGAATGTCTAATGGCCTATTTCCACCTTCGAAAAAAAATTTTTTTTGCATGAGAGTAAAGAGGACAAATACACAGTCTGTCCTCTTCCCTCCAATGCGAAATTTTTTTTTTCGAAGGTGTAAACAGACCATATTACTTATATTTTTTTTTATAACCGGCGACCCCCATAGCACCTAAACTTGCCTCAATAGTCCAAGCGGCGACCGCATAAAATGGAGTGTATAAGGTAAATGGTGAAAATCACTATTTTAGTAAAGAATTTTGTAAGACAATTACAAATCAACTTGTGTGCCTGACCCTAGTGGGAAAATAATTAAGGGCAGGTGATTAAAGTGGTAATTTTTTTCAAGTAACTTACCTCATAAGGTAAATGTGCATCGATGGTGCCATTTAATGAATTTTGATGCGCTGAATCCAAAAATCCTTAGGTATGTTCTCGCTACCTACACTTTCTACACTTTTCACAAAAGTGTACACTTTTGCGTTCTCGCTACCAGAAGTGACGAGATAGTGTACACTCAAATCCCTAGCTGTCGTTGCACTTTTCCCTATTTCATTACACTCGACTACAAGCGAGTGTAAAAAGTGGAGTAAACGAAATGGCGCAAAAGTGGCATCTAATTCAAAATTAAAATTTTGTTAATGATAAAAATTCAAAGTCTTTTACCTATGTTTATGATTTTTTCGTAACCTATAGTTTGTTTATAGAAATTATAAAAATTAGTAATTGATAAAATTAACACAAAATGCAGGTTAACCTCAAATAAAAAAATATTATGTATATATACATATATAAAACATTTATGTAATTAATAACAAAAATAAAAAAAAAATTTAATTAAAAAAAGAATTATTAAAGAAATTATTTATTTATTAAATTTATTAATTATATACGTAAATAAATAAAACGCTATATAGAGAAATAATGAAATTAATGAAATATGTAAACAAAAATTTGAATATTTAAAAATGTTTAATTATCATTAAATAATATGAATTAAAATTAATTGATTTTGAGTAAAATCTAAATCTAAAGGGTTAAAATTTTCATATTTAAAAGCAGGGCTGTTATAATTTTTGATAAAATTTAAGAAATTGTGCTAATACTGATGATCAAAATACCTACTATCTATCTATCTAAATTTACTCACAATAAACCTTTTTGTAATTCTTAAAGTTTTTCTAAGAGATTTCACTTTTTAGAAACTATTTAATTTTTATCTTATAATTTCTTATTTTTACAAAATTTTAAGGTTTTTTCTCCTTTTTTCATCTGATTTGTTTTTTTGTATTTGCATCCTTTCATTTTAGGATTTTCTTAAATTTTCTTCTTTTTATATTATTTAATATTATTTTACACAATTTTGTTATTATAACATTCACTAAACTTTTTATTTTGTTGATTTTCATACTTATGTATTTCCATATTTTTAAAGTAAATATACGCTCATTTTTTAGTAAATTTATTCAATTTGTTTTCACACCTTGTCTATTTTTTGCGAGATTTTTGTCAGACTTACTTATTCTTACATAAAGTTTTTAAATTTTCTTTATTGGACTTGTTTATTTACACTTTCTTACAGTTTTTTAGACTAAGGAAAAAAAACATTTCTCCATTTTCTTTCTATTTATTTAATTGTTTCATGTTTTACTATTTTTCAGTCATTCCTTCCGTTTTAATAATTTTTTAACTTTTGTTGTCATTTTTCCATTTCTTATACACCTTTTTTCTTCATTTAAATTTTTTTTGTTTCTATCTCGTACTTACGAATTTTTGAAAATATTTGTTCAATGCTGTTTTAATTTAATTTAATTTGTTTAATTTTTTTAATTTCTCAACTTTATATTTTATTTTGTAGACTTTTATTCTCTTATTTTATATTTTGTAAATTTAGGCTTTTACTAAATATTCTTATTTTAACATCGTTATTCTATTTTATAGAATGTTTTTTCTTTAAAAATTTTCCCAACTTTGCTTCATTTTTTTTTCTTCAATTTGTGAATTATTCTCTAATTTTTCTAATTTTAAAACTTTCTTCTCTTTTGTAATATATTTTAACTTTTTTTATAATTATCTTCTTAATTATTTTTTAATGAAAAAAAATGTCCGTAAATAATTTGATTTTTTGAAAAGAATTTCTGCTTTTCATATATTTTTATGTCACTGTTTCATTCTTGTGTTTTGTTTTTTTTAATATTTTCTTCATTTCTTTAATATTATTGTTATGACATTTTTTATTTAAAAGAATTTTCTTATTTTTTTAATAGACTGTTTTCTTATCTTTTTACGTTCTTGTTTTTTTTTATAATTTATATTACCTTTTTGTTGCCTTTACCTAATTTTCCTAATTTTCCATTCATATAAATTTGAAGGTGTTTTTTTTAAATTTTCTCATTTGTTCGACATAATTTATTTGATTTTGATTAAATGTTTTCATATTTTATTATTATTTTGTTTTTTTTTTATAATTTATTACCTTTTTGTTGCTTTTACCTAATTTTCCTAATTTTGCATTCATATAAATTTAAAGGTGTTTTTTTTAAATTTTCTCATTTGTTCGACATAATTTATTTGATTTTGATTAAATGTTTTATTATTCATTATTTCTTATTAAATGTTCTATATATAAGTTTGAAAAATAAACTACTTACAAATAATCATTTGAAAATTTTATATACTAATTGGATTTAAAAAAAAAATCAATTTTTGGTTTAAATAAAAAAAATCCGATTTAAATAAAAAAATCGGATTGTTTGACTTTCTTAAAAAAATTATGATTTTTATCAGCCTTGTTTAAAAGGATTATATAGGATTAAAAGGATCATTTTAATAAAAATTTTAATGAAAGAATGATCTTAATTAAAGAAAATAAAGTTTCATTCATATTGTTAAATAATTTCCAGTAAAAGAATTGCATATTTATTAAACAACTTAAACAAATGTTACTATTAAAATTTTATTATTATAAATTCAATATCTATGCTTTCTAACTAACCATTTACTGTTTTTTATTTATGGACCTTCTTAGATTTTTTGTTTTAAATATATATATATATATATTTAAGGTAATTTTATGATGTACTAAAATAAGTTCTAAATTTGACAGTATAACTACTTTTAATGTCTTACATAATTTGAAAAAAGTGTAACAGATCTACACTATTCTGTTCTCGTTAGTTTCTGTACTTTACTTTAATGCGCATGCTCCGTTTTACACCTTCTTACACTCGAGTGTAGCAAGTGTAGGTAGCGAGAACATACCTATTGTGTGCCACTTCTCAGGTGGGACGAACCCTAGGCACACCGCTAATGAACATGTAAATTTTTTCGAGTGACTTACCTCATAAGGTAAATGTGCATCGACGGTGCCATTTAATAAATTTTGATGCGCTGAATCCAAAAATCTTTGTGTGCCACTTCTGAGGTGGGACGAACCCTAGGCACACCGCTAATGAACATGTAAATTTTTTCGAGTAACTTACCTCATAAGGTAAATGTGTACCGATGGTGCCATCTAATGAATCTTGATGTCCTGAATCTAAAAATCCTTGAGTGCCACCTCTCAGATGGGAGGAACACTAGGCACACCGCTACCCTAATAGCACCGACCGTTCCGTCAACGTGGCGGGAACGGTCCAGTGCAGTGGTCTGCAAACTCTGCCGCCGGCAGGGTCTACTGCCGTAGCTGCCGCACGACCTACTTTCGCGGCAGCTCCTGGGTGCCCTGCCTGGCACCCTGCCTTTTGTTGAAAAAAGCATAAAATTGGGATAAAGAAATAAAAAAAAAAATTTTTTAATTCTGATTTTATCAGTTTCAAAGTTTTATATTAAAAATCCTGGTTTTTATACGATAACAAATATCTAAAAATATCTAAAGAAATTTGAAAAAATCTAGAGTAAATTTAATAGTTATAATTTAACTATAACAATATAAAAAACTTTATAAAAATATATTAATAATAAATAAGCAGGGGCGTAGCCACGGGGGGGGGGGGGGTTTAAGGGTTCAAACCCCTCCCGAAATCGAAAAATTCTATTGAAAAAAGGTCTTTTTACGCAAATTTTTTTTCAAAACCCCCCCTGAAAAGTAAAAAAATTTCAAAACCTCCCCCGAAATTTTTTTCTGGCTACGCTCCTGTAAATAAGCAATGTAATATTAATAATATAATAAATAATATATAATAATACAACAAAAACAATAATAACGAAAAGACCAACAACATTAATAATAACAATATTAATAACTACCACAATAAGAAGACCCAGTAAGAAGGAGGAAATTGAAAAAGATTGGAATTTTATGATTTTCGAAGAAAAAGTCAAATTATGTAATCTTTTTTAATACGTTTTCTGTCCAATACATTTGTATCTGGTGATAACACCTACTTTTATCCGCAAATCAATCCTTATTAATATGGGTTCAAATATTTGTCAATCCAAATTAATCCCTTTATAAATACAGAAAATAAAATGAATATTTTTTAATGTCCGCAGTTCAGGTTATTCAATACAAATGAATCCCTTTATAATGAAATTAAAATTTCTGAAAAATCAATATTTTTGAAGACCTACAGTTCAGATTTAATTAATCCAATTGAAACCTTTTATAATTAAAAAAATGATATAAATTTGTTTTAATACCTACAGCTTAGATTATTCAATACAAATAAATCTCTCTATAATAAAATTGAAATTAAAATAAAACTAATATTTTTAAATACCGACAATTCATTTCATCTCTACATGTGATTGAAACTTAATATTTGATAAATTTTTATTTATTTCAGATGAACTCATTTATAATGCGTCTTCGGCGCAAAAACTCTTCCAGTTATAAATACTTGAAAAAATCGATTTTCTATGGATTAATGGATTTTTTTTAAATTGTGAGAAATGTTATTTTATATGTGCCTTCTATCTGATTAAGATTTCAGGACCCTTTACCATCTAAAATTTGAGATATTCTTGTTCGAAATTTCAATTTTTTATCATTTTGCATGTAAAATTGAAATTTCGAACAAGAATATCTCAAATTTTAGACGGTAAAGGGTCCTGAAATCTTAACCAGATAGAAGGCACATATAAAATAACGTTTTCTCACAATTTAAAGAAAATCCATAAAAAACGATTTTTTCAAGTATATAACTGCAAGAGAAATACCTTAATTGTGGGTTAAAAAGCGAAAAATACGTAAATTTGAAGATAATTTTTAGTGATCTTTATAATTTATTAAGACGTTGATGAAAGTTTCTTAAAAGTGTTCATCAATAAAATTTTTTTTTACTTAAATATTATTCTTGAATACATTTGTAAAGAATTTAAATTAATCATCTTTTGAAGCTTTTTAAATCTGAATTAGTGGTTTTCTACTATTGAATTAGTGAAAGGTGAGCTACTATTAAATAGTAATAATTTTACTAATTTTTTAGTAGAAAACTACTAATTGAAGAAGTGAAACTTTAACATTTCAATTAGTAGTTTCGTAATATTTCAATTAGTAATTTTTTATTAAAAATTAGTAGTTTTCTACTAAAAAAATTAGTAAAATTTTATTATTACTAATTTTACTAATTTTTTATTAATTTTTCCACTTTTCAATAATTCATTAATAGAAAAACACGAATTCAAATTTAGAGAGAAAGTAATTAAATTTTTTTTTAGACTTTATTAAAAAAAACTTTTTTGAAATCTGTTATTGACAGTGTGTAATTTTTAAAAGAAAAACACAACTTCAATGTATGTCTCGATGTATGGTCAGTCAACATCATTCTTCAACCTAAACCTGAGAATAAAATAACACAAAGATGATGTTTATGAACCACCTAATTAATGGACTGCCTGTTTTAAGGACCATACTTTCTATTTTAATAAAGTAAAAATTGAGGCAAAAATTTTAGATAGAACGGGAAATTATAAAAAACGTATGATCCTTGAAATGAATTAACGGATACAACAGCAGTTAACGAACGTAATGACAGTAACAACTTTTCTGTTTTTTACCAATCAATTTTATAGTTTTAATCTCAGCAATATTTCTGTTTATATTTTCACGAATATTTTCATTTACATCGTCACAAAAATGTTTCCCGAGGTCTCTAAAATCTTGACCCCTTCAACAATGCACCCACACAAACAAGTTTTTTTTCCCTATCGAGACAACTGAAACTTTTTTTTAACCCTCGCTTGATCCTTTTATGACTTTTAACATGTGTTTCATCTCAACTGTCACTTTCTTTGTAAACTCAGTTTTCGTTAAATTTTGATCCGGTCAACACGTACCAAAAACGCTCATTCAAAACTAAAAATTAAAATATACTGACACAATTTTTTTCGGTTTTCATTATAAAAACTATAAAAACGGTTGTGAAAGTGCTATATGGACTGCCAGATTTTCTGGATAGAAAAATGGATACTATTACTATGTAAATTTCAGGTATATATTATTTTCGTTTTTTACACCACAAATTATTAGCAATAGTTATAATATTTAATAGTTAATTATTTTCATCATATTGTAATCTTTCTCTTAATTATCAATTATTTTATTGAAATTTCCATTTAATTCTTTAATTTTCAATTTATTTCTTCAATTTTTAATTATTTTCTTTAATTCTCAAATATTTTCTTTAATTTTTAACTATTTTGATCGATTTTCAATTAATTCTTCAATTTCCAATAATTCCCGGACTTTTTCAATTATTTTTTACACTCATAAAAATTGTTTCAAAATTGCAAATCAATTATTCAATTCTAGAATTCTTCATTTCTCAGTTATTTTCTTCAAATTTAAATTCCACTTTTCAATTTTCAGTTATTTTCTTTAATATTAAAAAATTATCGCTTTTTTTCTATTATTTTGTTCGATATCATTAAGTTTCTTTAATTTTAAATACAATTATTCAATTATGTTCTTTAATTTTTAATGCCATTCTTCAATTTTTATTTCCAATCTTCAGTTGTAATTTTTTTTCAGTTATCAATTATTATTTTTTAAAATTTTAATTTAATCCTTAAATTTTCGATGTATTTCTTCAATTCTCAATTTATTTCCTCGATTCTTTAATTTTCAATTTATTTCTTCAATTTTTAATTATTTTTTTCAATTCTCAAATATTTTCTTTAATTTTAAATTATTTTTATCGATTTTCAATTAATTCCACAATTTCCTATAATTCTTGGACTTTTTCAATTATTTTGTACACTCATAAAAATTGTTTTAAAATTGCAAATCAATTATTCAATTCTAGAATTCTTCATTTCTCAGTTATTTTCTTCAAATTTAAATTCCACTTTTCAATTTTCAGTTATTTTCTTTAATATTAAAAAATTATCGCTTTTTTTCTATTATTTTGTTCGATATCATTAAGTTTCTTTAATTTTAAATACAATTATTCAATTATGTTCTTTAATTTTTAATGCCATTCTTTAATTTTTATTTCCAATCTTCAGTTGTAATTTTTTTTTAGTTATCAATTATTATTTTTTAAAATTTTAATTTAATTCTTAAATTTTCGATGTATTTCTTCAATTCTCAATTTATTTCCTCGATTCTTTAATTTTCAATTTATTTCTTCAATTTTTAATTATTTTTTTCAATTCTCAAATATTTTCTTTAATTTTAAATTATTTTTATCGATTTTCAATTAATTCCACAATTTCCTATAATTCTTGGACTTTTTCAATTATTTTGTACACTCATAAAAAATGTTTTAAAATTGCAATTATTCATGTAATTTTCTTAATTTGTCAATTTGCAATTATTTTCTTTAAATTTAATATTTCTTGTTTAATTTTTTCAATTATTTTTTCAGTTGTCTATTAATCTAGTTATTTTTCGAATTTTGTTTTCAATTGACAATTATTTTCGTCATTTTTTTACTATTTCCTTCAATATTATTAATCATTTTCCGCAGTTTTCATTTATTTCCTACAATTTTTCAATTTTCAATTATGATCTTAAAATTTTATAACTATTCTTCGATTTTTTAAGTTATTTTGATCGGTTGTGTATTAATCTAGCCATCTTTTGAATTTTGTTTTCAATTGTCAGTTATTTTTGTCATTTTGTAATTTTGTTGTTTATTATCAATTATTTTTTTCAAATTTTCAATTTATTTCCTCCATTTTTATTATTTTCTTAAATTTCAATTATTTTTATCGATTTTCAATACAGTTGTTCAATTTACAATTAGGTATTTCCAACAGTTCTTCCTATAATTTTTCAACTATTTTGTTTAAAATTAAAATTTATTGTTAAATTTTTTAAACTATTCTTTTCAATTGTGTAATTATGTAGCTATTTTTCGAAATTCGTTTTCAAATGTCAATGTATTTTTGTCATTTTTCAAATATATTCTTCAATTTCGTAAGTTTCATTATTTGAATTTGCAAAAATTTATGTTTTTAAATGACCAATAATGCAAAGGTTGTCGCGCGCTTGAGCGCGCATTAATATTGCTAGTAAATAATAATTGACAGTCAACAATTTTTATTTTTCTAACCATAGGCCATTAATTTGTAAAATTAGGAAAAAGTTGTGTCTTTCCAGGTGAATTTGTGAGTAATTAAACATTATTAACAATAATTTGTTTATAACAATTGCAATTGGTTGTTGTGGTTAATTTTACTGAACAAGTTATTGTTTTAAAATATAAAAAAATAGTCAAGTCAGAAAAGACTACAACTCGCTAGGTTTATTTGGATATTAGTTATAAATTAATAATTACATAAATTGTGTATAAATACCCCCCATTTATGGGAGTTGTTTATAACCCTATAAATCGAAATTAATGAAATTAATTTCAAAAATTGAAATTCTTTGTTACTTCTTTGTTCTTTGTTTACACCTTACAGGGATTTCAAATGTGCTCTTTTAATCTGAATTAGTGAAAAACGGTCACTAATTCGAATTAGTGTAAGTTTCTACTAATTTTTAGTCAATTTTCACTAAAACTTTAGTAAAGAATTTAACAAAATTAGTAGAAATTTATGCTAATTTGAATTTCTTCAGTGACTTTTCACTGATTTATTTTTAAAGAGATGAGTATTTAGAACAATGGATTTGGTTTTATTTATTTAAATTATAAAGAGATTAATTTGGATTGAATCATCTGAACTATGTGCATTCAAATATTAAAATTTCATTTTTTTCATTATAAGGGTATTTATTTTGATTAAATAAAACTGAATCGTGAGTATTTAAAATGTGCATTTTATATTTTTCAATTATAAGGGTATTCATTCGGATAAATTTTCATTTTATTTTAATTGCATTTTTATTATAAAAATATTCATTCAGATTGAATAATCTGACGTGTGGGTATTTAAAAATAACTAGTTTATTTTTTCATTATAAAGGGATTCATTTGTATTCAATAACCTGAACTGCAGACATTAAAAAATATTCATTTTATTTTTTTTCCATTATAAAGGGATTCACTTGGATTGACAAATTTTTTCAACCCATATTCATAAGGTTTGATTATCGTGTAAAAGTAGGTGCTATCACCGGATACAAATGTATTGGACAGAAAACGTATTCAAAAATATTAAAATTTTTTAATATTTTTTAATTACTCTCTTCTTACTGGGGAACCTAATGTAATAATATGATATATATATTCACTATTAATTATAATTTAACATATTAGTAGTGTTTTTTATATCACTGGATTCGTAAAAATTCAAGGAATTGCAATTTGTTATTTAAAAAAAATTTATTGTAAAATTAAATAATTTATTTTTTTTTATTGCCGTAATAAATATATGCCTCCTTAAAAAGGGTCTTGGGATCGGAAGGTTTATGGATCCGAGATCTTTGGTAAAAGTACGTGGAAAAAAAATTTTCCCTGCCGCGACCTGAAACAGGCAAAAAAAGTTTGCAGACCACTGGTCCAGTGGGCTCTTCGGTACGTTCCACTGGACTGTTCCCAGAAGGGGACAAGACTGTTCCGGATTTCACTAGGCCAGAAACGTTCCCTCGGAACGTTCCAGAACGTTATTTTAGGAACGTTCCAGAACGTTATTTTAGGAACGTTCCAGAACGTTATTTTAGGAACGTTCATACGCATTTGAAAAATCGCAGTGCGGATTGCGGAAAAATTATGCGGAAAAAACTGAAATTTTTTTTATTATTATTATTCATTGTTGCTAATATGATTGCTTCTATAGAACAGTGATCACTAAAATCAACTGCGCAGCTCTAAATGCGATAGAAAACTACTGCGCACGATATTAACATTATTAATTTTTTGAATGTGTATTAAGGTTCCTAAAATAACGTTCTGGAACGTTCCGAGGGAACGTTCCTGGCCTAGTGAAATCCGGAACGGTCTGGTCCCCTTTTGGGAACAGTCCGGTGGAACGTACCGAATGGCCCACTGGACCGTTCCCGTCACGTTGACGGAACGGTCGGTGCTATTAGGGTAATGAACATGTAAATTTTTTCGAGTAACTTACCTCATAAGGTAAATGAAATCTAAAAACGTCATATTATGAAGTTTGATGCACTGAATTTAAAAAAATTGGTGTGCCACCTCCTAGGTGGGACAAACCCTGGGCACACCACTCATTAATATACAAACCGCGGACGCGCGCAGGTTTTTCGGAGCATGGCACGCGATTTTAAACGCAGCAAACCGAGAGCAGGATCACCGTACAAACTTTTTTTTGCCCTTTTCAGGTCACTGGAGGGAAAAATTTTTTTCCACGTGCTGTCACCGACGATCTAGGATCCATAAACCTTTCGCTCCCAAGTCCCATTGCAAGGATTCACACATATTTATTAGGGCAATAAGAAATAAATTTTTTTTAAATTTTATCATAAACAATTTTTAAGTAAAAAATTGTAGTTCCTTGAATTCTTACGAATCCAGTCATATGTTGTACTGTGTGAAAATCTTAAAAATTATAATGTTATTAATTATTAATATATTATAACTATTGGGTTTTCTCTGAAATCTTTTCACATTTCTTGAGATACTTTTAGATTTTTGTTATCGTAGGAAAACCAGGATTTTTAATACAAAATTTGGAAACTAATAATATCAAAATTAAAACTTTTTTTTCATTTCGTAATCCCAATTTTACGTCTTTTTTTGAACAAACTGACGATCACTGCCGTACCCGCAATACTTCCATTCAATTGGTACAATACTGGCAAAATATAAGAATTTTTTCAAAAGAAACTTTTTTACTACAATTTGTTTACAACAATTTGTTTATATAATGTTTAAATTATTTTACCTTTTTTTTATAAATATTTTTGTAATTACTTAACAATCATTTAACGTAAATAATGCTTATATTTACAAGTGAAGACTAGCAATAAATATATTTTAAAACGACTTTCAATAGCTTACGTAAAATTATTAATTCTATTAATCTAATATATATTAAATATCTAATATTTTCGATATTACTGCATATATGCTAATGACAAACCCGTATTGGATGAGTACCGGATCAGTACTGGGAAATGTTTCAAATTTTTTAAATATATTCTAAATCTCGAAAATATCAATATTATAGAAATTTTCATTTCTTAATGTTAAATATAAATGAATAATTTTATGCAAACAATACAATTAGCCTACTCTGTAAATCTGAATTACTGAAAATTACTAATTATTAGTAAAATCGTTGCTGAGTTTTTCCTTCAGGAATTAGAGAAAAATAACTGATTTTAGTAAAAAAAAATGACTAATTGTTAGTAAAAAAATAACTAAAAAATAGTAAAAATTTGAGTAATTGAATTAGTAAACAGAATTTTACTAAAATATTAGTTATTTTGACATAACCTAAAAATCAATTTGACAAATAATTAGTTATTTTTTACTAAATGATTAGTACCCAGTAAGAAGAGAGTAATTAAAAAATATTAAAAAATGTTAATATTTTTGAATACGTTTTCTGTCCAATACATTTGTATCCGGTGATAGCACCTACTTTTACCCGAAAATCAATCCTTATGAATATAGGTTTAAAAAATTTGTCAATCCAAATGAATCCCTTTATAATGAAAAAAAAATAAAATGAATATTTTTTAATATCTGCAGTTCAGGTTATTGAATACAAATGAATCCCTTTATAATGAAAAAATAAACTAGTTATTTTTAAATACCCACACGTCAGATTATTCAATCTGAATGAATATTTTTATAATAAAAATGCAATTAAAATAAAATGAAAATTTATCCGAATGAATACCCTTATAATTGAAAAATATAAAATGAACATTTTAAATACTCACGATTCAGTTTTATTTAATCCAAATAAATACCATTATAATGAAAAAAAAAATGAAAATTTAATATTTGAAAACACATAGTTCAGATTATTCAATCCAAATTAATCTCTTTATAATTTAAATAAATAAAACCAAATCCATTGTTCTAAATACTCATCTCTTTAAAAATAAATCAGTGAAATGTCACTGCCCTACTGAAAAATCCTATATAGGATCCTACATAGGATCCTATATAGAATCCATATGGATTCCTATGAGAATCCACGATCCTATACAGGATCCTATATAGGTATTGTCCTATAGGAATCCACGTGGATTCTCATAGGAATCTATGTGGATTCCTATAGGTCGCCTATAGGACAAGTCCTATATAGGATCCTATGTGGACTCTCCTATAGGAATACATGTAGGATCTCATATAGGATCCTGCATAGGCGTCCCAAAAAATTTTTGTACACCCTCCTACATATGATCCTACGTAGGTTCCCATATAGGATCCTATATGGGAACCCATATAAGATCCTACATGGGTACCCCCAAAAAATTTTTTTGTACCCCTTCCTCATGCGCAGTCGTCTTTTACGTATTCTACAATACTTACGCCTGCGCAGTAAATATTTTTTGTCCTTATAATGGTGCTTAATGTATATTTGAATAAAGTTGTTAAAAAAAAACAATTAATTCTGTGTACATAATTTTTTTTGGGCGCCCATAAAAGATCCTATATAGGATCCTATATGGGAACCTACGTAGGATCCTATGTAGGGGGGTTTACAAAAATTTTTTTGGGACGCCTATGTAGGATCCTATATGAGATCCTACATGTATTCCTATAGGAGAGTCCACATAGGATCCTATATAGGACGTGTCCTATAGGCGACCTATAGGAATCCACATAGATTCCTATGAGAATCCACATGGATTCCTACCCTAATAGCACCGACTAGGCCGGGAACGTTCCTGGAATGGGCTGCTGGCCCCTTGGGTACGTTCCCTTGGACCGCTCCAATATACCTGACAAATCCGTTCCGGATTTCACTAGGCTAGGAACGTTCCCGCGGAACGTTCATGGAATGTTCCGAGGAACTTTGAATACACATTCAAAAAATCGCAGAACGGGTTGCGGAAAAAGTATGCTGAAAAAGCTGAAAATTTTTTTATTAATATTATTTAATGTTTTTAATATGATTGCTTCTATAGAACAGTGGTCACTAAAATCAACTGCGCAGCTCTAGGTGCGATAGAAAACTACTGCGCAAGATATTAACATTAATTATTTTTCAATGTGTATTTAAAGTTCCTCGGAACATTCCAGGAACGTTCCGCGGAACGTTCCTAGCCTAGTGAAATCCGGAACGTATTTGTCAGGTATATTGGAACGGTCCATGTGAACGTACCCCAGGGACCGGCGGACCATTCCAGGAACGTTCCCGGCACAGTCGGTGCTATTAGGGTATAGGACAATACCTATATAGGATCCTATATAGGATCCTACGTGGATTCTCATAGGAATCCATATGGATTCTATATAGGATCCTATGTAGGATCCTATATAGGATTTTTCAGTAGGGTGAAGAATTCAAATTAATATACATTTCTACTAATTTTATTAAATTCTTTACTAAAGTGAATTTTTAGTGAAAATTGACTGAAAATAAGTAAAAAGTTCCACTAATTCGAATTAGTGACCGTTTTTCACTAATTCAGATTAAAAGAGCACATTTGAAATCACTGTAAGGTGTAAAGAAAGAAGTAACAAAGAATTTCAATTTTTGAAATTAATTTCATTAATTTCGATTTATAGGGTTATAAACAACTCCCATAAATGGGGGGTATTTATACACAATTTATGTAATTATTAATTTATAACTAATATCTAAATGAACCTAGCGAGTTGTAGTCTTTTCTGACTTAACTATTTTTTTATATTTTAAAACAATAACTTATTCAGTCAAATTAACCACAACAACCAACTGCAATTGTTATAAACAAATTATTGTTAATAATGATTAATTACTCACAAATTCACCTGGAAGGACACAACTTCTTCCTAATTTTACAAATTAATCGCCTATGGTTAGAAAAATAAAAATTGTTGACTGTCAATTATTATTTACTAGCAACATTAACGCGCGCTCAAGCGCGCAACAAACTTTACATTATTGGTCATTTAAAAACATAAATTTTTGCAAATTCAAATAATGAAACTTACGAAATTGAAAAATATATTTGAAAAATGACAAAAATACATTGACATTTGAAAACAAATGTCGAAAAATAGCTACATAATTACACAATTGAAAAGAATAGTTTAAAAATTTTAACAATAAATTTTAATTTTAAACAAAAGAGTTGAAAAATTATAGGAATAACTGTTGGAAATACCTAATTGTAAATTGAACAACTGTATTGAAAATCGATAAAAATAATTAAAATTGAAGAAAATAGTAAAAATGGAGGAAATAAATTGAAAATTTGAAAAAAATAATTGATAATAAACAACAAAATTACAAAATGGCAAAAATAATTGACAATTGAAAACAAAATTCAAAAGATGGCTAGATTAATACACAACCGATCAAAATAACTTAAAAAATCGAAGAATAGTTATAAAATTTTAAGATAATAATTGCAAATTGAAAAATTGTAGGAAATAAATGAAAACTGCGGAAAATGATTAATAATATTGAAGGAAATAGTTAAAAAATGACGAAAATAATTGTCAATTGAAAACAAAAATCGAAAAATAACTAGATTAATAGACAACTGAAAAAATAATTAAAAAAATTAAACAAGAAATATTAAATTTAAAGAAAATAATTGCAAATTAAAAAATTAAGAAAATTGTAGGAATAATTGCAATTTTAAAACAATTTTTATGAGTGTACAAAATAATTGAAAAAGTCCAAGAATTATAGGAAATTGAGGAATTAATTGAAAATCGATCAAAATAATTTAAAATTAAAGAAAATATTTGAGAATTGAAGAAAATAATTAAAAATTGAAGAAATAAATTGAAAATTAAAGAATTGAGGAAATAAATTGAGAACTGAAAAAATACATCGAAAATTTAAGAATTAAATTAAAATTTTAAAAAAAAATAATTGATAACTGAAAAAAAATTACAAAATGACGAAAATAAATGACAACTGAAAACACAATTCAAAATATGGCTAGATTAACACGCAACTCAACAAAATCTATATAAATAAAATCAACATTTTGTCTGTACATTGCGCCAAACTCAAAAAATTTTACATACTTTTTCGTTTTAAGATATAAGAATCGCGAAAATGCAAACAAAAAAAAAAAATTCTGTCTGTCTGTCCAGGATTTTTTGTCCGGGCATCACTTAAAAACGGCTCAGCCGATTCAGGTGAAATTTGGCAGAGTATTAGAGTGTCACTCTACTTAGATTTATAAAAAAAAATTTTAGAAAATATTATTAAAACCTGAGATATATAACTAAGTCACATTTTCACATACACGTACATACATACACATAAACATGCATATATACATATATACATACACACACAAACACATACTCACATATACACACACTTTTCACTATGATAGTTGTAAACAGCGGATCAAATTACGTAAGCATACGAAGTATCAAAAAGATTTGAGGTTTAAGCTGCGAAGTACACCCCAAACACCTGCATGAAAATAATTTTTGTCAAAAAATACTTTCTGTCGGAAAATGCATGCTTTAAAAAATACTTTCAGTCAGAGAATATTTTTGGTCAAAAAATACTGTTGATGGCACGCCACTAGATTTCGATGCCCGCCGAAGGCGGGCTCGAAAGCTAGTAATTTATAAAATCAAAGAATAATTATAAAATTTTTAGTTAATAATTTAAAATTGAAAAATTGTAGGAATTAATTGAAAACTGCGGAAAATAATTAAAAATTGAAGTTAAAAAATAACTAGAGTAATTGAAAAAATGAAGAAAATATGTGAAAAATGACGAAAATAATTGTCAAGTAAAAAGAAAATTAAAAAATAACTAGATTAATAGACAACTGAAAAAAATAATTGAAAAAATGAAACAAGTAATATTAAATGTAAAGAAAATAATTGTAAATTGAAAAATTTAGAAAATTATAGAAATAATTGTTGGAAATAATTGCCCATTTAACAACTGGATTGAAAATCGAAAAAAATAATTAAAATTGTAAAAAGTAATTGAAAATAGAAGAAAGCAATTAAACATTGAAGAATGGAATTGAAATTGAAAGAATATACTTAAAAATTGAAAAAGAGTAATTGAAAAAAGCCGAGAATTAATGAATATATCTTAGAAGAAAAAAATTGAAAACTGAAGATTGGAAATAAAAATTGAAGAATGGCATTAAAAATTAAAGAACATAATTGAATAATTGTATTTAAAATTAAAGAAACTTAATAATATCGAACAAAATAATAGAAAAAAGCGATAATTTTTTAATATTAAATAAAATAACTGAAAATTGAAAAGTGGAATTTAAATTTGAAGAAAATAACTGAGAAATGAAGAATTCTAGAATTGAATAATTGATTTGCAATTTTAAAACAATTTTTATGAGTGTAAAAAATAATTGAAAAAGTCCGGGAATTATTGGAAATTGAGGAATTAATTGAAAATTGATCAAAATAATTAAAAATTAAAGAAAATATTTGAGAATTAAAGAAAATAATTAAAAATTGAAGAAATAAATTGGAAATTAAAGAATTAAATGGAAATTTCAAGAAAATAATTGATAATTAAAAGAAAAATTACAATATGACGAAAATAATTAACTATTAAATATTATAGCTATTGCTTATAATTTGTGGTGTAAAATACGAAAATAATATGTACCTAAAATTTACTTAGTAATAGTATCCATTTTTCTATCCAGAAAGTCTGGCAGTCCATATAGCACTTTCACAACCGTTTTTATAGTTTTTATAATGAAAACCGAAAAAAAATTTTTCAGTATAATTTAATTTTAAGTTTTGAATGAGCGTTTTTGGTACGTGTTGACCGGATCAAAATTTAACGAAAACTGAGTTTACAAGGAAAGTGACAGTTGAGATGAAACACATGTTAAAAGTCATAAAAGGATCAAGCGAGGGTTCAAGAAAAGTTTTAGTTGTCTCGATAGGAAAAAAAACTTGTTTGTGTGGGTGCATTTTTATGAAGGGGTCAAGATTTTAGAGACCTCGAGAAACATTTTTGTGACGATGTAAATGAAAATACTCGTGAAAATATAAACAGAAATATTGCTGAGATTAAAACTATAAAATTGCTTGGTAAAAAACAGATAAGTTGTTAGTGTCATTACGTTCGTTTACTGCTGTTGTATCCGTTAATTCATTTTAAGGATCATACGTTTTTTATAATTTCCCGTTCTGTCTAAAATTTTTGCCTCAATTTTTACTTTATCAAAATCGAAAGTATGGTCCTTAAAACAGGCATATTCGGTAAGAGCAGTCCATTTATTAGGTGATTCATAAACATCATCTTTGTGTTCTTTTATTCTTAAATTTAAGTTGAAGAATGATGTTGACTGAGCATACATTGAAATTGTGTTTTTATTTTAAAAATTACACACTGTCAATATAGATTTTAAAAAAGATTTTTTTTAATAAAGTCTAAACAAAATTTAATAACTTTCTCTCTAAATCTGAATTAGTGTTTTTCTATTAATAAATTATTGATAAGTGGAAAAATTAATAACAAATTAGTAAAATTAGTAATAATTTTACTAATTTGTTTAGTAGAAAACTACTAATTGAAATGTTAAAGTTTCACTGTTTCAATAAGTAGTTTTCTACTAAAAAATTAGTAAAATTATTACTATTTAATAGTAGCTCACCTTTCACTAATTCAATAGTAGAAAACCACTAATTCAGATTTAAAAAGCTTCAAAAGGTGATTAATTTAAAGTCTTTAAAAATGTATTCAAGAATAATATTTAAGTAAAAAAAAATTTTATTGATGAACACTTTTAAGAAACTTTCATCAACGTCTTAATAAATTATAAAGATCACTAAAAATTATCTTCAAATTTACGTATTTTTCGCTTTTTAACCCACAATTAAGGTATTTCTCTTGCAGTTATATACTTGAAAAAATAGTTTTTTATGGATTTTCTTTAAATTGTGAGAAAACGTTACTTTATATGTGCCTTCTATCTGGTTAAGATTTCAGGACCCTTTACCGTCTAAAATTTGAGATATTCTTGTTCGAAATTTCAATTTTACATGCAAAATGATAAAAAATTGAAATTTCGAACAAGAATATCTCAAATTTTAGACGGTAAAGGGTCCTGAAATCTTAATTAGATAGAAGGCACATATAAAATAACGTTTTCTCACAATTTAAAGAAAATCCATTAATCCATAGAGAATCGATTTTTTCAATTACCTATAACTGGAAGAGAAATATCTTAATATGCAACAGTGTATAAAAACGGTGTATGATTTTGCGCCGAAGACGCATTATAAATGAGTTCATCTGAAATAAATAAAAATTTATCAAATATTAAGTTTCAATCACATGTACACTATTTCTTTCTTGTCCCTTACTTGACAAACATGAGTTGAGTCGCTAGCTGAGAGCAAAACGGTTTTCTAACGGTTTTTAAGCAGGGGACAAGAAAGAAATAGTTTCCTCAGTTTCCTTTCAAAATTCTAGGAGAGTAGACGTCAAAACATATTGAAGAATTCTATTATAGATTAAATAAAATAATTAAGGTTTTCGCGCAATTAAAGACTGTGGTAGGTGAGTGGTCTAATTTATTCTCATTGAACTACTCTCTTAATCTGAATTAGTGATTTTTCATTAATGAATTAGAAAAAAATCAGTCACTATTAAATAGTGATATTTTACTAATCTTTAGTAGGAAGCTAAGGTAACAGTACATATACTCGATCAGTTCCTATAGTTGATCAGTGATAAATTAATTGGACAAAATTAATTAATAGTTTAATAATATTGATTTTACCATTGTAATAAAACTATTAACTAATTGTGTCCAATTAAATCATCACTGATCGACTTTAGGTGCTGATCGAGTATAGGTACCGTTACCTTACTAATTATTAGTAGAAAATTACTAATTTGAAAGAGAAATATCTGCTAATTGAAAAAATGAATTTCACTGTTTCAATTTTCTACTAATAATTAATTGAAACAGTGAAATTCATTTTTTCAATTGGTAGATATTTCACTTTTAAATTAGTATTTGTCTACTAATAATTAGTAGTTTTCTACTAAATTCACTGTTTCAAAAAGTAGATATTTCACTTTCAAATTAGTAATTTTTTACTAATAATTAGTAGTTTTCTACTAAAGATTAGTAAAATATTCACTATTTAATAGTGACCGATTTTTGTCTAATTCATTAGTGGAAAATCACTAGTTCAGATTTAGAGAGTAAGCAATGTTTTAATTCGCATTATAATAAAAATCTAATTCTTTTAAACACTTTTGAATGTTTCAGAATTGGCGTGATAAGAAGAATTTAATAAAAAACATTTTTTAAAAATTAATGATTAGTGATACCGATTTTATTATTATTAATTTATAGTGGATTTATTACACACCTTATCCCGTCCTTATTTTTTCTATTATAATACATTATGTTGAGAATAAAATATTTAAATTAAATATTATTTACATAAAAAATGTATTATACTGTTTAATAATTTAAAAAATATAAAAATATGACAGTTACATAATTTTTAAACAAACATAAAAATCGTTTGTTTCAATAAGGTAGAAATAATAAAATAATATAATTTAAATTTGAATGGTTTTTTATGTAGCTCTCAACCTTATTTTGCACATGATTCTGGACATCGTTTTGTACGTGAAAAGCAATTTCAAAAAGGGAGGTAGTTCTCCACGTCCCTTTTCACATGGCGTTTCACGTCCCTTCTCACCACCACTTACATAGAGTTCCTATAAAGAGAGTTTAGGACACGTGAGGTTCAACTTTTGATTGGCTTAGCGTAACCGGAGACGGAAGTGTATTGAAAGTTTTTTCATTGGCTGAAAAGAGCGCGCTGATTTTAAAATGCTTTCTTAACAAACATTTTTAAATTTCGCCCGCCCTTTTTAACCAATCACACAAATTACTTCATCGTCACTTCCGTCTCCGGTTTGTCAACAGGCTAGTGGAAGGGGGCACATGTCCTAACTCTCTTTATAGGAACTCTACACTTACACATAGTACATCACGTAGAAAGCTATGTGAAAAGTGAGGTCCCGTTTTTCTGTAGGGTAATATATTAATAATTAATAACATTATAATTTTTAAGATTTTCACACAGTACAACATATGACTGGATTCGTAAGAATTCAAGGAACTACAATTTTTTACTTAAAAATTGTTTATGATAAAATTTAAAAAAAATTTATTTTTTATTGCCCTAATAAATATGTGTGAATCCTAGCAATGGGACTTGGGAGCGAAAGGTTTATGGATCCTAGATCTTCGGTGACAGCACGTGGAAAAAAAATTTTCCCTCCAGTGACCTGAAAAGGGCAAAAAAAAGTTTGTACGGTGATCCTGCTCTCGGTTTGCTGCGTTTAAAATCGCGTGCCATGCTCCGAAAAACCTGCGCGCGTCCGCGGTTTGTATATTAATGAGTGGTGTGCCTAGGGTTTGTCCCACCTAGGAGGTGGCACACCAATTTTTTTAAATTCAGTGCATCAAACTTCATAATATGACGTTTTTAGATTTCATTTACCTTATGAGGTAAGTTACTCGAAAAAATTTACATGTTCATTAGCGGTGTGCCTAGTGTTCGTCCCATCTAAGAGGTGGCACACAAAGATTTTTGGATTCAGCGCATCAAGATTCATTAGATGGCACCATCGGTCCACATTTACCTTATGAGGTAAGTTACTCGAAAAAATTTACATGTTCATTAGCGGTGTGCCTAGGGTTCGTCCCACCTCAGAAGTGGCACACAAAGATTTTTGGATTCAGCGCATCAAAATTTATTAAATGGCACCGTCGATGCACATTTACCTTACGAGGTAAGTTACTCGAAAAAATTTACATGTTCATTAGCGGTGTGCCTAGGGTTCGTCCCACCTGAGAAGTGGCACACAAGGATTTTTGGATTCAGCGCATCAAAATTCATTAAATGGCACCATCGATGCACATTTACCTTATGAGGTAAGTTACTTGAAAAAAATTACCACTTTAATCACCTGCCCTTAATTATTGTCCCCTCTAGGGTCAGGCACACAAGTCGATTTGTAATTGTCTTACAAAATTCTTTACTAAAATAGTGATTTGCACCATTTACCTTATACACTCCATTTTATGCGGTCGCCTCTCCGCCTACAACCTGGCCAACCTTGCCTCAAGTTTTTAAACTTGCAGCAAAGTTTCTGAAAGTTGACTATACGTGAGGAAAGGTTGGCAAAGTTGAGGCCAGTTTAAGTGCTGTGGGGGAATTGTCTATTCTGTAATTTTATAAAAGCATTAGGAATTTTACATACGGTTAAAGTTTTATTTAATACCAATCAACTTGAATTTCTACAACTTTCAGCAATGTAATATTACCTTTTTCAGTATAGCCCAAACAGGGTTGTGCACGTAAAATACATTAGGTAAATTACATAGGTTTTCTACGTATAATACATGCGTATTATACATGAAAAATTGGAAATTAAGAGGGAGTGGGGGATTTTATACGTATAATACATGGTTTTCTACATTATGTAAAATACGTATTATACGTAAAAAACCTCGAGTGACGCGTCACTGCACAACCCTGAGCCCAAAGCACAACGAATACGGTTACGGGAGCAGGGCATGAGATAATAAAGGACAGAAACTGTTTCTGTCCTTTTCTGTCTCATGCTCTGGTCCCGTAACCGTATTAGCCTAAAGCACAACGAATCGTAATCGCTAATCCTTAATCGTAATAATGAGAGAAAGCAGAACAGAGATATATGTCTGTCCTACTTCCTCTCATTCTTACGATTAAGGATTAGCGATTACGATTCATTGTGCGTTAGGCTATTTCTATCTGCTTAGGTTAGGCCTTATGTAAATGTACACCTAGGTGCATAAATGCCTTACCCCGGACCTCTCTTTCTTTCTCACGTATTCTCATGGGCAGGGACAACCAGTTGGGGGTAAGGCATTAATGCACCTGGGTGTACATTCAGGGTTGTGAACGTACTACTTTGGTAGTACAGTATGCTTCCATTTAATTGACCTCCATTTTAAATGAACTTCCATTTTATTTGAACTTTTTCATACATTTTAAATGAACGAAATTATCCCTACCCAGGGAGTAGTATAAGGAGACTGAACGGCCATGATAAATCCGCGTTAAAAGCGGTCCACTCTTTTGTAACGTAATTTCTATAGGCTCACTTCAATGCGCACTAGCGCTTCTCGCGGAAAGTCTGAGAACCCTGTTTGTAAACAAGAAATGGCATTTTATAACCTGTTTTTGCATATGAATTTTATTAATATTGCGTATAATCGTTGTTAGACATCAAAAGCTTACCTATTATTACCTATTATTATAAAAAAGTGTTTATTGTCCAAGTGTAACATATGATTACGCCAAAAATGTCATCCGTGTTGTGCAGTTGAAAAGTGCAATTCTTACGATTTAATCAAGCGATAGGAAGGAAAAAAAATTTCTTTTTTTATACAAAGATTTGTTTTAGCTTATATTTTAAATTGTACAGATGTTACTAGTTAAAATTACTGTTATAGTTTATGAATGTGCTTAAATTTAATATGTTTATTTATGCACATGGGGGGAAGTGCTGGAATTGTGGCAGGAATCTGTTCACAAGAAAAATATTTATTTTTCGCCTCTCTCCTATATTTTCCCTTGAACATATAATACATTTTCACAGTAAAAGACAATTAATTGTCAAAAACAACAAGAAATTAACTTTTATGCAGCAGTACGGATGCAATCGCGATGACGCGAACAAACAGTAGCAGACGACATATAATGCCAATTTTGACCACCATGAGCGCAAGTGCGCATTGAAGTGAGCCTATAGAAATTAAGTTACGAACATCGGGACCACTTTCTATACATATCGTTCGGTCTCCTTATACTACTACCTGTCCCTACCACTGATGTGGACGTAAGGGGAAATGTTACGTTTCCCCTTACGTACTACCCTTACGAAATATTCCATATTAAAAATAGTATTATTACTTTCAAATGTGAAAATCCCACTACAGAAGTAGGTAAAAATCGCTCCTACTTCCATAGCGGTAAAATTACTGAATCATTTTTTTCAGTGTACACGCAATTCGGAATAGGAATTTTACATAGGGCTAAAGTTTTATTCCCAACTCTGCGCGTAAAATCCGTAAAACATGTAAAACTGTTACTATAGAAGTAGGTAATAAACGATCCTACTTCCATAGTGGTAAAATTACAAAATTATTTTTTTCAGTGTATAGAAGTAGGTAATAAACTTCCATTTTACTTCCATAGTGGTAAAATTACCGAATCATTTTTTTCAGTGTGAGATCCATAAAAAGAAACAACCTCTGTTCCAAGTACCCCTTGTTGCAGCTTGTCTTAGGGCGCAATTACATGTCAGCGTCGAACGCTGCGTTTTTGCGTTGAATGTTGAAAGTGACAAAGATGTGACTATATTTCTGTCTCTCTCTCCCTTACTATTCAACGCAAATACGCAGCGTTCGACGCAGACATGTAATTGCGCCCTAAGGGTGCCGTCTGATGCTACACGGGAAAAAATATTGTACACTAGGCGTACTAACCTACAGTACAGCGGTTGCACTATAGGTTATGTGTAACAGCTGATCATTTTCTGGATTCCAGCACTCCATTTTTTGGGCAGCTCCTACCCAATAAACATGGGTAGACGATGCCTGGATGGCTCGTGCGCCTCTATTGGACACCGGGGCCGTATTCTCGAAAGCACGCGAGAATTCTCGCATGCGTAAAATGTCGAATGGTTAATGTCGCATGCGACTTTAAAACTGTATAGCCTAACGCACAATGAATCGTAATCGCTAATCTTTAATCGTAAGAATGAGAG
Source organism: Ganaspis brasiliensis (assembly GCA_037103525.1). NCBI lineage: Eukaryota > Metazoa > Arthropoda > Insecta > Hymenoptera > Figitidae > Ganaspis > Ganaspis brasiliensis. The sequence goes on from JAZKLR010000401.1 coordinate 298,571, forward strand.
GAAGTAGGACAGACATATATCTCTGTCCTGCTTCCTCTCATTCTTACGATTAAGGATTAGCGATTACGATTCGTTGTGCTTCAGGGCGCAATTACATGTCTGCGTCGAACGCTGCGTTCTTGCGTTGTATGTTGAGAGAGAGAAAGACAGACATATAGTCACATCTTTGTCACTCTCACCATTAAACGCAAAAACGCAACGTTCGACGCAGGCATGTAATTGCGCCCTTAGGCTTATTCTCGACGACCGTTCGAGATAGGTTGTTCGGAAATTTCCGTGTGCGACATTTAGACAGTGTTGCCGTCGTTTCGAAATACTATTATACCAATAAGAATTAAGGTAGAAGAGAAAAGTGATCTTACGGGAAAAAAAACAATTACGTTCTTTAATGCTTGCAGATTGCGGGCATTGAATTTATATAAAAATACCTTACCATGAAGTAATAGTAAGGAGTTCGAACTGCCTGTAGAAAGCGTTTCTATAGATAACTGAAAACCTGCACGAAAATTGCCAAGTTCACTATCAGAAGATCACCCAAGTCGGTTGAAGCACGCGCAATAAGCACACGACTGTCTCTTTTCGTCTCATGGAAAGTGTGCGAGTGAGACAAAAATATAACCTCACTTTCACAGCTGGAACCAATGAACACATTCGAGTCCAATGCGCATGCTCAACATAGCTGGTTATCACGAAGTGAACTTGGCAATTTTCGTGCATGTTTCTCGGACATTATATTTCAATGGAGATCGGTCTCCTTACTATTACTTCGTGTACCTTACTGATGTAAACAATAATTTTTAAACATTCATAAAATATGTGATTACTCTTCATTAAATCAATAAATATACAAAAATTACGTATACTTATATTTTTATAAAGAATAAAAATAATTACTCAAGGAACATATATATAATCCTTAAATGAAAAAAGCATGTACCACACATGTATTTCTTTTGGCTGTCACCGCTGTCACTCTAACCTAACCTAATATTATAACTTATATATTATTCACGAATTTCATAAGAAATTATTGGTTGATTAAAGAAATGCTGAGTTCCAAAAAATGTTTTTGACCAATTTATTCCAATCTCAATTATTTAATCAATCGGAATTTATCTTGTCTACATGATTCTTTTACAAGACAACATAAATATATTTAAAATGTTGAAATTATCGCTTGATTTAAAGCTTTTTTCACTGATACTTATTGAAATAGCTTCATAAAATAATTTAAAAAATGTTTATATAAAACTTTTGATTTACAATACTTATGCTTTTGATTTTTAATTTCGGCATTCAGGTTATTTTTAATTTTTTACTTTAGTTCATGCCCGCTAACACTACTTTGCATTATATACGTTTATTACATGTATGACACACAACCATATTTCTCACTAGCATTTCGTATTCGACTTTGCATCTCGAGTGGCCACTACCCACTCGAGACGAACCATTCGAAAATTATCGCATACGACATGAAATCTCGCATGCGACACACGTTCGAGAATAGCTTTTTCAATCTCGCATGCCATGTCGCATGCGACATCTAGGGTCATCGATTCGAGAATAAAGTTAGATAGCAGACGTCCCGAAGTTGGGCATCAGTTTAAAGGCCTAAGCAGATAGAAATACGGTTACGGGACCAGAGCATGAGACAGAAAAGGACAGAAACAGTCTCTGTCCTTTATTATCATATGCCCTGCTCCCGTAACCGTATTCGTTGTGCTTTGGGCTTAACATAGTAAACAGACAGCAGTTGCGCATTCTATGGCGCAACGGCTGTCTAAGGGCGCAATTACATGTCTGCGTCGAACGCTGCGTTCTTGCGTTGAACAGTGAGAGAGAGGAAGACAGATATATAGTCACATCTTTGTCACTCTCACCATTCAACGCAAAAACGCAACGTTCGACGCAGACATATAATTGCACCCTTAGGGTACCGTCTCATGCTCGGGATTAATGGATCAGGGATTAGAATAGACTAATCAGAAAATGATTTCCAATGTGACCAATTATCTGATTGGTCTATTCCCTAATCTATTAATTCCTAGCATGAGACGGCACCCTAAAAGTTTTTCCCGTGTAGGGATTAATGGATTAGGGATTAGAATAGACCAATCAGAAAATGCTTTCCAATGTGACCAATCAGAAAATGCTTTCCAATGTGACCAATCATCTGATTGGTCTATTCTAATCCCTAATCCATTAATCCCTAGCATGAGACGGCACCCTAACTCATGCTTTATGTTAGTAAGACCAGAGGCGACAAGGGGTGCTTGGGACGCTACCTGACTCTTTCTATCCAATGAGAACCATCTTTAGCAAAAACTCTTGCGCGCTCTAGTTATATCTCTATGACTTTTACCCATCTCTGCCCTAAAGTCAAAGTATTAAAGGAGGTTGTCCATCGGTGAGCCGGTGCGCGTCCAACTAACAGCAGTAATGCAGTATTACATTGTAGTTTATAGTTCTATAGTTGTGTAGATTCAGTTGATTCTCGAGGACAGCGTCTTTGCTATTGTTTGGAGTAATCGTTTGTTTTTTAATATAGAAAAACTTGAAGGCTTTGTGTTTTATATTAATGAAAATTAGAATAAAAGTACTTTTATGTAGTTTATAGTCGATTATTTTATGAATTGTATCTTTTTTAAGATTTATTTGACAAAGGTAAGTACAATCATTTATTTCAAGATTTATATCCTCTTGATATAAAGAAATTCAAATTGGAAGAGATCAGCATTAACTAAAACAAATGTATTTATTTTTCTCAATTCAAAATACTGAATAATATTAGTCAATTTTTATTTGATAAATAAATATATTTTCTTAGAATAACGGTAAAATTGCTTTCAAAATGTTAGTAATTTTGAATTTTTACAAAAATATACACTATCCCTTTTTATAAATACAAAATGCTTTAATATAAACACTACTTTATTAATTAAAGTGTTTTTAATAAAACAACATATATATATACGCATCTGTTCGACACATTAGTAGAACTTGGCTCCCTATCTATTTCGCGCGCCAACCCTACTTGTATAAATTGATGAATTTCATGTCAGTTCAACACACAAATTTTGGTGACCTTTGGGATTTGGTTGCTTTTTGGTATAAACTATCCTTTGATTGTTCCAAACAAAATCCCCAAGTATTTTTGAAAAATTCAAAAAGTTGCCCGATTTATTGAATTTTGAAATTTTTTGTACCTTTTTTTTTGAAAATGCGATATCTTCGGTTCTAATTAATCGATTTTAGTTTTCAAACTCTTAATTTATTTGTACTAAATTTGTAATATTTATACTAAATGAATCCACAAATGTGTTTTACATGTCCTGTAAGTTTCATCCTGGGACCGCCAGTAGTTTTCGAGAAGAAAAATAAAACGTAATCCCGCGCGCTGCAGTATACAGCATAAGTGTAAACAGTGCTCACGGTGTGCCTAGAAGCACTTAAATTAAAAGTGTTTTGAATATGGCATTTTTTTTCTTCTAGTTCCCTCATTTACTACAATAAACTTTTTAAGACCAAAAACTTAATAATTCGTTGGGCAGTTTTTATAAAAAGTGAATTTTATTTTTTAAATTTTACAAAAACTTGAATATGTTTAATCATATGTATATTTTTAGTGTTGTTAACAATAAAACATTTTCCTCAATTACTAGAAATATTTTTATATTAAAAATGAGATAATTCTTCATGCGATTTTTGAAGAAAATAATATAAAAAATGTCTAAAACATTGGTTCTTTACATTCTAGTGTAATATGTTAAAACGAGATTTTTCAAAATTTTAGATTAAATAATTTTTACAGTTCAATAGTAAAATACATTTTATATAACAGGAGCATTTCCTCTAAAATTTTTAAAAAGCTCGTTTTAACATATTACACTAGATTGTACAGAATCAATGTTTAAGACATTTTATATAATTTTCTTCAAAAATCGCATAAAGAATTATCTCATTTTTAATATAAAAATTTTTCTAGTATATGAGGAAAATATTTTATTGTTAACAACACTAAAAATATACATATGATCAAACAAATTCAAAATTTTGTAAAATTTAAAAAATAAAATTCATTTTTTTCAAAAAGTAACAAACGAATAATTAAGTTTTTGGTCTTAAAAAGTTTGTAGTAAATGAGGGAACTAGAAGAAATAAAAAAATCCCATATACAAAGCACTTTTAATTAAAATCCTTCTAGGCACACAGTGGGCACTGTTTATACTATATACTTTATTTACTCTCCCTTTAACGGGTTCGAAGGCTCACTTCCGTTACATTTTTATTACAATATGTTTCTTATAACTACCTTTTTACAATCTTAATCTACTTAAATCTAAACGCCATCTTAACTTATTTTAACCTATTATTTGCCATGTGCCCTCTACCCCTTTCAATTTTTCAAAAAAGTCAAAATTTTTTTTTGGGTTTTATTACTACTAGATAGGACAATAAATTTCCTAAGTTTCAATTTTTTTGAAAGAAATTAATTTTGAGCCCGGGACATTACACGTAAAATGCCTTATAGTCTTTTTGATTTTCATTTGAACAATTATCTTTGGTAAATACGCATTTAATTACTGTTGTAAATTATTTTCATTAAATTATTTAAACAATATATACAATATATAGATGTTAATTGAAACTGTATATTACAAGCAATTTCAACCAATTTAAAAAGAATTAGGTTAGACTGTTTTATTTAAGGTATATCTCCTGAAAAGTCGTTTTCTTTAGAGTTCCTTTAAACTTTGGAAATTAGTTTAAAAAGATATGATTTATGTACCTGCAAAATTCCAAGCCGACTAGCGGGACGATAGCGGAGATATTAAATTTTCAAATTTCACATTTTACATGTAAAATCTATAATAATCCTTGCGCATCTAACCTTTTGAGGTACAACTTGAAAATTCTTCTTTAGGATTTAAAGAAAAACTAATATGTTATTTATAATTAGCCAAAACGTCATATTTGAAAACCTGAATATTACTAGCGGGCCCGTTTAAAAAACAAAAAATAAACAAAATTTATCTTTTTGATTCAACTGAATGCGCAGTAGCATAAACAGTTGTCTGAAGTGAGAATAGTGAACACACATATATGAAATACTAGCATGATTCTTGAGTGTGAATATAATACATTGTCTCTAAGCGATAGTCAGTTGAAAAATTGTTTAGGAAATGTCATATGCTGTGAAGGTAAACTTTATATGGACTGCTTTATAAATTTTTGAGAGTGAATGTAATCAAGAGATATACCTTAAGTTAATGTTTGATATATTTTTTAACAAATTATTCGTGGTGAATACAGCTGTATTCATGTTTGAAAAGAATTGTTCGAAGAATTCTTGCTTTTATAGGTAAGCAAACGCAAATAGGAAAATACTATAGAGTAATGTGACAGTATAAAACCAATATTTTTCTTTCCGTGTAGGTATTTACATATAAAAAAACGTGTAATTATGCGACAACGCATTTTTAACCACGTTTTCTCCAAAAAGTCAAAATATAAACTGAAGTACATAGGTAAAAGACGTCTGCTGAGATCAGAGGTTAAGGCACTATTCACAACTACCAAATAAGGTTATCATTACGTAACTGTTGCGAAATTTAAAGATCTTTATGGAAATTGATTAAATAACCTGATACACTCCGCATCGCCAAAAAAAATTCATAAAAGCATGCCTTTTTTTACCAAATTAACCATCCCCCCCCCCCCCCCCCCCCCCCCCGTTAAGGGGAGAAAAAAGTGAAATTTGAACCAGATACTCAAAGGTGCCAATTTTTTTTAAATTTAGTTTTGAATCAAGAATTACGCTTTATTATCATAAATCAAAAAATTTTAATCCTTCCATAAATAATTCTTTTTTAAATTAAGGAAGTTCTATCGTAGAAAGTATTAACATTACCATTTTAATCAAAATTGGTCCACTGGTAAATAATGGTTTTATAATGATGTAGTTAAATTTCTGAGACCTCAAGGTACTTTTGAAAATACATGTAAATTGATGAATATTTATGATAAACGACTTAATTCCCATAAAATTCAATGTAAAATGTTGAAAACAAAAACCCTTATAACTGTTTTCACAAGTACCTTGTGGTCTCAAAAATTTAACTGCATTTATAAAACCATTATCGACCAGGAGACCAAATTTGATTAAAATGGTAATGTTAATTCCTTTTACGATAGAACCTCCTAAAAATTTTTTTTAAATTTATTTGCTATATTGTGAAAATTTATTTAGAAATTGAAAAAACAAATTGTCGATAGAAAATACTAAAAATTGTGTAGGAAAGTTCAATATAACATAATTTGCATTCTATCTGGAAAAAGTTTTTAAAAACTGGAAAAATCTCGGGAATTTTAAATTGGCAATGCACTAGACAGTAGGGTGGAGCGAAAAAAAAATTTGCATTACGGGATTCTAATAACGGGCGATTATTGCCTTTGGACGTCAATAGAATACCCTTAAAAAAATTTTTCATAACGCAGTCTTAAAAATGGCGTGATTCGGTTCTCTGTAGATAACCAGAAAGTTGCAGATTTAAGAACGATTCACTGTGTGACGTCAGAGTGCAAACAAGTACAGTCCAAATTGCATGTCTCCCACTTTTCTACTTTTCTTGCACGCACTGTTTGACCAACAGAACAGAGTCGATGTCTTTAGCGTGAGTAGTACAGCTTCAAAATCTAACCTGACCGTATCACTAGCGTGGCGTGTTGACAAGTAAAAAATTGTGAGACATTCAATTTGGATTGTATTTGTGTACACTCTGACGTGACATAGTGAATCATTCTTAATTCTGCAACTTTCTGGTTATCTATACAGAGAACCGAATCACGCTTTTTATGACTTTGTTATGAAAAGTATCGTTCGTAACTGCGTGAACAAAGCAGTCGTTTTAAAACTCGCGCAATTTTTGCAACTCGTTTCACTCGTTGCAAAAACATTGCTCTCGTTTCAGAAACGACTGCTTGTCACGCATGTTACGAAATATACTATTAAATCAGTTAACATGTTCTATCTCCCTTTTTTGATAGAAATTTTGAGATTTTTGCACATTCTAAAACGTAGAATTATCAAAAATAGGAAATAAAAGATATTAACCGATTTAAAAAAAAAAATTAAGTGTATTCTATTGACGTCCAAAGGCAACAATCCCCCGCTATTAGAATTCCGTAATACAAATTTTTTTTCTTAGCTATGTAGGATTTACAAATTTCTCAAAATTTCAATCAGAAAAAGGAGAAGTTATTAACCGATTTCAAAAAATTTTTAGGGGTAGGGGAGAGTGGCCATCAATGTACCGGGTTTTTTTCAAGGTCATAGTACTTATTCAACTTCACCAATTTCAAGCACTTCTTTGCATCAATATAAAACTACAACACTTCTCTAGGTAATGCAAACATACTATACACGATTTATTTTGATTAAATAATAAAATTTAGGATCTTTCTAAACTAACAAGCTATTTTCATTTTCAACAACCTGGGTACACAATGAACCACCTCTATAAAAACACTAAAAATGTTTAACAATAATAATATTGCAATTTTCATTTTGTAAAAAAACTTATTTTCTATCAAATACTATAAAAAATTATTACTTAACACTTTTTAATTGATAATGTATAACAGAAATATACCTCAAATTTAAGTTAACTAGCTAAAATGGCATTTTAGTTTTGCTATGTTGAGAAAAGTACTGATAACAATCGCTGTCACATGCTGTACGCATGCCTAGTTTTATAATCAGGCATACCACTCTGGAAATCGAAAATACACTGAAATTCCAGGTGGTTCATTGTTCCCCGGTACATTGAATCAACATGACATTTTTAACAAAAATGGTTATTTATAACTTAATCCAATATTTCAAAATCTTTATCTCATTAGAATATTGTAGTTAGGGCCCAAAACAAAATAAATCGTAAGTATTTTTATTTTTAAATTGCCTTATTTCAATTAAAAAACGTGTTTGTATTTTAGGTAAATTTTTTCTTCAGTGCATCAAAAACAGTTTTTTTCAGTTTTCTCTGTAAAGAATAAATCCACACGTCTCAAATTTATGGACGTAGTGTGTTTACGCAAACTTCATTTATATTTGAAATTGGGAGAATTTTTATTTAATAGTTTCTGAGAAAATTGAAATGGATCATTGAAAAAACTTGTACATTGATGGCCACTCTCCCCTATTCTACTGACGTCCAAAGGCAATTAGAATTCCGTAATGCAATTTTTTTTTCGCTTCACCCTACTAAACACGCTGGTGATTGTTCGTATATGTTATTGTCAATGTCAATTATTGGGTAATGTCGATATAACTGTCTTGAACTTACAAACCCTCTACTATATAAAAATAACTACCTCTCTTTCAGCCCTTAAAATAAAAACGCTCATAATATCGTAAAAAATTTAACAAATGTAGTTGGGTCAATCCACTGATTTTCATCTGAGCGCTGTTGCGATCAAATTTTTAAAAAACCTAATTTTAAAATATGTGAAACTCCAATATTTTCTGCATTCATTAGGCATATTATTATGGCAGAAATTTTATTTCTTTCCATTTTATTACTAATCAAAAGTAGAAGGTTTACGACTTCACTTCGTAACCTTAAATCTGACACTTTTTTTAAAGATATTATAAATCTAAACCTATTTAATATAATATTTATCAAAACTTATTAGGAATATTAATCATTTTATTCTAAACGTAAAAAAGATAGATTTATTATAAAATTTCATTATTTTAAGATAATACTTTAATTTGAAAATTTTATATCTGTAAAAAGTTTCACTATTTTTCGGAGCTTCCAACTTTTTTGTGGAACCTTCTAAAATTTTGAGGTTTTGAATATAATTTAATATGAATATAATCTACTTGTCTTTAAAGTTTGACGAACGCGTTTTGCTTCGTTTACGAATTATTAAATTTTTAAATTTCTTACTCAAAAAGGTTAATTTTGATATTTTCAGTAAACACAGCAATTTCACATCGCTCCATTTTAAATTAAAATAGTATACAAATGGAGCGATGTAGAATTGCTGTGTTTACTGGAAATATCAAAATTAACCTTTTTGAGTAAGAAATTTAAAAATTTAATAATTCGTAAACGAAGCAAAACGCGTTCGTCAAACTTTAAAGACAAGTACATTATATTCATATTAAATTATATTCTAAACCTCAAAATTTTAGAAGGTTCCACAAAAAAGTTGGAAGTTCCGAAAAATAGTGAATCTTTTTACAGACACAAAATTTTCAAATAAAAGTATTATTTTAAAATAGTGAAATTTTATAATAAATCTACCTTTTTTACGTTTAGAATAAAATGATTAATATTTCTAATAAGTTTTGATAAATATTATATTAAATAGGTTTAGATTTATAATATCTTTAAAAAAAAGTGTCAGATTTAAGGTTACGAAGTGAAGTCGTAAACCTTCTACTTTTGATTAGTAATAAAATGGAAAGAAATTAAATTTCTGCCATAATAATATGCCTAATGAATGCAGAAAATATTGGAGTTTCACATATTTTAAAATTAGGTTTTTTAAAAATTTGATCGCAACAGCGCTCAGATGAAAATCAGTGGATTGACCCAGTTTGTTAAAGTGATGAATAATATAGTCGTAAGAACAATGCTGGTTGTATTTGTTATAAAATTAGAACTTACCTTTTGCCTATGTTAAGGGGGGTTTCTCATGGAAATGTCGGAAAATGAACATTTTTGATTTTATTTAATTATTTATTTATTTTTATAAATATCTATCTAAACCTGTTAACCTATTAAAATTGAAGTATTTTGAAAGAGAAAAAAATTATTTTCACACCTAAAATATTAGATTAAAAGTAAATCTTAGTCCAATGAAGTTGACTCTAAAAAAAGGAGTTTTGCGGTAGACACGATTCCGCTATTTTGAATCACCGGAAACCTAAAAATCCAAAAGAATCTTAAAATATACATATGTGGGCAGTCCGTATACCAGGAGTTTTACTTAAAACCAAGAAAAAAAAATTGGCGGGTTTTTTAATCAAAAATTCAAAAAAAGGACATTTTTTAGTACTTAAGAATGGCTAGGAGGGGGAGGGGGTTACTAAGGCAGTTTATCCTGGTATACGGACTGCAGACAGGTGTGTCTAACAAAATGCAAATGGATTTAAATCAATTGCTTTCTTCGTTTTCTCTGAACTACGTCTACCGAAAAAAACCATGATTTCGAAAAAAAACGCGTTTAAAATTAAGGGTAACATTTTTATTAAAAGAAGAAATAAAGCGAAAATTTTTTATTTTATTTTATTTTTTTTAATGGCATCTATTTAGGGCGTTTCTGGAACCTTTTGCACGTTCCTTGTAACTCTCGTTTTGATCGGACACCTTCGAAAAACACACAATCGACGCGAAACTGAATCGATGCGCGCCACGATAGCCACCAAATGTCACGGATTTATTTCATTTTTGACATGTTAAGGAGTAAATTTATGCAAAAAAAATAATCGATTTCTTCATGAGAAACCCCCCTTAAAGACTACCATTCCTTCAACATTGGAACTATCAAGTCGCAAAATATTGTCAAACCCTCTAAAACAAAGTGTCATAAAACATGAATAAAATTAATTTTGCTAAAGTAATAATTACTCAAATGAACAATGCATGTAGCAAGTGCCATAAACTTATCAACCCCCAGTCATGTACAAAATGCATACTTCTTTTTCATCCCTTACACTAAAAATCACTGTCAGACATAAAACATCATCGAATTACATTTTGTATTTAAAATAACTACACCGAAAAAAGTTTAGTACACGGTACGTTCAAAATGACCTATATAGATAGATGATTAAAATTTGGTAACAAATTTATTATTACACAATAATAAACTGGTGTCCCAAATTACCTTCTATTCTTCTATAAACTTGAATTGAATTTATTTAATCGTTTTATATTTTTCTTTTATTTTCAGTAGTAGCAATGAGTCAAACAATTCAGGAACAAGAGCAAGAAAAAAGTAAAGATAAAAAAGAGATTGCTGAAGAAGAACGAGAGAAAATGTTAAATGTTGAAAATGTTAAGCAAAGCAGCAAGACATTAACGACTGATCCAGAAAAAGATGAAAACAAGCCTAAACGAAAAATTCCCATTGGGGGTATTAAAATGCCAGGATTTTGTCGAAATAAAGTTAAAGAGGTTAGTAACTATAAAAATTTATTTGTATTGTGAGTTTTGAAATTCAATACAGGATTATTCTGTTAAAACCATACTGTTTACAATGTTTACCTATCTCAACTTCAAACAGAGAGTCCCTTTAGAAAAATGCACAGTTATGAGTGTAAAAACTGTTAGTAATAATTATAATTAAACAATAAGAAATAATGTCTAATTCAGATGAAACACAAACTTTCATAAAATTTATGTAAATAAAAACTATGATACTTATCTGAACATAAGCATTCAAATGGCTTATTTTGGCATAAATTGACTTACATATTTTTAATATTACCAATATTACCATATTGTTAGTTAAATTTCGAATAGTTTCGAAGATTTTATTAAACATCTCACGGTGAGCAAACATTAAAATGATCCATCGAGCCGTTTTTGAAAAACTTAGTAAGTTTACATATTAAGTTAATAACCTAATTAAATTTTTTATATTTGTGCCTTGATGGCCGTGTAAACATAATATTCTTAGTAAAGATATGCTTAATTTTTTCGATTTTAGTTTTGCTGAGTAATCTAAGGTTTTTAGGATTGCTCAACTCGAATGTTTTGTTAGACTTAAAAATGCAGACTAGCGGATCCAATAGGGTGGTCAAAAGATTAAAAATTGGCAAAATTCCCTTGGAAACTGATACTCTGGGGTTTTTGAGATCCCTAAAGCAGGGTGCCCACCAGTCAGGAAAAATCAGGGAATTGAAAAAAATTTTAAAAAGTCAGGGAAACTCAGGGAATTTGAAAAGGACAAGGTACATTTAATTTTTTGTAATGAAAAGTTACGGTGTTTTTGTTAACACATGATACTAAAAATTGCAAAACACGATGCGTTTCACCTCCATGTAATGGAATTTTAATGTAATTTTTTTAAAAAACTTATTTTGCTTCTTTGTCTACAATGTATTAGTAGGAATTCAACGATCAACCATATTTCCTCCACCGAACATGAACTGCTTTATAGATCTTATTATCTCGGTGGGAAAGTTAAAAAATAGAAATTAACAAGAATATGATACTTAAGCTATGCAAGGAGCTGAAATTTTCGATATGAGGAAGTTTTGAAGAAAAAAGAAGAAGAAAAGACAGTGGAAGATAAACCCGACAAGAATAACGGCATTGAAAAGGATTAAAACATTTCATTGCGTTTTAGTCGAGGTTTTAGTTTTGTTTTTGGGGGAATGCATTTGAATACCTAGAAACGCATTAATTGGCATTAAAATTAGCTAAACGATTTTACCTAACCTTAAAATATCACTCGCAGTTTTACGAATATCAAGTGTTGAATCGAACAGATGTATAGCTAAAACACAAAACTGCATGGCAGTTCCCAAATCAGCAATAAAATATGGTCGATCTACCCATAATTATCGCAGTTTCACGGAAATATTTTTTTCAGTATTCAATAGGGTTATAAAAATTATAAAAATTTATTTGAGTTTTAAAAAATATTTTTATTTATGCAGATTTATATTTATAATTATAAAATTTAATGGTATTGAAATTGGGAAAATTGGACACTATATTAAAAAGAACTTCAACTTTTTGATCCATAAAAAATTAATTGTCATTCGTCTTTCCAACATTTCCTTCCCGGAAATAGTATTAAACGTCATTAAAATTACTTTGCTCAAAGAAAACATAAAATATCATTCTTCTTTTTTAAAATTATCTTCTGCAGAAGGATTTAAAAGACACAGAAATTAGTAGGTCAGTAAAAAGGATGAAATAGCATTTGTTTTTTCAATCTATTCTCCTTGAAAAGGTATTGAAAGGCATTAAACTTTACATTCCCTCGAATAGTATTGAATGGCATTGACTTCATTCGATACTTTATCTCTATTATGACATTAAATGACATTCCAATTTTTTAGAATATTTTTGAGGATTGAAAGGGATTAAAAGAAGTTGAGTTATAATCTACTGAGGGCATTAAATGGGATTCAAGACAAAACAGAAATTCAATGTCATTTAAATGCAATCAGACGTGGGTTTTTTCAATGCCAAACAATGCCTTTTAATCTCCAGCTTCTTACCTGTAAATGACAGCAATTGTAAAAAAGACCTATTGAAGAAAAAACGAAAGAATATCGAAAAATTGAAAATTTCCAAAAGACATTGTAGATGAACAAATCCAAAATATTAATACCCAATTTTATTTTGTTTATTGAATTTAATTTTTGTACTTGATTGCAAAATAACACTTATAAAAAGTCAGGGAAAATAATTTTTTTGGTCAGGGAAAGTCAGGGAATTTCAAAACAAAAATGTGGTGGGCACCCTGCTAAAGTGACTCAAGAAATTAATAATGATAAGGGAGGGTGGTCCCAAACCGACCCCCTAAAAGGCAAAAGCCAAAAAGGTGCCAAAAACTTGTTTGATTGCTGAGGTCAAATTTTTTTTCAGTAAAGGAATCTTTTTTCCATGTTTCTACTGGTTGCCGAGGCTCTGGATCTCATTAAGTGGAAGATACAGAGAGAAAATCGAAAACTGACGTTTTCGATAATCTCAAAAAGGGTGGTATGAAACCGACCTCCTATTTTTATTGCAGGAAATAGCGAAAACAAACAAAGTTTTGAACTTGTATTGTAATTTGAATTAAAAAACAACAAACTAGAATAAACTTAAATTACTTTTACTTTATTTAAATACATTATTTAAGGCCTTTTTCAGAATAAGAGTAAAAGAATTATCATTACAATAAAAAATAAGTGTTTTTAGTTTGATCTTCATTACAAGCTATATTATCTTAGCTTAATTATTGTTATTTTATTAAAATACATTTGTAGGTATTATTTGGTAATTACAAATAATTTAGTTAATATTACAATGCAAGAAAAAGGGGGTGGGGGTCGGTTTCGGACCACCCTCACTATTTTCACATAATGTCTTGCCGATCATTCATGTCAATGAAAGCGTTTAAATTTGAATATTGTGTATTAAAGTTGAGGCCATAAGCAACCAGAAAAACTTATACTTAAATTTTTCTAAACTAAATTCAACACTTTTAACTTAAATTCAAGATAGGTCAAAAACAAAAAATATTGCAAAAAACTAATTTTACGTAAAATTCCGAGGTACAATATTACCAAGAGATTATTACCTATGGTCAAAATGTCAGAGTTATGAAAGTGTTCTTTTGATGGTATTCACAATTTGTCTAGTAACACGATCTCTGAGAAACAGAGGGGGGTCGGTATGGTACCACCCTCCCCTACTTTAAAATATACCAAAATAAACTGCTATAATTTAAAGAGTAATATAATATAAACTGTTGTAATTTAAAAACTAATATAATCTAAACTGTTATATTTTGAAGAATAACACTAGTTTACAAATTTTTCCTTCATGTTGGGTACCTTTTTGGAAATGTGTTTTTTAGGCTAATTTGGGGTCTCTGAAAACGAAAATGGCCACCAAAAATTTTTCCAAAGAAGCGTTTGTAAGATATTGACAAAAAAAACCCGTTTTTCGGTTCCTTTTTCAGTTATTGCGAGAAATAATGAAAAAGGTGAATGTAACGAATGGAACTTTGATAGAGTTTGAATAAAAGGTAATTTTTCTTGATGATTATGTATTACTTGTATGAATATTATTGGTAATTTTTCGTTTATCGACGTTGAAAGTCGAAAAAAGTGATTTTTTAAAAGTTTTTCTGAAATTAAAACGCATTTATTTCTTTTAATAAGTTATATAAACATTTCTCTACATACTTAATCTTTTGGATGAAAATATATTTTTTGATTCAAACTCCTCCGTTTATGGTTGGTTACATCTTCCCTAAGTTGCATCCAGCAATAGTCAACCATCATGCCTTGATCCCAAAACCCTTCATACCGCTTTTCGATTGCTGCGATGTCCTGATGAAATCTTTCTCCCTGTTCATCGCTTTCAGCTCCTAAGTTTGGAGGAAAAAATCTAAATGATTTTGAAGGAAGTGCATTTAGATTTTTTTCCTCCAAACTTAGGAGCTGAAAGCGATGAACAGGGAGAAAGATTTCATCAGGACATCGCAGCAATCGAAAAGCGGTATGAAGGGTTTCGAGATCAAGGCATGATGGCTGACTATTGCTGGATGCAACTTAGGGAAGATGTAACCAACCATAAACGGAGGAGTTTGAATCAAAAAATATATTTTCATCCAAAAGATTAAGTATGTAGAGAAATGTTTATATAACTTATTAAAAGAAATAAATGCGTTTAAATTTCAGAAAAACTTTTAAAAAATCACTTTTTTCGACTTTCAACGTCGATAAACGAAAAATTACCAATAATATTCATACAAGTAATACATAATTATCAAGAAAAATTACCTTTTATTCAAACTCTATCAAAGTTCCATTCGTTACATTCACCTTTTTCATTATTTCTCGCAATAACTGAAAAATGAACCGAAAAACGGGTTTTTTTGTCAATATCTTACAAACGCTTCTTTGGAAAAATTTTTGGTGGCCATTTTCGTTTTCAGAGACCCCAAATTAGCCTAAAAAACACATTTCCAAAAAGGTACCCAACATGAAGGAAAAATTTGTAAACTAGTGTAATATAAAAAATATAACAGTTTATTTTTAAAGTTTTTATATATCATTAGCAATTTCTTCAATTATATCAGCAACCCCAAAAAGTTCTCAAGTAATCGATTTCAAACATTTGGTAGTCAAATTGGATTCGCTATTTTAAAATTATTAAATCTGATTTCAGATTTAGGTTCAGCGACCTCTAAAATCTCAGAGTATCACCTTTCAAGGGAAATGGGCCAATTATTTTAACTTTTGACTACCCTATTGGATCCGCTAGTTTACATTTTTTAAATATAACAGCAGATTTGAGTTGAACAATGATAAATGCTTTAGATTAATCAGTAAAACTTTAATCGAAAAAATTCAAGCACGTCATAACTAAGAGTATGTTTACACGGATCAAGGCGCAAATATGGAAAACTAAATTTTTCAAAAACAGCTCGATGGATTATTTTGATGTTTGTTGAACAGTTATCAGGAAGGTCCCCAATATTCAAAACAATCAAAAAAATCTCGTACTAAATGTCATTTTAAATTTTAAAGTTAAAGTTTGGAACAACAAAGCAGAGAGTGGTCCATTGACACGGTGGTCTGAAAAACAATTTAAATGGACTAAAAATGTAGAGAAAATCTACTAAGACAGATTCATTGTATGCGTAATAACAAAACAAAATCACTTGAACTTAAATCTTGATTAGATCATTTACACGTTTTAGTGTATTTTAAAAATTTTAATGTACCGTCAAGTGGGACTATTTTGTGCGTTGTGGGGCTATTTGGTGTACGCGAGGTTTTTAACAATGATTACAATCTTTTTATTTAGTTGTTTAAGTTTGCTCCTTCGAATAAATATTTTCTGATACCTAGACTACAGAAAGTACTAAATGAAATTACTTAATTTTTTATCAGAAATCAGAAAAAAAATCGTAAAGTCGTGAAAATCAAGCTGAAAATTTTCAAAGTTCTCAAAATTCTGTTCAGATCTCCAGAAGCTTAAAAGTGTTTCTAAAGGTATTAATAATACTTCTTAACAATTTATTTGTGATGTATATGTGATGCGCTATCTTTTTATTGCATATTTTAAGAAAAAAGTGTAAAAATCTGAAAAACCAGGATTTGGTAAGTTATTTTGTGCATTCTTTAAAAGCAAGTTTTTTTTAATAATTTGTAATGTAATAAGTAAAAAATACTTTAGAATTTCGTTTTAAAACATTTTTGTTTTATTTTTGTTATAAAAGACGAGAAATAAGCATAAAATTTCAATTCTACACGTGGTGCCATAAAAACCTCAAAAAAGTAACATTAATAATTACATGCTTTTCAAGTTAATTTTGAAACTTTTTCTCTTAAAATAACTCAAGAAGTGTAATAGAAGTAGGGGAATAGGTTCGGTTGTGGGCACCCTTTTTGTTTTTGACCCATAACTTGTGCCCAATAAATATGATAGGGACACTAACGTATGTATGGAAAGCTAGAGACCTTAGCTAACTTCTGGCAAAGAAACTAAATTGATTTCGTCGAATAGAAAAATTATTTTTATAAATTTACCAAAGTGGTAATTTTTTGCAAAAATAAAATTTTGGTTCGGTTGTGGGTACCCTTAAAAAATTTGCCAAAAATGGGGAAAAATAAACTTAAACCACCTCAAATATGAAAAAATATGAATTTAATTATTAATTACATGACTATACATGAAATTATTTAAATTACTTACATTATTTTAAGTTTATTTTTAAAACTCAGTTAGGCAGGTTGTGGAGAGAGGGTCGGGATCTAGGAAATGCGAATCTGGAGCTAAACATTTGAGTCTTAATACTAGAAATGAAAAATCAGAATTACAAAAAAAGAAACATAATACTCTTATATTTTCCAAACTTACAAATTATCAGATTACAAGTGAATCTCTAAAATTCTCGTAATATCATAGTAACAATTTAACAATCTAAAGTGAACGAGATCAATATTTGAATTTATTAATTGATTTTAAACATGAAATTCTAGAAACTCAAGTCATTTTATTATTAAGGTAACGCAGGTTCATTTCTACCCTTTTTATTTAATTTATCGTTCTACGATTGGCATCACGCCAATTTCTGTAACAAGGAAAATAGAGCCATAGGCTTCGAGAAAGAGCCGGGAGCAGAGGTAAGCGTCCCCTAAGCGTCAGGAAGCGACCTGTAGTAAAATTGCACTACCCTCGGAGAGGATCTGTAAGGGTGTAGATTACACCACGATTTTAATCTGTAGCGGAGGCATTATAGCCCAGGTAACAAATACGGCAACAAAATAGTCTAATTTTAATCTGTAGTGGGGGCATTTTGGCCCAGGTAACAAGAGCGGCATCAAATAGTTTAATTTTGATCTGTAGCGAAGGCATATTTGCCTAGGTAACAAGTGCGGCAACAAAATAGTTTAATTTTAATAAATCTAACTTTTATATTCGATATTCATCGTTAGAATCGACGCTAATAAGATAATGACTTACGAAAATCTGCCAGTAATGCACCCAGGTGATGCTGAGCTTCATCGTCACTAAATGTAGCTTCTTATTTAGCACTATATCGATTTGAACTTGCAAAGATCTAGATTTAATAATCTAATGAACTAATCACTGTTAGGGAGTAAAGTAAGACGGGAACACACTTCTGAGTCACATCTCAGACTGTAACAAGACGACGTTGACTTGACGGTGGTTCGAAGGCAAGAGAGCGATTCTTAGTCACACAAAATTCTTATATTAATCAGTAAATACGTGACGAGGTCTTTCCGGTGCGTTTACCGTTTAATTTGCGATTCGCCCTATAGACTGCGTACAGGTTGCCTCATTCATAAGGCACTAAATTCAAATTCAAATAATTCTAAACTAAAGCGAGAAATCCCTGGTAGTTGCTTCTCCTGGGATCCAGGTTGTGACAGGGTTAAAAAACAACAAAGTAGCTTCCACCGCAGGATAAATGTGGCAATTCACCCACGGAGGCCTGCCAAAAGCTTCCTTTCCCGGACGACGCCACATCGCCCAAGCAAGGCCTGCAATAACAAAAAATCCCAAAAAACCCAAAACTAAACCCTATCGATGTCACAGCCCAAACCCCATCTAAGTGGAGCGCCAGTATCTCAACTGGACTTCTGCCAATCTACTTAAAAGTCCCAAAACAAACTTTAGCACTAACTTTAACTTGAAATTAATCTCAAACTGAAAATCAGGAGAAACAAAAATTACTAAACACTCAAAAGTAGCTAAATACCAAAAAAACTAAACCTTAAAACAACCAAAATTCAAAACTTAAAATAACAAAAATTACTAAAAATAGCTTATGGAGCGACTAAAGCCTAAAAATTCTCTACAACTAACTCAAAATGACTCTAAACTGCAGCAATCTACTCGGCCTTTGCCTTGTGACGGTAATTGCCAGAAAAATAACGTCACAACATAAAAGACGCACACATTTCTGTGTTTACGTTTGCGCACCTTTATGTGTACACGCGGTTACGCTTGTGTTGTATAAACTCCGCCTAAAAACTAGTTGGCGTTCGAGCAAATTTTATAAGCAAAACTGAGTGCTAAGAAAAGTTGGATTCCTTGCAAATTTTATTTGGATTCAAGCATAAATTGTCACGAGTACTTCCATATGATTAATCGAGGTTATGTTTGATACAATAATTGCATCAGATTTCTTTCAGTGTAGGACACCTTTAGAAGGATGTCCACAACATAACTGAATAGATAAACTCTATATTTTTTCAAATTCTGAATTTTAATAAAGCATAGAATGGAAAAAAGAGGTTTTGTGCACAAAATAGCCCACTTGACGGTACATAAAACTTGAAATTTTATGCAAAAGTTTACATTATGGTGGACCTTAAAATTGACTTATATAATAATAATCATTATTTTATTATATTGTATTTTTGATTAATTTTATTTATATTTACTTTACTTTTGTTATAATTATATTTCTTTTGTTATCTTATATATAGTTTTATTTATTTTTGTTGCTTCATGGACGAAGCTTTGTATTCGTTCAAATTTAAAAATTTTTTAAATGCTTCAAATCAACTTTCCTCTATGTAGAAATGTGTTATATGAGTTCCTGATCAAATGTCTGGATATATGTGTGTGTTTGGATATAGGACATTCCATTTCAAACTATTGACGATCGCAAAATGGTTCTTTTTAAATAAAATAACTACATTTATGTAGTTCTGGAAGTCTCCCACCAGGCTAAGTGGAGTGATCCGTAAGTGTTTCTTGATAAGGATCATTGCCCCACCACCCGGGTTAACACTTTTGCGACTTCCTATATGTGAAGTATCACTTAACCCGTCAGTAGTCCCGTAATTCTATCAAAAAAACTCGGAAAAATCGGAACGGCAGCCATTCAACGATTTTTGGAAAGAGCGGGGCAAAAACGAGACATCCTGGCAGTATCTCAAACTAGGCTGTCTTCCAGAATCCTGGACTGTAGTCCAGTAATTCTATCCCAAAAGCTCATGGAAACTAAAAAATCGGAACAGCAGCCATTCAACGATTTTTGGAAAGAGCGGGGCAAAAAAAAAACTTTTGCATTTCGGACTTTTTTTACCGGTACCGTTTTGTATAAACAATCGTAGAAGTTGGAGAAATAGGGTTTTTTTTATGATTGTTGCTTAACTAATTCCTTGACAAGAAAAAAGTTTGAATAAAAAAAATAGCTCTTAAAAAATCAAAAAAATTCACTGTCATCAAGTCAAGATCAAATAATTAGTTTATTCAAAAAAATTTAAAAACCACTTAAAAAAGAGATTTTTCCTTCTGTAAAAACTATTTAAATAATTGAGTTACAGTTGTCAAATGATGTAAAATCTTCCCTCTTGTCACTCTTAAGAAGTGTAACAAATTTTAATCCAATCGGATGAATAGTTTTATTCCAATTACCTTTGTTATTTAAAAAAACTGTTTTATGCAGATGTAAATAATATTTTTCTGGCTTATTGCATTTTAACTACAATGCAACCATTTTACTCCTGGAGAGTCATATTAACTTATACATTTTTATGCATAACCATTTGTTATTAATAAGTTGTAAAAAAGGAGTGTCCAAAATTTTAACGTTATAAACAAATAGAATAACTTGGTAAATAATTGTGTTATGACATCGGTTAAAATTAGATCGTAAAGTACGTTTTTTTGCAACTTAAAAAAAAAATTTTGTTTTATCTCAATTAGGGGGTAAAAAAAATTCTTTTTTTTAGAAAAATATTAACAAATTTTAAGATCAATTATTATAAAATAACTATTTCGATGTTAACTTTAATCAATATTATAATTTCAAGCATTTCGTTCAAATTGAAAAATAAAAAAATTACAAAATAAAATTTTAAAAAAAAAAACTTAACAAATTTTGTTGTACATTCTATTTTTAATAAACATGTAGAAGCATATTTAGAATTGTCTACAAAAATTCGTCCAGATTAAAAAAAATTCGGGCAAGTACGAGTTACACTCGTACCAAGTCGAAGGGTTCCGTACCGCTCTAATTTTTTTCAATTATATGATGCAGAAATTAAAAATCATCCATCCGGCAACCATTTTTAAAAATACTTGTTATTATACACTAAATAAAACTTAATTGGAACAAATTTTTAACACTATAAGCCAAAACTTTTGCAGCTGCAGGGTCAGGGCAGTTTTTAAATATGTTTTTAAAAAATAAGGAATTAACCAATTATTATTCAAACTTTTTTTTAAAAAAAAACACGAATTTTGGGTAGTAAATTCTATGAAGACGAACATTAACAAACTTCTATATATTTTTCCTGTAATCTACACGTAAATCTACATACCTGTATCAAATTGCAGCATCCTAAGTCAAATAGTTTGGAACATTAGGGGGGGGGGGGAGGCATGGTCATTTTTTCTTATTTTTTTAAAAAATCGTAGTTTTTGGCTAGTAAACACTATGAAGAAAGCCTTTACGAAAGTTCTCTGTAATTTTCCTGTAATCTACACGTAAATCTACATACTACGTATGTAGATGACCATGGCTCCCCCCCCCTAATGTTCCAAACTATTTGACTTAGGATGCTGCAATTTGATACAGGTATGTAGATTTACGTGTAGATTACAGGAAAAATATATAGAAGTTTGTTAATGTTCGTCTTCATAGAATTTACTATCCAAAATTCGTGTTTTTTTTTTAAAAAAAAGTTTGAATAATAATTGGTTAATTCCTTATTTTTTGAAAACATATTTAAAAACTGCCCTGACCCTGCTATTTAATTACATTCTAGCAAATGTCAATTTATGAAGAACGAATTCAGGCACTTACTCTAAACAAATTTTTTTAATTCAACAAAATTAAAAATTAAAAATTGCTTAATTATTTATAAGAATTGTTTATAACAAATACTTATGACAGAAATTGTTTATTTTTAAACTATAATTGTAAGAAAGTGTACTTTCTTTGAATTTCAAAGCCTTTAGATACAATTTTAAAAAATATATTTAATTATTTATTGCTTAATTGTTAATAAATTTTGACACAAGCAACAATTAAACAAGTCGGCCACAATAGTTCTTAGCGCAATATAATAAGCTGTAAATTAAAAAAAAAATACATGTTAATCTGTCAAGAATTCTGACCTACAAGTTAATTTGTCCACGAAAAGCCGGTTTTGTCCCACTGCCGTGGCGTCGCGTCGCGGCCGGTGCACTGCACTCAAGCGTAACAGGGCGCGCAACAAAAAACCATGTAATTTTTTTAATATATTAAAGAATACCAAAATGTTTTTGCATGAACATCTTCTTGAATGTATGGAGTTTCGTAATCTCAAAGGAAAACTTTAATTTGCGATTTGGAACAGGAAATTTGTCAGTAAACTCCGGGTATTAATGTTCATTTTTAATTTGAACTCTTTAAACTATGAATTATTCAAAAATAGGGTACATAAAATTATAATTGTTTCTAACTTTTTAAATTTTCGAAATTTTCAAAAACCCTTTTAGCAACTAATTTGTGTTAGTTAATACTACAAAAAAATGTATTGACTTTTATCTTTTGTCAATGTTGGTGAAATAAGGGGCCACTTCATAAATTCTGACTCTGTACTAAATTGCAGCATCCTTAGTCAAATAGTTTGGAATATTAGAGGGGTGGGGACATGGTCATTTTTTCGAATTTTTCTAAAAAAAATCGTACTTTTTGGCTAGTAAACACTATGAAGACAGCCTTTACGAAAGTTCTCTACAATTTTTTTGTAAACAACACGTAAAGCTCCATACGTGTACCAAATTGCAGCATCCTAAGTCAAATAGTTTGGAAGATTAGGGGGGCATGGTCATTTTTTCGATTTTTTTTAAAAAAAATCGTACTTTATGGCTAGTAAACACTATGAAGACCGCCTTTACAAAAGTTCTCTATAATTTTCCTGTAATCTACACTTAAATCTACGTACGTGTACCAAATTGCAGCATCCTAAGTCAAATAGTTTGGAACATTAGGGGGGGGGGGGGCATGGTCATTTTTTCTTATTTTTTTAAAAAATCGTACTTTTTGGCTGGCAAACACTATCAAGACAGCCTTTAAGAAAGTTCTCTACAATTTTCCTGTAATCTACACGTAAATCTCCGTACGTGTACCAAATTGCAGAATCCTAAGTCAAATAGTTTGGAACATTAGGGGGGGGGGGGCATGGTCATTTTTCTGAATTTTTTTAAAAAATCTTACTTTTTGGCTGGTAAACACTATGAAGACAGCCTTTAAGAAAGTTCTCTACAATTTTTCTGTAATCTACACGTAAATCTCCGTATGTGTATCAAATTGCAGCATCCTAAGTCAAATAGTTTGGAACATTAGGGGGGGGGGGGGCATGGTCATTTTTTCGATTTTTTTTTCAAAAAACCGTATTTTTTGGCTAGTAAACACTATGAAGACACCCTTTAAGGGGGTCACCCCATGTGATAGGTTCGAAAAATCGAATTTTTTTTTCGTCATATATCGCACCTATAACATATGCAGAATATGTGGGTAAAGTGATTTAAACATATTCCTCGCTGTTAAAAATTTTTTACTAAACTATATTTTCGAATATAACGGCTGTTTTAGTAATAGTTTAGAATTCATGGCTTTATTCGTACACGGAAAAAATTAGTTGTAGAATAATTCTTGAATTAGTACAGGAACTTAGGATACGAGAATTTTTTGGGAGTTCTTATTATCATTTCTTTGACATATACCTAAGAGTTTTTCTAGAAGACTTATAATGAATTTCAAGAAGACTCACGAAATTTAGAATAAGAATTATGGAACTCGTTTAAGAAGAGAAAATTTTTTTAATTTGAAAAAAATTTTCACCCATGAGTACTCGAACTCAGTTCCTTGAGACTACAGAAAATCTCTTCGCTTTGTCCAACTGAGCTAACACGCGATTGTAATATTGTACGCATAAATCATACTTGAGTGAACTAAGCGCTATATGGGGGCCTGGTCAGTGTACTGCGCCTTCTATTTCAGTTCCAGAACTTTTAGATCACCGCGAAAGCAATCTTTCAATCGCGCAGTTATTAAGAATTCTTGAAGATCTTTTTAGAAATACTTGAAAAATTTCAGAAAGATTATTGAAATTTTTAGACATATCGCCGAATTATTTTTGTATCCTGAGTTTTTGAACTAATTCAAGAATTATTCTAGAACTAATTTTTTCCGTGTACTTGAACTTTGAAACGCGTTTTTGTCGAAACCACATTTTTCGAACTGGCTACCATGGTTTCTCAAAAACGACTTAACCGATTTCATTCAAATTTATAGAGTATATTCAGCTCATGTATGGCTATCGCCCGAACCAGGATAATTGAAAAAGGTCAAGTCGTTTTTTTTATATACAAGAAAATAGACGCAAAAAATCGCGTTTTTAAAAAAAAAAAATTCAAACCCGCGTAAAAAATTCAATTTTTAATATTTTCAAAATATCCTGGTTCCGGCGACAGCCACATAACCACAGATTAAAATGCTCTTTCATTTTTTGATTTCTGTTCAGCCAATCATTTGGAATCGTGGTCGCCGATGGACCACTTTTTTATCACCAAAGCCACTTTACAGTGTTATAAGTCGTAAATATTGAAATATTTTTAATTGAAAAAATTTGTATTTGTAGTTAAAATATCACTAAATATATTGAAAAAAGTCCGAAGTTCTAAGTTTTCATGGTTCTGAAAAAAAATTTAAGAAAAAACGCTTAAAAAACGGCCCGTCACATGGGGTGACCCCCTTAAGAAAGTTTACGAAAGATCTCTATAATTTTCCTGTAATCTTCGCGTAAATCTACATACGTGTACCAAATTGCAGCATCCTAAGTCAAATAGTTTGGAACATTGGGGGGGGGGGGGGGCATGGTCATTTTTTCGAATTTTTTTAAAAAATCGTATTTTTTAGCTGGTAAACATTATGAAGACCGCCTTTACGAAAGTTCTCTACAATTTTCCTGCAATCTACACGTAAATCTCCATACGTGTACCAAATTTTAGCATCCTAAGTCAAATAGTTTAGAAGATTAGGGGGAAGACATTGTCATTTTTTCGAATTTTTTTTCAAAAAAATGTACTTTTTGGTCTGAAATCACTGTGAAGACTGCATTTACGAAAGTTCTCTATAATTTTCCTGTGATCTTCACGTAAATCTACATACGTGTACCAAATTTCAGCATCCTATGTCAAATAGTTTGGAAGTTTATGGGGGGGGGGGGGAATTGATCATTTTTTTGCATTGTAAGGCAGAAAAAGTGGTTTTTGCTGGATTTCGGCATGTCCATGAGCTCGAATCGCGTTTTCGATATCATTTTCGTAAATCCAAGGTGAAATTACATATGTGTATTAAATTTGAAGACTCTAGCTCATATAGTTTAGAAGTTAGAGGGGATGCGGAAACGGACACACATAGTGATTTTAATAGGGTTCCGTTTTACGGTACGGAACCCTAGAAGGAAGGAAAATTAAAATAATAACTTAATCCTATTCGGTTTTTTGCATAAAGATCTAAAAAAACTAAGGTAGGGCGATCAGTGTGGGTTCTACAAACAACACTAAAATGGTTTGGGGATGAAATTCGGGTATGACCATATGGTCGACCCGGAAGGGGTCCACTAAGCTAAGTCGTCGTCGGCAACGAGTTCCTTTTGAGATTAGGGTCATAATAACCCAGAAAATCCGGGGGGAGGAGTGTTCATCGTCGGTACCGAAGACCAGGGTTGGGTAATGACGCGTCACTCGAGGTTTTCTACGTATGTTACCGGTATGTTACATCAAGTAACATACCTGTTTTAGGTATGTTACCCCCCCCCCCCCCCCACCACCAAAAAAATGCATTATGTAACAAATTTGGTAGGTAAATTACCTAGGTAACATACAGTAACAAACTATGTAACATACCTCTGGTATGTTACGTACACAACCCTGCCGAAGACCCCCTGTTAAAAAGGAGAAGGGAGGCATTCACCCATAGGGGTGGAGACCGGCAGTCCATGTTCTTCTGCAAAGCGATTTGGATATGTGATTGATTGGAGGGTTGTGAGAAAGCGAAGACTCTGAAATCTCAGGGTCAAAGTCCCTGAAGAATGTCGGTTTAGTTTTGGAAAGAAAGGCCAAGGCCTCCTTCCGGTCCAGGTTTTTGAGTATCTTGATTTTCAAGATTTCAAATTCCTGCTTGTAAACTCTGCAATCCACCGAGGAAGCTGCATGAGCACCCTTGCAATTAACACAAAACGAATCATACAGTAGATTATTGCAATCTTTCGAAAGGTGTCGATGAGCACAATATACACATGTAGGGATCGTCGAATTGCACTGGGGCGAGTCATGCCCAAGTTTTTGGTATTTGGAACACTGTTTTGGTTTTGGAATGATGGGCACAATCTGCATACCGACATTTCTGATGTAGAGAAAGCGAGGAATTTCGTTATAGCAGAAAGTGTATTCCACTCTCGAAGACAGGGATCCGTCATAATTTTTACATCCTCTGATGGCCGAGATGCTCTCAAGAGAGCCGGGTCAAGCATTTCAAAGATTTCCTTTGGCGATCTTGCGATAGGGATATCTCTATTGAAACCACGTTTATTGAAGGCCCCCTCTGGAATATGGGCCGCATAATGCCCATAAATTTGGTTTGGAGATTTAGATTTTGCGCGATTCATTCGCGCCTTCGAATTTTTCCCAAGTGATTCTCAATAAATTCGGGCCAATCCGGTGGATCGTTCCTGGGGCCTAAAAAATTGAATCTACGATATCTGCTATGGCAAGAGGTTCAAATCTGCCAATATTCATGCCCGGTTTAGTACTTTAAAATAAATCGTTAAAGGGAGGGGATGCTGTACTAGTGTATCTAGCGTCTTTCAGAAGGCCGACCGGCTTTTGCCAAGTGAGGTCGTATTTCAGTGCTATAGATGGAGCGTTTGCCCGATGTGGGTTATCCGATGTAGAAGGGGTGGAGGATGTCAAAGGGACACCGATAGTGAACTGGGGTTTGTGCAGGTCAGCCCCTTCAGCCCTTTTGGACGTCCGAGCATCTTCAAACAAATTCCCGTCATGTACCTCGAACGGGACAGATTCCTTGTCCTTGCCCTGGGGTAAATTAGGGGGTACGCGATTGGGTTTCTTAAAGGGTCTCACGCTATTGGGAGAATGTTAATTTCCGGAAGAGTTCACGAGCTGCGAGTCAATGGACGATATATCAGCCTTTTTGTTACTGTTGGAATTGACCTGAGGGTAGGGGGAAATTCGAACCCCAAAAAAGGATTAGAAATTCCTCCCTGACTTCTGTCATAATCCAATCGGTTGATTGGAGTAGTTTGCTTCTTATTGCGGCTCTTTTTACTTTCAGTTGCCCGGGGACCTTAGATTGTTCAGGTCCTGGTGTCTGGTCTCCTGAATCCTCTACCACGCATGCGTCTAGATGTGGAGCTCGTCGAATGTTCATGGGTCCCATCTCCAGAACTCTCCTGGTCCTTCATTGATACGTCTTGATTTGACATACCTAAAAAAAGGTCTGGTATAAGAAAATATACAATATAAATCTCAAACTTCCTCCTCAAACGCAAATGTCTACTGAATCAACATTAGATCAGATAAAAGTACCAAAAGGAGAGAGAAAAAAAAGCCGATAGAAAGCAGAGAAGTGAAGAGGAAAATGAAAGGAATTTTAATTTACTTAAGTAGGGATAGAGAGCAAAGCTTTTTGTTACATAGTGGATAAAAGGAAATTTGAGAAAAGCAAAAGAGAGCCATGCCAGAAAAAGAATTATGTCAAAAGCTATGAAATGCATAGAGTATTACGTTTTTCTTATTATTGATTAATTAATTTAGTAATTAATTAAATTTGTTATCTATTCAGCCCCAAACTCAAAGAAAAAAACGGAAGGAAGAAAATAAAAGAAAAAGGAAAGGAAACAATTAACAATATAAATAAAAATAAATAATAAATAAAGACAACCTTATGCTGAGACAAAGGCCGCTGCTACCATTCATTCGCAAAAAAGGAGAAAATTTTCCCAGTAAGGCAATACTGTATCACACGCTAGAAATACAGTATGATAAAGTAATATAGATTAATATTTATTTGTCTGTAGGAAGCTTAATTTAATTAAGCAAACTCAGTAGCAAACTAAAACCTTTAACATTCCAAAATTATGGGTACAGAATTATTTAAATATTCAGAGAATTAGCAGTACTTTGCTACAAAAACACAGTAGAATAAAATAAATCAAACACTCTTAGTCCTTAAACCCAGCAAAGCAGCGTATCAAGCCCTAAAAATTGTAAATACCGCTTGAATTCGTTGCAAAATCAAATGTAATTCTGGATTGAGGTAAACGGATTTATTTAAGTGTGTGTGTATTTGTATTGGAAAGGTGAAAGTGCGTCAGTGTGTCCATCCCGATTTTGTTTGAATACTTGACCTCTACTAGTGTGCTTCAAGGTCAGTGCTAATCTCAAGCCAAGCTAAAATCGAGCACATGGCGATAAAAGTATAAATCTTCTTTCTACCTTTTAATTTCAGCGATTCTTCATTGTGGATTTCTTCCGAGTAGAAATTATTTTTGTTTCCACTTTATATTTCCCAACTATCCAGTGATCGGCAAAATTGTGGCAGTTAGGAAGAAGTTGAATCAAAACTGCTGGAATCTGCGTGGTTGAACCTTTATGTTTTCGAGGGTTATAGTTTCCTTTTAATGCTACACGGAGAGAAATCTGTTTCGTTTAGCGCATGAGATGGTCTGATACAAAGGCACTGTATTCGTCAGAACAAGGAAAAAAACCAAACTAAATGTTCAACACTTTTTTTAAAAGACGTTAAAGTTCAGAGAGGAATACCTCTCAACAAGTGTGTACAGTTCAGTAGTTCAAATGCATTCGACCGCGGGTCCGAGCGCTTTATGCTGCATAACGAAAAGTATAGGCTATCTCAAATGGGCGGCGCCACCGTCTGACAACTGGTGACTTGGTCTCACAACTGGTGACTTGGTCTCACAACCGGAAATTGGCGCTATTTTGAAAAAGGGAAAAAAAGTATTTCCAACCGTAAATTGGAACAATGCAATATTGCATCACAAAATATAAGGAAAATACTAAAAAAAAATGCATAGCATTTAGCTTTTCCAATTAATTAATAAAAAAAAAGTACTTTGCACATATTGAAAAAAAGTTTTTTAGTCGATTCTCATACACAGTGTTGGCATCTAACACAAACAATACATATATCCGCTTCGGTGTACACGCAAAAGTTGTCTCGTAAAAAAAGAAATGTTTTTATGTAAACCAATCGGTCTTTTTATATTTCGTGTTGAAAAAAAACGACTGTCTCACAACTGGAGCCGTCTCACAACTGGCGACTCTCTCCTACTAAAATGTTTAATTAATAAGAAATATGATAAATAAATTGAATATTTGAAAAAAATATCGTAGACATATTAGGAGGTAGGGGAGAGTCGCCAGTTGTGAGACAGTCCATTTTTTTTAACACGAAATATAAAAAGACTGATTGGTATACATAAAAACATTTATTTTTCTACGAGCCAACTTTTGCGTGTACACCGAAGCGGATATATGTATTGTTTGTGTTAGATGCCAACACTGTGTTTGAAAATCGACTAAAAAACTTTTTTTCAATATGTGCAAAGTACTTTTTTTTTAAGTTAATTATTTGGAAAAGCTAAATGTTATGCATTTTTATTTAGTATTTTCCTTATATTTTGTAATGCAATATTGCATTGTTTCAATCTACAGTTGGAAATTTTTTCTTTTTCCTCTTTCAAAATAGCGCCAATTTCCGGTTGTGAGACACAGCAAGTCACCAGTTGTGAGACGGTGGCGCCGTCCATCTGGAATAGCCTATACTTTTCGTTATGCAGCATAAAGCGCTCTGTTCAGTTTAGTTCGTCACGTACATTTGATAACACAACAATTATTTAAAGTGTGGGAACATGCGCACAATTTATTTCATTTGCCTACATTGCGACAGCGATTTCGATAAAGAAAACTGACAGTCATATTTTAAAGAATAAATATTTTTATTAAGTATATAATAATATGTATTATCAATATATTTAGTTATTTATATTAAACATAATGTTTCATGACAAATTTGTTAAATTTTAGCATTTTTTTATAAGTGTCTCACAACTGGACACCTTTTTTTTTTTTTTTTTTTTTTGACTAAAAAGATGTGCTTGGAAAATTGGTCATAAAATTTTTCGAGTTCATCTGAGCAGTACACTTTCTATGAATAAAAGTTGCGTATTTAAGTTACTTTTTGAACGGTGTATTTTATTTACGATTTCGTTTACCTATTTCTAATTTATAAGTCAAAAATAAAACCGTCTCACAACTAGCGACTCTCCCCTACTTGTATTTTAAAATAAAAAAATTCATTCCAATATTTACAGCTTTGCTAGATTAAGTAGACGGGTGCAATATAACTCGCTAAACGCGTAAACCGAAGTCACATGCTTGAGCCACTCTCCGGTTGCTCAAGGATTCGGCTCGTGCGTCTTAGCAAGTTATTGCATCCGTCTACTCAATTAGAGGCGACCACTTAAGGAATTTTTAATCAATAACAAAATCTTACTTTTACAGGATAACGATGTGAGATCTTCAGAGAAAGTTGACGTAGAATGTGGTGTGGCGACCTCAAAGGAAAGGGAGCAAAATATTCCTTCTGTTGAAAAATTGACAAATGCAGGGAAAGAATCAAAAGAGAAAGATTCGAATAAGGGATTTATTCATGCTATTAGATTACCTTTAGCTTCAGTTTTTCCGCGAAAGAAAAAGGTATGTAGTTTTAATAACATTGTTTTTTTTTTGAAAAATACTATTAATTGTGTATACTCTTTCTCAATTTTTCATTAATACAACTCACTTTTTCGTAAATTGTGCATTTAAGGGGTTAGGTAGATTTCAAAGATTTAAAAAAGTACATTTTGTCATTTTTTCTTAATGTAACAAAGCAATTAATTTATTTAAACTTTTCAACACCTAATGCTATGTCATTTGAAGAATAAATTTTGAAATTTTCATTTAATAATACAGTCGACTCTCGATAAATTGAATCTCAAGGGGAATCAAAAAAAGTTCAAATTAATAAGAGTTTTATTTATCAAGTGAAAATCTGGTACAATTCAAATTATCAAGAGATTAATTATTTAATGTTTAATTTTCACTTTTTGAAAAGAAATCAGTAATTTTCTTTTGTTTGAGTGCACTCCAATGTACATGGTCAATTGACCTTTCTATTGTGTTAAGAGCTGGAAAAAAATTGTCATTAACTTCTGCACGAAGCGCGTATGATCGCAACATATGTGACCCTCCAGGGTGAAAGGGACCTTAGCTGCAAAACATTAAATTTTGATTTTTTATTATGAATCGATAAAATTTGAGTTGCTCTTTCACATACAGAAATCAAAACTTGTTTATGTCTATTAGTTTTTGTGTTATTAGCGATGAAACATAGGCATAACATAACAACAACAAAGGCAGGCTCGTCTTTAAACGCCTGTCCTGAAAAATTCAAAACATTCAATTTTAAATCTTTATTATCAATCAATAGAATTTGAGTTAGTCTTTCACACACAAAAAATAATTTTTTTTTATGTCTATTAGTTTTCGTGTAATTAGCGATGAAACATAGGCACAACATAACAATAACTTAGTCAGGCTCAACTTCAAACGCCCGTCCCGCAAAATTCATTTCTTGCAGCTAAGGTCTCTTTCACCCTGGAGTGACACATGTAATGACGATCTTGCTTCTTTAATGACACGAAGGAATGAAGCTCATCGTCTTCATCAACTTCTTTATGGTCACTGGAATTACAAGTTACACTATTTGCAAAGTCTTTCATTTGCAAGAGAAATAATATCGTACTTAAATTTTAATTTACAGAATAATTCAAATTGAAGAAAGTTTGGTTTCATTAAATTCAATTTATAGAGTGAGCTGAGACAAAATGACGTCACATAAATTTCTATCTACTAGAAAATTCAAATTATAGAGGATCCAGTTTGACTGAATTTAATTTAAAGAGGGATCAGAGAGAAGTTGATGTTAAAACAAACTTCAAATTATCAAGGGTCTAAGATCAATGGGATTTTTTCAATTTATCGAGAGTTTCTGAAGGGACCGGAAGATCACTTCAAATTACTGAGAGCCTCAATTTATTGAGAGTCAAATTATCGAGAGTTGACTGTATTTTAAATTCGGCCATTACACACTGGTCTTTTTTTTAGAAAGATGTATTTTTGCGATTGACACAATAATTAGTGCCAGCTTTATCTGAAATCAAAATCTCAAGCATTTTTTGTTTTAATAACAAAATACCATTTTTGGTCAAATTTAGACCATGTATCGTCTTTTAAAGGTAAGTTGGAATAATAAAGAAAAATTTATTTGTTTGAGCACTAGCCATATTCACCTTCTTTCAAAATGTGCTCGGGATTTTAATTTCGAACAAAGCTATCGCGAATTATCGTGTGAACCGCAAAATTGACAGTGAGCAATGGGTGCATTTTAAATATATTTTAATTCATTTTTCAAAATTTATTTTTCATATGATAAAGTTTTAGGTGTTAAAAAGTTAAAATAAAATAATTGTTTTACTACATTAAGAAAAACTTATAGGTGACAGGCTTGCAGGTTGCCACCTCCAAGGTATTTTGACATTCTAGCAGTGTTAATATCAAACTCCAATTGATAAAGACGATAACAAAATAGTTACTACTTTTTATGTGCTTTGAATCAGATTAACGCAATCACATACTGTTTGCTGAGCAGAAGATGAAATTTTTCTTCAAATTTAATTGAATAATTAAGATTCTAATTTTTTTAAGTGTTCACAACTTGAACATTTTTATAAATAATGCAAGGTTAGTACGTTTTCTAAGTTCAATAATTGACCCATCTTTTTACTAATTCCAAAATTGGATCAAAAATGCAGGTTGTCAGCTTTTTTTAGCTTTCAGGTTGCCCCCCCCCCCTCCCCCCATTGTTTGTTCATTTACTCTAATATTGATTTTTCATGATTGTTTAATGTTTAGAATTATCAAACAAACAAAAGTGAATTTTTAATTGCAATTCAGTGTAAATTTTTTTAAGTTACTAACCTCATAAGGTAAATGCTGCTCATTACAAAAAAAATTGGTTGCCCGGTCTCTGACGAGAATAATATTAGGCAACCTATTTATTAATAATAACTTTTTTACGAGCTTCTTACATATAAGGTAAATGCTGCATGATAGTGCCATTTTGTTCAGCTTGAACCACACGGGAAAAACTTTTAGACAGCCATTGCGCCATAGAATGCGCAACTGCTGTCTGTTTACTATGTTAAACTGATGCCCAACTTCGGGACGTCTGCTATCTAACTTTAAGACCTCTGGTGTCCAATAGAGGCGCACGAGCCATCCAGGCATCGTCTACCCATGTTTATTGGGTAGGAGCTGTCCAAAAAATGGATTGTTGGAGTCCAGGAAATGAGCAGCTGTTACACATAACCTGTAGTGCAACCGCTGTACTATAGGTTAGTACGCCTAGTGTACAATATTTTTTCCCGTGCACTTATTACAAAAAAAAATTGTTGCCAGCTCTTATACGAGGATAACACTAGGCAACCTACTTTTAAATAAATGTGATGCTGCTCGCTGAAAGAGACCTTAACGGAAGAGCAACTAATGCCCCTTTCACCGTGGAGCATCGCAAGCAGTAGGACAAACTGGATTACAGTGTCAGAACACTGCCAAACTCCAGCGCGGAGTCCAAAATATATTTATTTAAGGAGGTTTATTTAAAAATCGATTTTCTATAGATTCTTATAAAATTTTAATCATAATATATTAAATGCATTATTTTACATATCATGGTCCCATAGAATGAGAACCGCTTGAAGGTATAAGCGTCCTTAAGTAGATTGAATCAGTACTTCAATAACAAAAAGTTGTTTTACAGTTTACTGGAAGGGAGTATTATTTAAATAAATAATTATTATAAATATTTTTATGATCACATAAAATTGTTTTTTAATAATATATTACGCATTTCTTATTAGGATGCTTGTTCCACTTGAGAACCACAGATGACAATTATAAATCATTAATGGTGAAACTAACAACAATTTTTATAAATTATTTATGCAAATGTTTATGAATAACTCAGTTAAAGAAATTCGAAGTTTTATTTCATTTAAGTAGATCGGTTATTGGTTATTATAAACTTGTTATAAATTTTCAACAAAGTGAAGTTTGCAGAAATAAACAACTTATAAACAAATTATCGGGGAGAGTCGCTAGTTGTGGGACGGGTTTTATTTTTGACCTATAAATTGGAAATAGGTAAACCAAATCGTAAATAAAATACACCGTTCAAAAAGTAACTTAAATACGCAACTTTTATTCATAGAAAGTGTACTGTTCAGATGAACTCGAAAAATTTTATGATCAATTTTCCGAGCACATCTTTTTAGTCAAAAAAAAAAAAAGGTGTCCAGTTGTGAGACACTTATAAAAAAATGCTAAAATTTAACAAATTTGTCATGAAACATTATGTTTAATATAAATAACTAAATATATTGATAATACATATTATTATATACTTAATAAAAATATTTATTCTTTAAAATATGACTATCAGTTTTCTTCATCGAAATCGCTGTCGCAATGTAGGCAAATGAAATAAATTGTGCGCATGTTCCCACACTTTAAATAATTGTTGTGTTATCAAATGTACGTAACGAACTAAACTGAACAGAGCGCTTTATGCTGCATAACGAAAAGTATAGGCTATTCCAGATGGGCGGCGCCACCGTCTCACAACTGGTGACTTGCTGTGTCTCACAACCGGAAATTGGCGCTATTTTGAAAGAGGAAAAAGAAAAAATTTCCGACTGTAGATTGAAACAATGCAATATTGCATTACAAAATATAAGGAAAATACTAAATAAAAATGCATAACATTTAGCTTTTCCAATTAATTAATAAAAAAAAAGTACTTTGCACATATTGAAAAAAAGTTTTTTAGTCGATTCTCATACACAGTGTTGGCATCTAACACAAACAATACATATATCCGCTTCGGTGTACACGCAAAAGTTGGCTCGTATAAAAATAAATGTTTTTATGTATACCAATCAGCCTTTTTATATTTCGTGTTAAAAAAAATGGACTGTCTCACAACTGGAGCCGTCTCACAACTGGCGACTCTCCCCTATATATATTTTTTGTTTAATTATACTCTGGATTTTTTACAATTGCTTTATACTCTTGCAAACTTGAGATGGGAAACATACATTACTTCATCCTTTGACATTCACCCTTTTTTAGGGTTCCGTACCATAAAACGGAACCCTATTAAAATCACTATGTGTGTCCGTTTTCGCACCTCCTCTAACTTCTAAACTATATGAGCTAGAAACTTCCAATTTCGTACACATATGTAATTTCACCTTGGATTTACGAAAATGATATGGAAAACGCAATTCGAGCTCATGAACATTCCGAAATCCAGCAAAAACCACTTTTTTGCCCTAAAATGCAAAAAAAAGACCATGTCCCCCCTCTAATCTTTTAAACTATTTGACTTAGAATGCTGCAATTTGGTACACTTATGTAAATTTACGTGTAGATTACAGGTACATTATAGAGAACTTTCGTAAAGGCGGTCTTTATAGTGTTTACTAGCCACAAAGTACGAATTTTTAAAAACAATTCGAATAAATGACCATGACCCCCCCCCCTAATCTTCCGAACTATGTGACTTAGGATGCTGCAATTTGGTCCACGTATGTAGATTTACGTGTAGATTACAGGAAAATTATAAAGAACCGTCGTAAAGGCGGTCTTCATAGTGTTTACTAGCCAAACAGTACGATTTTTTGAAAAAAATTCGTAAACATGACCATATCCCCCCCCCCCCCTAATCTTCCGAACTATGTGACTTAGGATGCTGCAATTTGGTCCACGTATGTAGATTTACGTGTAGATTACAGGAAAATTATAGAGAACATTCGTAAAGGCGGTCTTCATAGTGTTTACAAGCCAAAAAGATGGTGAAAAAATGACCATGACCCCCCCCCCCCCCCCCCAATGTTCCAAACTATTTGGCTTAGGATGCTGCAATTTGGTTCACGTATGTAGGTTTACGTGTAGATTTCAGGAAAATTATAGAGAACGTTCGTGAAGGCGGTCTTCATAGTGTTTACTTGCCAAAAATGACAATTTTTTGAAAAAAATTCGAATAAATTACTATGCTTCTCCCCCTAAACTTCCAAATTATTTGACTTAGGATGCTGCTATTTGGTACACGTATGTAGATTTACGTGTAGATTACAGGAAAATTATAGAGAACATTCGTAGAGGCGATCTTCATAGTGTTTACAAGCCAAAAACATGGTGAAAAAATTACCATGACCCCCCCCCCCCCTAATCTATCAAACAATGTGACTTAGAATGCTGATATTTGGTACATTTATGTAGATTGACGTGTAGATTACAGGAAAATTATGGAGAACTTTCGTAATGGCGGTCTTCATAGTGTTTACTATCCAAAAAGTAGGAGTTTTTGAAAAAAATTTGAAAAAATGACCATGCCCCCCCCCCCCTAATCTTCCAAACTATGTGACTTAGGATGCTGCAATTTGGTCCACGTATGTAGATTTACGTGTAGATTACAGGAAAATTATAGAGAACTTTCGTAAAGGCGGTCTTCATAGTGTTTACAAGCCAAAAAGATGGTGAAAAAATGACCATGACCCCCCCCCCCCCCTAATATTCCAAATTATTTGACTTAGGATGCTGAAATTGGTCCACGTATGTAGATTTACGTGTAGATTACAGGAAAATTATAAAGAACTTTCGTAAAGGCGGTCTTCATAGTGTTTACTAGCCAAAAAAACAATTTTTTCAAAAAAATTTTAAAAAATGATCATGTCCCCCCCCCCTATTCTTTTAAAATATGTGACTTAGGATGCAGCAATTTCGTACACTTATGAAGATGTACGTGTAGATTACAGGAAAATTATAGAAAACTTTCGTAAAGGCGGTCTTCATGGTGTTTACTAGCCAAAAATTACGATTTTTTGAAAAAAAATTCGAATAAATTACTATGCTTCCCCCCCTAAACTTCCAAATTATTTGACTTAGGATGCTGCTATTTGGTACACGTATGTAGATGTACGTGTAGATTACAGGAAAATTAAAGAGAACTTTCGTAAAGGCGGTCTTCATAGTATTTACTAGCCAAAGAGTACGATTTTTGGAAAAAAATTGTGAAAAAATGACCATGCCTCCCCTTAATTTTCCAAACTTTTTGACTTAGGATGCTGCAATTTGGTACACTTATGTAGATTTACGTGTAGATTACAGGAAAATTATAGAGAACTTTCCTGGTTGAAAATTTTTAATTTCTGCCTCATATAATTGAAAAAAATTAGGGCGGTACGGAACCCTTCGACTTGGTACGAGTGTAACTCGTACTTGCCCGATTTTTTGTTTATAACTTGTTTATTTTTCCCTTGATAAAAAAAATTTTTGTGGAATTGATATTTAATGAAATATATATTAAAAAAAAAACAATATGTCAGCGAAAAGCACATGAGGAGCATATTTTAGGTAGGCCAAGGGTAAAGTCTCAGATTTTACTATATACCATCTTCTTAACCATCTTTATTATTATACTTATTAACCAACATATTTTGATTACATATTTTTTGTTATATCCCTTACAAAAAAGAAGTATTGGGGTAAGTACTAGGTTGAGTACTAGAACTCCAGTACTTTTTTTTGCGAAATATAATTTTTTAAGCACAATAAAATTGCTTTTGAAATTTCAGGGAAACTGTGATTTTGCGTCCAATGTATTTCTCTCTATTTAATATACAACAAAAAAACTATTGCGCTACGGTAGGAGCCATAAAAACTTAGGGGCGTCCATAAATTACGTAAGGATTTTAGGGTGGGTGGGTGGTCAAACTGTTTCTTACGAACAGCAGAAAAAATGGCACTAATGTATGTAAAAGGGTCTTACAGGCGGGGTTGGGTGGGTTAAAATTTTCAAAAAAAGCCTTACGTAATTTATGAACAGCCCCTGAGTGCACAACATAAACAAGTTTTAAATAATGCAGGGCGAAAAAAGTACTGGTTTTCTAGTACTTAACCCTGTACTGAATTCAGTACTTCTTTTTTGTAAGGGATTTTTTGTTTTTATTATAACTTTGTTATTTACTATGCTTAAGAAAAAGTATGAAAAACTAAAAAATATTTTCTTTATGGAAAAAACACTAAGTTTAATAAATAAAAAAAATAAATAAAAAAGGTAAATTAATAAGTTTTCAATTTTTTATTGAAAAAAATGTTTATTTTTTATTTTTTAGTCCCAACAGAATAACATATTGATTACAACATTTTAGATTCGTATAATTGCGTTAATGATAACCAGAGAATTCCAGGGTGGTTTTTGCGTTTATTTTTAAGGAACAAATTGTCAGTTCGCTGAATTGAATATTAATTAATATTGAATACAAGATTAAAATTAAAGAATGGTTACTGCCATAATAGAAAAGTTTTCAAGATTAGTATAATTCTCAAAAATGTATTTAGTACTGATGTCAGATCGGATTTTCTACAGGGCGTAGGGCTTGTACGGGGCCAGTGCGAGCTGGTAACGCTCCAGACTCTGGCTCAGTGCTCATTTAGTCAGTACTGAAAAATAGTACTGAATCAGTGTAATGTCAGTTGTTTTTCAGTACTGGATCAACTGGGAAAATCATTGTTGACCCAGTACTGACAATTTAACTGGCATTATACTGATTTAGTACTATTATTCAGTTCTGTCTAAATCAGTACTGAGCCGGAGTCTACATCGTTACCAGCCCATACTGGCCCTGTAGGAAATCCGCTGTTATCAACTCTGATATACAACGGAGATTTCTGCTTAGGTATGACTTGAAATTGTAAATGCTGTTGAAATAATTTTCGTTTTATTCATAACATATTTATACATGTACCCACTTGTTGTGTAAAATAATTTATATACATGGGGCAAATTTTCTCAAGTGTCCAAAGTCAAAATTAAAAGTTGTTGGATCGAGCTAATATTTGCTTGCACAAGCTTTAGTGCTATAGGTGAGTACTTCAACTACCAAATATTATGCAATTTTGAACCAAAAATTATATATGATCCAGGAAGGTAGAATTAACACAATTTTATATTATGTCAAAATTTATTCCAAAAACATTACAGTGGCAGTGTTTTTTTATTTTTCAACGGCATTTGATTTAGTAGATCATAATTCACTTATATCTAAACTTAAATTGTTCAAAATTTCCGTTTCTGGTAGATATTGGTTTCGATCGTACCTTAGTGGTAGGTATCAGAAAGTGGATAATAGCTTCGGCTATTCAAATTGGGGTAAGATCAGATGTGGGGTACCACAGGACTCACCTCTAGCTCCGCTGTTATTTAATTTATATATCTTAAATCTGGGGATGAACCTTCGTTTCTGCAAGCATATAAAGTTTGCAAATGACTTCAAATTCTATATCTTAGAAGTTTTGAGCTCACTGCCGGTTTTACTTGATAGAGTCCAATCTGATATTGACACTACGGTACTTTGTGCAAAAAATAAGGGATTGGCTGTTAACCCAGCTAAAACGCAAGATTTAGTCTTTGGTACTGATAATAGCCCTTCAATGGATACCTTATTAACTTTGCCCTCACTTTTAGTGGAAGGTTCGTCTGCTATGTTTAAAGAGTCAGTAAAGGATCTAGGTGTGATTTTGGACCGTACCTTGTCTTGAAAAGAGCATGTTTGCTAGCAAAAGGCAGTTCTTCATAGGCAACCTGCTCTATTCAATTTTACTGAACAAAGTCCCACTTTATTTGTTTGAGCTTTTTGAATTTAAAAGTTTTGATGGGGCTTTCCGTGTTAGCCTGCGCAATAGTCATTTAACTTTGAAAATTACTTTTCATCGAACCTGTAAGCTCCAGGGAAGTTTTATTATAAGGGGAGCTCGTTTTTGGAATAAGATCTCTGCTTCGATTAAAACTGTATCTTCCCATTGTTTTTTAAAAAATTATTCTTTAATTTCTTATTTCAATGTAAAAGAGATATATTTGAGGTAACCTATTGGTAACCTTCGTTTTAATTGAGTGAGATCTTTGTCGCTTTTTTTTAGACAATTAATATATATATATATATATATATATGTATATGGGTCATTCCATACGAAAAGGCAAATAGCTGAGTCCACTCGTAGTTTTAACCAATTTTAAAGATATATAGCTCAAAATTTAGCATTTTTTATAAGGAATCGAATGCCGTGTGGTACTTTTTGAAATATTTAAAATGGCGGCTACCACAGCTGGATATATAACCAAACTTTTTGAATTTCTGGGTTTAAGCGATTATTACTTTTATTATCTCGGATTAAAATTGCTCAAAACAAATTTTTCTTATGGTTTTGAGATCCCCGAGACAAAAAAATATGACTAAATAATCATAAATAAAAAATTCAAGATGGCGGATCCAAAATGGCGGTCAAATTTTTAAAATGCTATTGGATTTAACTGAAACTTGTTAATCGGGGGTTTTTGAGGTCGCTGATTACGAATATGATCTCAAAATTTAAAAATTCAAAATGGCGGATCCAATATGGAGGACGAATTTTTTTAAATTGGTCTAATTCGCTTGAAACTTGTTTCTCGGGGGTTTTTGGGGTCGCAGATTACGAATCTAATATCAAAGTTTAAAAATTAAAAATGGTGGATATAAAATGGCGAAAAATGTGTCAAGAGACGTAGCCTTTCAACTGCCATCAGTATTTAATTCTTGTTTATTGTACACCTCTTTTGAATTTTCTAATTTTGACATCAGATTCGTAGTCAGCGACCTCAAAAACCCCCTAGTAACAAGTTTAAAACGAATCCGACGGATTTAGAGAAATTCGTCCGCCATATTGGATCCGCCATTATGAATTTTGAAAAAATAATTTCAGATTCGTAATCTGCTACCCAAA
Source organism: Ganaspis brasiliensis (assembly GCA_037103525.1). Lineage (NCBI taxonomy): Eukaryota > Metazoa > Arthropoda > Insecta > Hymenoptera > Figitidae > Ganaspis > Ganaspis brasiliensis. Next base: position 339,832 of record JAZKLR010000401.1, read on the forward strand.
AAAACCCCGAGTAACAAGTTTCAAACGAAACTGACCAATTTAAAAAAATTCGTCCGCCATATTGGATCCGCCATTTTGAATTTTAAAAAACTGACTTTAGATTCGTAATCTGCGACCCCAAAAACCCCCGAGAAACAAGTTTCAAGCGAATTAGACCAATTTAAAAAAATTCGTCCTCCATATTGGATCCGCCATTTTGAATTTTTAAATTTTGACATTAGATTCGAAATCAGCGACCTTAAAAACCCCCGATTAACAAGTTTCATAGAAATCCGATTAATTTTCAAAATATTGTCCGCCATATTGGATCCGCCATTTTGAATTTTTAAATTTTGAGATCATATTCGTAATCAGCGACCTCAAAAACCCCCGAGTAACTAGTTTCAGTTAAATCCAATAGCATTTTAAAAATTTGACCGCCATTTTGGATCCGCCATCTTGAATTTTTTATTTATGATTATTTAGTCATATTTTTTTGTCTCGGGGATCTCAAAAACATAAGAAAAATTTGTTTTGAGCAATTTTAATCCGAGATAATAAAAGTAATAATCGCTTAAACCCAGAAATTCAAAAAGTTTGGTTATATATCCAGCTGTGGTAGCCGCCATTTTAAATATTTCAAAAGTACCACACAGCATTCGATTCCTTATAAAAAATGCTAAATTTTGAGGTATATATCTTTAAAATTGGTTAAAACTACGAGTGGACTCAGCCATTTGCCTTTTCGTATGGAATGACCCATATATATTTTTTCTCTCACTCTTCTTTTTTTGATTGATTACGTTTTGTTTATTCATTTTGTTTAAAGTATTATTATATTAATTGTTACTCGATATACTTTACTTTAATGTTAAAATCATCTTGACCTTGTTACTTATTTGTAGTTTTTATAAACTGCTCAGTATTGTTTTTATATATTGTATAATTGTTTTTTTCTCAATCAACTTACTATTGAAAATTTCATATTTTTGGTTCCTTGAAGAGCTATTTAGCTCTTGGATCCTGTATTCTTTAAATAAATAAATAATCACCTGCCCTTTGTATATTCCTCCACTGTACTTGAGCAAACATATTAATTTGTAATCTACAAACAAAATCCTTTCTTAAAAAAGTGTTTCGCACCTTTTATCTTATGATCTCGGTTTTTAGCATTCGCCGCTTGGACTAATACCTTTGCAGTATGGCAACGTGCAGCCCTACTGTAAAAACGTGCGTGAGATCTGTCATAAGAAGGTAGGTATGTACTTACATGTGTACGCATATAAGATCTCAGGTGACACAGACGAGATCTCGTATAAGATATTATGTAAGAACGTAGGTACTAACGCATGTAAGTTCTTATATTAAGTTCAGTCATGCGCCGCGTATAACGTTTCTCAATATGAAATTTAAACAGCGTTTTTATATGAGTTCTCATCTGCGTACGTATGTACGAATACATGTGCGAACACACGTACGAACTCATGTGCGAACACACCCAAGTATTAAATTAAATATATTATTATAAAAAAAATTCTCGCCAACGGGATTCGAGCCAATCTAACCTGAGCCTAAGTACGCCTTAAACCCCTCAGCCACCGAAGTTATAGAAACAACTTCACAAAATCTTAGTCATGTTTAATACATAAATTTCTCCGGAAAGACATGACTAAGATTTTGTAAAGTTGTTTCTATAACTACGGTTATAGAAAATTCTTCCTCATAGAGGAAGCTTTGTGTTCGTTAAGATTTTCGATTTTCCAAAAATAGTCTAAATCGACTCATTTTCATCTAAAAAGCGTAAATTTTCATTCTTAAGCAAATGTCCAGATGTGTGTGTGTGTGTGTGTGTGTATGTGTGTATGTATTAGGGTGGCCGTTAAAAATGACATTTTGGGATTTTGTCCATTTCCGGGTCTCATTATGCCACAAATTGGAAAAAAAATAGATACGTATTTTTTTTTTTTTTAAGTTAATATTTAGTGGTGCCTGTAGGCTATTGAAATTTTGCATGTATTTTGCATGGGAAAAAAAACTTTTTTTCGTAGATTTCCTGTAAATTTGTTAAAAGTTAATATTTTTATACCAGACTACTCTGTTTCTCTTTATAAATGTTTAAAGATTAATATACAATTTTTAACATATAAAAATTTGTTAAGGGGTCAGTATGGGTTTATTGCACAAATTTGCAAGAATTTATTTTTTATATTAAAATATATTTTTATAACCCAGTCTTTTTATACATAAAAGTTTACATTTAAAAGTGACAAAAAATATTTTTCATTTTTATTTTTGATTGTTTATTTATGCGAAATAGCTGCTTGAAGTTAGCCTTAAATTTTACTGGCCGACACGATATATGGAGTTTGGATTGTCTAAAATCAAAAAATCAAGTATTTTCTTAAAATTTGGATCTGTAGTTATCGCATGAACTAGGATCTTTTAATTCCGATAAAAGGAAACAAAATGGCGAAGTTTACATTTTTTACCCCTTTTTTTACAACTTAATTTGTTTAAAAAAAGGGTTAAATATCAATGGATTTTCACTATCCTAGTTCATGTCAAAGCAACACGTGTATAGAAGAACCCCTGAAAATTTGAGCTTAATCGGTTCAATAGTTTTTCTTAAATCGTGTCGGCCAGGTCGAAAGACGTTGTTTTGAGAAAAAGGCGTTTAACATTCGCGCAACCAAGGGCTGTTCGCGCTGGTGACGCAATATAAATATTCTATTGTACTTTTAATTTTTAAGGTAAAAAGGGCTTAAATACATAAATACTTTTCTCTAACATTGCTGTGTATTATCAAATAATAAATTTTACTAATAATGCTATAATGACATTTGTTTAAACAATTTTTTACTGCTATGCTATGCGCCTTATGCTTCTGCAGTATCGCGTTTTTTAGCCTGTTTTTAAACTCTACTACCTATATATTAGTTTTATCTTATTTCTATAGGTATATAGTATACGAAATTGATGTTTATGAAAAATAAATTTTTTTTTTAAAATAAATCTATACTGACCCCTTAAGTTAACTATTTTTTACAGGAACCAAAAGTTGACCAAAAAAAATGTTAAATAGGTTATTATTGGCAAAAAATATTAAATCTGAAAAAAACGAGAAATTTAAACTGCTAATCATGGTTTTTAATATAATGTTTCTGAGGTCGCTGATTACAAATTTAAAGTCAAATTTAAAAAATTCAAAATGGCGGATCCAATATGGCGGGCATAATGTTGAAAAAATTAATAAGTTTTTCTGGAACTTAATTATGTAATAACTTATCCCAGTAGCCAACAAGATTTTTGCTTCATAGACACATTGTGTCATTTAACTTGAGAACGAAATTTATCTAGCTAATAAATACTAACCTTTCCATTTCTAATTAGCAACGAGGTCCCGTCTGAATTTTTAATTTTAGATTTGTAACTAAGGACCCCAAAACTCCTTGACACCAAGTTTCATAAAAAATTATCAATTTTTTTCACTTTATGCCCGCCATATTGGATCCGGCACATTGAATTTTGAAAATCTGACTTCAGTTTTGTAACTAGGGGCCCCAAAACCCCCTTGATACCAAGATTCATAAAAATTGAATAATTTAAAAATTTTTATAGTCGCTATATTGGATCCGCCACTTTGAATTTTTGAAATATGACTTCAGATTTGTAATCAGCGACCTAAAAAACATTAGAAACCATGATTAGCAGTTTAAATTTCTCGGTTTTTTTTTAGATTTAATATTTTTTGCCAATAATAACCTATTTTGAATTTTTTTTGGTCAACTTTTGGGTCCTGTAAAAAATAGTTAACCTAACAAATTCCATATGTTAAAAATTGAATATTAATCTTTAAACATTTATGAAGAGAAACAGCGTAGTCTGGTCAAAAAATATTAACTTTTAACGATTTTACAGGAAATCTACGAAAAAAAGTTTTCTTCCCATGCAAAATTTCAATAGCCTACAGGCACCACTAAATATTAATTTCAAAAAAATAAAAAAAATACGTATCTATTTTTTTTCAATTTGTGACAAAATCAGTCCCGGAAATGGACGAAATTCTAAAATGTCATTTTTAACGGCCACCCTAGTGTGTATATATATATCATTATAATATATATGTGTCGATTCACGGTGAAAGGGACCTTAGTTGCAAAAAACGAATTTTACTGGACAGGTGTTTGAAGTTGTGTATGCCTTTCTTATTGTTAGGTTATGCCTATGATTCATCGCTAATAACACAAAAACAAAATTAAATCTTTAAAATATATATTTGTCTATAATATGTCATGGCCGAATGAGGCGATAAATCTGTGAAATTGTATCTGACATGGACCTCTGTAGCTTAGTGGTTAGAGCAGTCAAGCGCCAATTGAAAGACCCAAGTTCGAATCCCGGCGGAGCTAAATGTCCGATATTTTTTCACAGAATTTCTTAGTTTAAACACAAAAACTATTAGACATAAACAAGTTTTGATTTCTGTAGGGAAGAGGGCCCCAAGTTGACACCCTTTCGATTTATTGCTGTAGAATTCAAACCAAATAAAATATATTAAAATTTTTTATACCGGATGAAAGTATAATTTATGAGTTAACCTATGGCCACAGGGATAACTAAAATTATTAAATCAATTTAATAATTTTTAGTAAAAATCCTAAACTGTACTCTAGGCAAATAGTAATCAATTAATTTTACAAATGAAACAAAATCTAAGAAAGTTATTTTAAAGTTATTTATTTGTTACCTAAGATTGTTTAAACAATGTAATGATTATTGGTAAACATCCTAAACAGTATAATAACTCTAGACTAGGGTGTCCCAAATAACTTTTTTCGTGGAAAAGGGATTTTTGGATTTTTCAAAATTTTGATATTAACTGGTGCCGCCAGGCACCTTAATTTTCCCATGTAAAATGCATGGGAAAATTTTTAATTTTCGAAAAATCAAAATCATTCTCAAGGGTTTGACAGAAATTAACATTAAGTTACTGGATCTTATAGTAGACTCTCTGATAGTCCGGGAGCTACGGACAAATTTGACCTTCTCATTTTATACCAGCTGAAAATTTGATAACTGCTTACTGAGTATGTGAAAAAAACAGAAACATAAGTATGGCAGCTTGTTAGCGGTACAGTGGGTGGTAGTAGGGGGGTAAAGTACCCCAAAACACGGGTTTTCCAATATCATTTCATACCGGTTAAATCCTTATATAAACCAAAGTTTACAGTAATACAAATGTAAAAATGCCAGTCTGGCAGTCCCTGGCCGGTACAAACCTGGTCTGGCAAAGGGTTAAATAGGTGAAAAAATCGGGTTTCTCAATATCATTTCATACCGATTAAAACCTTAATAAAATGAAAGTTTACATTCGTACGAATGTAAAAATACCAGTCTGGCAGTCCTGAGCCGGTACAAACTTGGTCTGGCAGCAGTCTGAAAATATGCAGCCCCCTGGCGCTACCCACGTCATTAAGTTAGTAAATATCAATTTTCCAGAAAAATGGTAAAAACAAAAATTGTAGGAAATAAGTTTCTCTATTACTTTTGTGTAGAACTTTTTTTCTATTTACCCACATTTTTGAGTTATAATAATTTAACGTAAAAAAATTAAAAATTTTAATCAGTTTTACCAAATTTACCACTTCCAGTGATAATTCAGATGAAAATGTTGTGAATAAATCTTATAGAGAATAAAAAAATAAAGAAGTGCCGAAGTGCTCTGTAAGTAATTATTTATATTGAAAAAATATATTCTGCTAAATATTATTTAATTTATTGCAAGTAATAATTAATTTTTGTAATAAACTTGTTTTCGGATTAAATATTTCGTATTTAACAGCTGCGTTAATTTTGGATTTACTGAGTCTGCTTTTCGAACTTCGAGTTATAGAGTATAAAAATGCACTATTAGTACCTCAAGGGGAATGATATTTTCTTCGAGTTAAAAATTGTAAATAATTCGAGATATTGAGTATTTAAGGCTTCAACGGGAGGGGAATGATTTTTTTTCGACTTACTGAGGAATTCGACTTAAGGGGAGGTTCTAGTCCAAATCGACAAAAAAAATTATTTTTTTTTTAATGCTTTATTTTCATTCTTAGGGTCTTGAAAATGTGTATGCAAAAGGATATTCCTCTATCTAATTTATTTTACGAGTTATAGCATATATATTATATATATATATATATATTTTATATATTATATATATATATTTTACGAAAAACAAGTAAAAACGCGCGCTCGTACCGCCTATTAAGTGGTGTGTTTCAAAACACACCGAAAATCAGTGCTTAAGTTCAGCAGAAAATGCTCTTCGAAGATAAGGAAGGAACCTTATATGGACCTGGAATAGCTGATTAGAAGTAAAATTAAAAAACAAACATTACATACGATTTTTCCTTCGTCAAACTTTAAACGCGTTTTTCTCTAAACACCTTTTTTTTGCTCGCGGGGCACAATTCATCTTCAACGGCTGAACCGATTTCGATGTTTGACGGCTCAAATTAAAGCTTATTCAATTTGGGGGGCCACTAGGTTGCGTTCTTTTTTTTTAAAAAAATTTTTGTTATTGTTTATTTTACGATAAAGCAAAAAAAAAAGGGGGAAAAACAGGTTTTTCTTTTCAAATGACCCCAATTTTTTTTAAAGGGTCTTTTTAAAAATCGGAGATTCATATGGCCCCCCAAATTTTATCTAGTTTAAGAATATTTTTGGTTTTTTCAGTTCAGATCATAAAAAAGGGCTGTAGAGTGCCCCGCGCACTTGGACTCCCGCCACGCACGGCTTTCTTCAGGGAGGGCTGGAGCCGCCATTTTTAATTATTTTTCCTTGCAAAAATTTAGTAAAATTTTGCAAATCTATACCAATAAATACCATAAGAAGTTATTACAAAAAATAATTGCGTTAACTCAAAAAAAAAAAAATCCTAAAATTACGTTAATTTTCGGGACTTTGGACTAGAACCTCCCCTTAACGAGTTTCGAGTTATCGAGGTTCTACTGTATATTACATTTTTGTTAAGAGCTTTAATAGAAATATTGTACACTAATATTGTGTAAATTTTGTATTAATTACTTAACTTTAACAATAAAAAATGATATTATTAAAAAAGAAAAAAAATTGAGCTATCTATATGTTCTAACATTATTATTTTTTTTACTATCAAATGTACAAAAAAAATTAAAAGAACAAAAGTTGTAGTAAATAAATTTCTCTACTATTTTTTAGCAGAACGTTTTTTTTATTTTTTACGTTCTCTCCAAAAAATGTTTTCTTTAAATATTTTTTTTTTATTGAAATATCATATAATAGTACCTTCAACGAATGCGATATTTTTTGTAATGAGGAAAGCGGTGCTAATTATTAAGATATATGAGAATGAAGTTCAACCCTTTAAAAATGGGAATATGTGTAAGATTTGTTTGAGAAATACCATTTTGCTAACCAAGCAATGAATTTTCTTTACAACCTGATCTCAAAATGAGTAGCATACGATGCTCAATTTGAATTACATCAAAATGGAGCATCGTCGGCTTAAACTGAGCAATAGCTAAAATGGAAAAGCTGCACATATTACCAACTTGGAAATCTAAAATACTTGTATTGCTATTAACCTAGCATAACCGGACATAACAAAATGAGTTGCATCAAATGTGAGTACAGCTTTTTTCAGAGTAGGTTTAAAAATAAAAGCTGCTAAACTATATTTTAAGGCATATGGAATAATATCCCTTTTTGAAAAATACGGACTGAAAGTGAAAATTGAAAGTGTCAAGTTATGCTAGGTTAATAGCAATATAAGTATTTTAGATTTCCAAGTTGGTAACATGTGCAGCTTTTCCATTTAAGCTATTGCTCAGTTTAAGCCGACGATGCTCCATTTTGATGTAATTCAAATTGAGCATCGTACGCTACTCATTTTGAGATCAGGTTGTAAAGAAAATTCATTGCTTGTTTAGCAAAATGGTATTTCTCAAACAAATCTTACACATATTCCCATTTTTAAAGGGTTGAACTTCATTCTCATATATCTTAATAATTAGCACCGCTTTCCTCATTACAAAAAATATTGCATTCTTTAAAGGTACTATTACATGATATTTCAATAAAAAAAATTATTTAAAGAAAACATTTTTTGGAGAGAACCTAAAAAATAAAAAAAAACGTTCTGCTAAAAAATAGTAGAGAAATTTATTTACTACAATTTTTGTTCTTTTAATTTTTTTTTTTTGTACATTTGATAGTAAAAATAATAATAATGTTAGAACATATAGATAGCCCAATTTTTTTTCTTTTTAGGGTTCCGGACACGAAGTGTCAAAACGAAACCCCTATGTTTTCACTCGTTTGTCCGTCGCACAAAACCATTCCCCCCCCCCCCCCCTAGCGGCCAAACTATTTGAGATAGAGAGTTGAAATTTGGTACACTTATGTATTTTCACGTGTAGATTACAGGAAAAATATAGCGAACATGATTGAACGTAATGATCATAGCGTTGTCAAGGAAATAACAAATTTTTTTTCAAAAAATGCATTAAAATGCCTATTTACCCCCCCCCCCCCCCCCCTATCTCCTAAACTATATGACCTAGAGGTTTGAAATTTGGTATACCTGGGTATTTTTGCTTGTAGATTACAGGAAAAATATAGTGAACGTTGCTGGACTTGATTTTCAAAAGTTATTAATAAAAAATTGAATAATGACAAAAAAAAACCCTATGCTAGAGCTCAGCCTATTTATCATGAAAAGTTGGGATTTGGAAGAAATATGTAAATTTATGTAGAAATTTTTATGAAACCATAAAAATTGTGGTTTAAATTTATTATCATAACATTTTTTCCAAAAAACTGAAATTTTATCCAAAAAAAATTTTTTTCCTTCTAAACTTCCTTCTAAACTTATAAAAATTATAAATTTTTTTAAAAGTAAAAAAATTATGGTTGTAATTTATTATTATTCAAAGAATTCAAATAATAAGTAACTAAGGAATTATTGAAATGAATCATTAAAAATAAATAATTAAAAAAATTTTTTCAATCCATTTTTTTAAGTTTGTGGACGGAACCCTCCGTGCGCGAGTCCGACTCGCACTTGCCCGGTAATTTTTAATAATATTATTTTTTGTTGTTAAAGCTAAGTAATTAATACAAAATTTACAGAATATTAGTGTACAATATTTCTATTAAAGCTGGCAACAAAAATGTAATATAGTTGATTTAGAGTTTTTTTGCTTTTATGCATCAACATTTATTATTGGGTGCATTTTACAGCTGTAACTATTGATATATTTTTTAGAGTATCAAATAGAAAAATTACTTATTTTTTTATTCTCTATAAGATTTATTCACAACATTTTCATCTGACGTATCACTGGAAGTGGTGAATTTGGTAAAACTGATTAAAATTTCCAATTTTTTTACGTTAAATTATTATAACTCAAAAATGTGGGTAAATAGAAAAAAAAGTTCTACACAAAAGTAATAGAGAAACTTATTTCCTACAATTTTTGTTTTTACCATTTTTCTGGAAAATTGATATTTACTAACTTAATGACGTGGGTAGCGCCAGGGGGCTGCACATTTTCAGACTGCTGCCAGACCAAGTTTGTACCGGCTCAGGACTGACAGTCTGGTATTTTTACATTCGTATGAATGTAAACTTTCATTTTATTAAGGTTTTAATCGGTATGAAATGATATTGAGAAACCCGATTTTTTCACCTTTTTAACCCTTTGCCAGACCAGGTTTGTACTGGCCAGGGACTGCCAGACTGGCATTTTTACATTTGTATTACTGTAAACTTTGGTTTATATAAGGATTTAACCGGTATGAAATGATATTGGAAAACCCGTTTTTTGGGGTACTTTACCCCCCTTCTGCCACCCACTGTACCGCTAACAAGCTGCCAGACTTATGTTTCTGTTCTTTGCACATACTCAGTAAGCAGTTATCAAATTTTCAGCCGGTATGAAATGAGGTCAAATTTGTCCGTTTTCTCCCGGACTATGACGATTAATTTGACCTATATAACTTTCAATTTTGATAACCCTAACCCGTCATACAACTACCTCAAAGTGGCCCCCTTTTTTAAATTTTTGCACCTATACGCACTTTGCCTAAATAAAATCCATGTTTAACATCTTTATCGATAGAAATTGTTATTATTATTTATCGCAAGTGTAAATTACTGTTTAATTAGTTTTCTACGAATATTTTTAACTATTTGCCAATTGTTTGGGATTTCATTTAAATTTGAATTAGTTTTGTTACCGCCTAACACTTCAGCGCTATCTGTACTTTTTTGTTAACACACTCTCGCTCTGTGAGCGTCTTGTAGACAAATTTTGATCAAGACGCAATTTTAATGAAATAAAGTCATTTGAAGAATCAATAAATTGGAATTTTAATATACAGTCCATTAAAGAAGAAACATTTGGTCCATCGACCCGATGAAAAGCATTGTATTGTCCTCATAGACAAGAAAAAAGTGAAAACCAAGCAAACGCATTTTACGGCACGTGTGACCGAAAGGTCAATTTATTACACATTACCAATCAAGTTATTGTATTAAAATATCAAAGGATTTTATTACTTGGAGTTTTACATGGATATCAATTATCACATTCGTTCGAGATCCTGACGGAGTGTTTCCTGTACATCGTTGAGGTTATGTGCGTATTGAAGTTGAGAATCATGGAAGCAACTAATTCTGGAAAATTTTGAGGCATTTTCGGCGATGTTCAACTTTGGAACTACTTTAAAGCAAATTATCAGCAGAAGTACAATATCGAAGCATATAAGGAAAATAAGCATTAAGTTGAGCAGTTTATTGAGGTTAGGTCTCTCTTACTTGTAGATCGTTCGGGTAAGTCACTATACCTATATTTAGTCGCTCTTTATTTGTGCCAGTGTTTACTTTATTTACAAATATACAATTTTCTGACATATACGTTTATTTTATGAATTAATAAATCCCAAATAGTGCCTGTTTATTGAGGGTTAAATCTTTTGAATGGTTTTGCTGTTATTTTAGCTCATAATTCAAGTATTTAAAATATAAATTATAAATTAAATTTATTTAATTTGTTTGTTCAGGGTCTTAAAGAAAAACAAGATTCAGGTACTGAAATTAGTAACTAGGAATCGGTTGAGTTGGAACAGCGTTTAAACAGAATTAATGAAGCCATCTCGGATTTTGAAACTTATCAGGGTGAAATTGAGTTAGAAGTCGACGAAGATAAATTAGACGAGCAATACGCGGAGCGAGATCAATTTGAAAATGGATTTTATAAAACTACAGCTCTTGCTCTGTGCATTCTTGATAAATCGCGTAAATTTGAAGTTAGTAGTCAGATCGACGAGGGCCGGGCTCGGTACATAATTCGGGAATCGGTTCGGTAATGGGAGCAGCAAATCGTGTAAAGTTGCCAATTTTAACGCTTCCAAATTTTGACGGTTCCTATGATCAATGGTTGGTATTTTATGACACTTAAGTCTGAAATACATTCGAATGATGCAATATCTGCAGTTCAAAAATTTCGATACTTAAGTGGTTTATTGACGTGTGATGCAGTTCAAGTTATTAAGGGTTTAGAAATTTCCGCAGCTAATTATCAGGAAGCATGGGAATTGCTGGAAAAACGATATAAAAACAAACCACTCATGATTCATAATCATATTAAAGGCATTGTTGATTATCCAAGAATGACAAAACAAAGTTTTTCATTGTTACGCGATTTATTAAATGTCATACAAAGTAATTTACGCGCACTAAAAGCATTAGAGCAATCCGTAGACGATTGGAATAGCTTATTAATTTATTTAATAACAGACAAATTTGACAGTAAAACAAAGACCAAATGGGAAAAAGAACAAATCGAACAGGAAGATATTCCGGAAGTATCAGACCTAATTAATTTTATTGAAAAACAATGCCAACTACTCGAAAAAACCGATAGATCTGTAAAAGAATCCTCTGATCAGTTGCGTTTAAAATCCTTTAGCAAACAGCCTCAAGGAAAAAATAATTTTGTTTCAAATACCGCAACAAATCAAACAAATTGTCCTATGTGTAACGGCTCCCATTCTATATTTTCGTGTGAAACTTTTCTTGATTTATCAATTGGTGATCGCATTAAAGAAATAAAACGTCTCAAACGTTGTCTTAATTGCCTTCGTCCAAATCATTTGTCTTTTAATTGTAAAGCTCAATTCTGTCGTAAATGTCAGAAACCTCACAACACATTATTACATTTAGAAACATCAGCTGAGAGACAGCTACATTCTGGTTCCTCAAAGGCTTCGTCAGATAGTGTTGAAAATAATGTGACGAATTCCACAGTTAACGGTTTTGCGAGAAATTGTTTAAATAATTCAAGTTTGTTAGCAACAGCGGTTATTCACGTTCTCGACTCTGATGGAAAGGCACATGATTGTGTGGCATTGCTTGATCCAGGATCTCAATCAAATTTTATATCAGAGAGAATGTGTAAAACTTTAAATCTGCAATCGTCATCAGCTCACGTTAATATTTCCGGAATTAACGAGTCTTTATCGAGCATCTCAAAATGAACTCAGGCTACAATTATGTCAAAACATAATAAATTCAAGGCTGATTTGAATTTTTTTGTGTATAAAAGAGTCACTTCGAACTTGCCTATAGAATTAATAGACGCATCAAAATTGCATATTCCTAATGACATTTTTCTTGCAGATCCATTGTTTTACAAACCCAAATCGGTCGACATGTTAATTGAAGTTCAATTATTTTGGGATTTGTTATGCCTTGAAGAGACTGGTTATAAGTATCTTCATAAAACAAAATTGGTATACGTGGTTTCGGGAATGCTACCACGTATTTGTAACTCAAAGGAGACTACAATTTGTAATTTTTCTATTAATCAGCCTGATATTAATCAACAATTGGAAAAATTTTGGATTTTGGAAGAATGTCCAAAAATTAAAAAATTATCTTCTGAGGAGGAAATGTGCGAAAACATCTACTCAACAACAACAACAAGCAGAGATCAAGAGGGTCGTTTTGTTGTCACGATTCCCTTGAAAGGGTCGCTAGAGTCGCTCGGAGATTCCAAAGAACATGCAAAGCGTCGATTTTTGTCTTTAGAGCGTAAGCTTCAGCGCAATGAGGAGTTAAAAATCAAATATTTAGATTTTATGGATCAATACGAGCAGCTAGGTCATATGTCAAGCATCGTAGAAGAAGAGACACCGAAAATATCATTTTACCTGCCGCATCATGGGGTTCTCAAGGAAGAAAGTTTAACCACTAAACTACGGACGGTTTTTGATTGATCAATGCCATCTTCAACCGGCGTTTTCATAAATGATTTACATTTGATCGGACCTACAATTCAACAAGATTTATTTTCTATCATTCTTCGATCTCGCATTTATCTGTTTCTTGTAGGGGCTGATATATCTACGATGTATCGTCAAGTGATGATTGAACCCGATCAGCGATCTTTGCAGAGAATCTTGTGGAGGTCTAATGAATCGCACCCAATAAAAACTTATGAATTGAACACGGTTACGTATGGGTTGGCTTCTAGTTCATTTTTGGCAATTCGATGCTTGATGCAGTTAGCTAAAGAGCATGAAATCTCACATCCCCAAGCATCAAAAATCATTCGCGAGTCTATGTACGCAGACGATTTGCTATATTAGCAGTAACCATGCAAATAGACGAGTTTTCAATCCAATTTGAAAGGTACTCTGACTTAACTAAGTTAAGAAGGATAATGTCCTACATTTTGCGCTTTATCAATAATTGTAAAGTGCCGAAAGTGATGCGTAAAGTTGAAGTTTTCAGTGCTGAGGAAATAAACGAGGCTGAGAATTGTTTAGTCAAAATCGCCAAGCCCAATATTTTTCACAGGAAGTTCAAAAACTAAAAAATAAATGAGCCATTTCAATCAGGTCTAATATTTTGGGTTTGAGTCCCTTTTTGCATTCAGACGGTTCTTTGAGAGTCGGAGGTCGTCTTGATAATTCTGAGTATCATTTCAATAAACGACATCCAGGGATTTTGTCATCGAAACATCCTTTGACGCGATTAATTTTTTTATATGAGCATAAAAGGTTACTGCATGCTGGTCCGCAAGCATTACTGTATAGCGTCCGAGAGAAATATTGGCCTATATCGGGCAGAAACTTGTCCAAACGGATTGTTCATGATTGTGTGATTTGTACCCGAGCTAATCCTAAGCATTTTGTTTATGAGCTTAATTATCCATACAAATTTAAAGTAAAATCCGTTAAGGCGTTCTCGGGATATATAAGCGACAAAAATGTTGTCACATACATATATACACACACACACACATCTGGACTTTTTCTTAAAAATGAAAATTTAGACTTCTCAGATGAAAACATACCGATTTAGATTATTTTGGAAAATCGAAAATCTTAACGATCACAAAGATTCCTCTATGAGGAAGCAAAAATAAGCCTAGAAGGAACTAAACCGCTTAAAAAATGCAGAAATTGCGAGATTTCAAAGAAATAGTATATTAAGCTACAAGGGTTGAAAGCTTGCCATATTAACTGCACAAATGAGCTGAGGCGATAGCGGTGGAGGCGGTGCCGACGAAAGCCGATAGTCGCCGAGGCTCAGTCGAGGAGCTAACAATGGCAAATTTCAACCGTGTAGCTTACGATGCTTTTCATTCCTAATGCACGAACAAGACGCATGTTAGGCCGAGAAGGAAGGGCGAGAGGAGCTCATTTCTTCTGAGTGGGCTAAAATGAATTCCTTGTTAGCCCTAGAGTCAACAAGAAATTATTTTTGACCGCTCAGGAGAAGTGAGCTCCGTTTGACCCGACTTAGAGGGATAACATAGCGTCGTGTTCGTGCATTGGGATGAAAAAGCTTTTAAAAAACTTATTTCTTTGTTAAAATCTTAAAAAATTCGTGTTTCTTTATTTTTCAATCCGAAAAACATATTTTAACATGGAGCAATTTCTCGATACCATTTTCATATTGAAGCTAATTTTGTCTGACCCCAAAGCTCACATATTTTATTCATTTTATAAACTAGTAAAATGTTGGAAAATATTATGAAAGTATTTTAGCGGGGAGCAATAGAACTTATTGATGCTCATCCTTCGTTATAAAAAAAAGAAGATTATAAGAAAGAATTTTGACATTTTTTAAATTAGAAAATTTGCTAGTAAATAATTTTTTCAATTACACTTGAATATACTAAAAGTATTATAATAAAAGTAGGTATACTGTGCTTACACATAGATTTAATTTTTTCAATAAATAATACTAATGTTAAATTTTATTTATTAGGAAATTGATGCAGATCATGATACTGTTGGTTTGGCCAGTGTTGAAGCTCTCGACAGTGCTACTGAAAAAATTACTTCGACAGACGAAACCATCGCGGAAAGTGTTCGTCTTGATGAAAATGTTTTTAGTAATGATAATCTGCCGAAACCATATTCATTTATAATATTTCTGTCAGCTGCTAGGAGGAATTTATTTGTCACAGGTAAAGAAATATGTTATTAGGCAGGGGTTTTAATTAAGCTAATAATAATAAATTACAAAGGGATATTATGTCTGTCCGCATTACTGTGTTGAATTATTTAGGAGTATTATGTTTCAGTATTAAATGGTTTCGTAACTCCTCTTTAATTTCCGGGGCCCCTAATCACAAATCTTAAATTGAAAAACTGAATGGTAGCGGACAAACTGGCTTACAGTGTTATCATGGATTCACTCTGTTTGTCCACACTAGTTGAGGGTCTTCCATAAATCACGTAGCCCATTTGGGGATGAGGGGGGGGGGTTCATTTAAAAGCTACGTAGGGGGAGGGGGTAAAAAATCGTCCAAAATAGGGCTACTTGGTTTATGGAAGACCCCTTCTCTGTGCCACATATTATTTTATTATTTTATGCGTAAAGTGGTTTTTAGAATTTTTTCTACCGCAGATCGCAAATCTCGAGTTTTATTGATAATTTAATTAAATCTGAACTACTAAACTGGCTATCGGTGAACTATTCTTAATTCATTCTACTTGTCCGTATTACACTGTGTAACGAAAAAAATAGTGACGTTGTTTTTATTTCAAAATTCCTGTGTTTATTCTATGACCGGGTGTCATTGAACAAGGAAATAAAAAAAATTCAATTTATTTAGTTCCCTAAAAAGGGGGTTTAAGGTATCCAAAAGTGTTTTTTTGGCACTTTTTGATTTACTGTAAAAAAAACGTAAAGGCATAAAAGCTTTCGTCAGGCTTAATTGATCATAAACTCTCTCACTTATCTTTGACATACTGGTCAAAGTAACTGCAAATGAGATAATTGCCGAAAATTGATTGTTTATAATCGTAGGGGAATGTTTTAATGAGCATGGGCCACCTTCTGTATTTCTATAATATCAAAACCGAAATGGTAAAATGTTGCTCTTGACTGTTTGATATTATCACGAAACAGTTTTTAGTAACATTTTTGAGAAAAAACTTGCTTTTATATTGTCAGGTGGGCGAATAGAAAAATAAAGGACTTGTAAACAATCGAAAAAGTTTTTTTGTGGAATTTTCAAAAATTAAAAAGGATGGTTAACAGTCGACTTCTAAAGTGATTTTTATTGTACCATTAACTTCAGACATTAATATTTATCATACAAAAGGAACAGACAAGTATTTCAATGTTTAGTAAAAATTTGTGTAATAATTAAAAAAGACTTTATTTTCAAGGAGTGGACAACTATTTTTATCAATGAGTGGACCTCCGTGCTTATCATTTTTTATTTGTCGATAGCATTTGTTATAGCCAATGAAGTTGCTTCTTTTTGCTTTTCATCTACTATTTTGACATTTTTATGGTTACAATTCTGTTTTGTTTACAAATGTCGTAACTCCAAAAAGAGTGATATTAATATAGATAAAGTTTTGGAAGCTGTAAAAGAAATTCAATTAGAAGGAAAAGAAATTAGAGCCACTGCAAATAATTATGGGATACCAAAAACAAATTTTTCAAGATATATTGAGAAATTGATAACACAATGCTGAATATTTCGATAATGTAACCGATAATGTGTTAGCAAACCATTCTGCATCAATTTACTTTGCATGTTTGACAGCTAATGGTAAGCGAAACGTTTTCGAAAGTCGACCATAAGTTTTTCCAGTGAAGTTATAAAAAGATCTTGCCACGTATAACAGTTAGCTTACACCTTTAGTTAAATAACATAGTATATAGATTCTTTTAACTCTTTTTTAAACAAAATTTATGTACTTCTATCAAAAGGTGGTCCACTCATTAAGACATTCCCCTACCAGCATGAAACTTACTGCTCGGGGTTTTTTTTACTTCGTTGACTACTAATTACACGTTAGATTTAAAATTTTCAAACTGGCTTCAAACTTGTTACTCGGGAGCTTTTGGGGTCCGTTGAGTACGATTCTGAAATCAGATTTTTAACCCTCTGTCTACTCAAATCACCGTTGTCGTCTAAAATCGTCTATTTGGACGCGTGGGGAAGACTAGAGTAGGGAGAAGTTAGCGTAGGCAGAGGGTTAAAAATTCAAAATAGAGGATCAAATAGGTGAACGAACTTTTTAGAAATTGTTTAAATTTGATTGAGACTTGTTACTCATTAGTTTTTGGGGTCCGTAAATATGAATCTTTGGTGCAAAAAGTTAGGCCAAGTAAAGTATTTTATGTTTATGTGAAATTAGTTTTTTAAATGAGTATTTACACTTAAAATTTTTTAGAAATAATTAGAAATGATTGTCAAATTTTATAATTTATTCTTAGAATGGGTATGTGTTGTAGAAATAATATATATAAGAATGCAAAAAAAATAAACTAATTAATTAAAATAATAAATGGAAGCTCAAAGAAAAAAAATCATATTTTTAGACAAATACAAAAACTTGGAGTGATTTTTTATTTATTTATTTTTTTTTAAGAAAGATCGCGTTTGGTCAACATGTAAGTCCTTTTTATTCAACCATTCAACACCGTTTAATTTATGCCAATTTTTTGTGTCTGTCTAAAAATATGATTTTTTCTTTGAGCTTCTATTTCCCTTATGGAAAAGTGTGACATTAAAATAATGACACGAATGCATGTTATTACTTTCGTGTCATTTTTTCGCGACCACACGAGAAAAATGACACAAAAAAATTGACATGGCAAAGCACGCACCATTAAAAAAAATTTGCATTATTATTAATTTTATGTAAGCATACATTAAAGACCATTTGGTGGAGGACAAAATTGACTGCGCAGCTGTAGAGTACGACTGCGCATCGTGGCATTTCTTTGTATCCATTGTCATGTCATTTTTCTCGTGTGATCGCGAAAAAATGACACGAAAGTAATGACATGCATCCGTGTCATTAATTTCACGTCACATTTTTCCATAAAAGTTATTTGAATTAATAATTTTATTTTTTTTTATTTTGCATTCTTATAAATATGGTTTCTACAACACATACCCATTTCAAGAATAAATTATAAAATTTGACAATCACTTATAAATTTTTCTAGAAAATTTTAAATGTAAATAGCCCTATTTAAGAAACTAATTTTACATAAACATAAAATACTTTACTACTGTTAATTCACAAATTGTATTGTTAGTCAGAAAAATGTATACTTGGCGTAATTTTTTACATCAAAGATGTTTTTGATGAAATTTCAAAACTTTTTATAGATCCTTAGTTGCCTAAAACATAAACAAAACAACAAAAAAACTATTTTTATTTATACAATATACTATCAAAAACTACGCGCGCTTAGCGCGCAAGAATTTCCTTTTCATTTTCATTTTCTATTGATAAGAATTCCTTATTCTTAAAATTCCTTCAAACAATACGAAATTCATTTCATAACAAACCATTCCTCAAATTTTCTACCAATATAAATTAAAATTTTTTCAAATTAAAAAATTCCCAACTTCTACAGATTCAAATTTAAATTATTTCAAACTTAAATTAATCAAAATTTCAATACAACCAAAGTTTTAAAATTCATAACTCAATTTTGTTTTAATTCCTAATGGTAGGAAAAAAAAAATTTCAATCTTTCACTTTTACAAATTAAATAGCAAAATAATACAAAATAATTACGTTTTTCATTGGCTAGTATAGTTTAAATACAAAAAATAAATTATCAACTTATTTATAGATTAAATTAGTTCCTATATAAGATTAAATTTTGTGAATTCATTTTTATTTATTAAAATTTGTTACAAATTAATAAATACAAAAAAATTTGAGAGAATAAATCAGATTTTCTTCCTAAGTTGTGTAAGAGGTAATTGCCTAACCTCTGATCACGATTAAGCAATTATTCTTAATTAATAAACCGGAATATTCAATTCACAAAAATATATTCAGACTTAAGACTTTAAAATCAAGGGCGCCAGTTAAATAAAGTTTAATTTAAAATTTTATTATTATTTGTCATATTTTTATTTATTTAACAAATTTAATTCTTATTTTCACTTATCACTTTAATCACTCAAGAGCATAAAGGGCTCTATTTCCTGGAATCAGGTTGCAGATTCGAGGTTAGAAATGCCATTGTAAGATCAGATTATTTATAATAAATTGCCCCAACTACGGCAAACAAAATTTATTAAACAAAATAGAACAATTTACATTAATTGGTTTTGAGGAATTTCTCTAGTTTTGGCTCGATATAAACGAAATTTTCCTATCCGGAAAGATCAAGCACGTTTTCCGGAAGTTCATAAAGATTAACAATTGAACCGTCCGCGATCAAAAGGGCTTACGCGTGGTTTTGGTTGGCCTCTCGTACAGCAAGTCTACGGCTTCGCCAGGGGACCTGCGCACTCGTTCATAAGCCCTTTTGATCGCAGACTGTTCAATTTTTACGAGAATTGACAACTTAACATACTAAAAATCTTGGTGAATTGCAAAAGAAAAATTTTATTTACTGAAATCTAACATCTAGAACTGAGAAAAAGCACTTTTTAAACTAAAAGTTCAACCTCAAGTGAATCCCGGGATTCTAACCTTAAAATTCGAAATTTCTGAAATGAACACTAATCAGTCATAAATCACAAGAAAAGGAAAAGCTTACCTCTTCGTCAATCGTGGTGAGGGCCTTAGCCATTTTACCAATGATTTAGATAAAGTTTTAAATTCCAATAATCACTAACTAATTTTTAAGTTTGCGTCTTTTGACGTTCTGAACAAGAGTGAGGAAACGGCGTCAGCATTTCTTGACTTCGATTTATCCGACCAATCACGTAATTTCGGCTATAGTCACGTGATCGTACGTCAGCCGAGTTAAAAAACCACTGAAGAGACTAGTTGTTTATTATTCCGTGCACCGGAATAATACATTTTAACTTGGGAAGAGATGCTCAAAACAACCAATTTGCATAAGAAAAACCATCTCTCCCAAATCCTCAAGTTAAAGTCCACAAATGGTGCCAAACAAACAAAATTCCAAATTTTTAGAACCATTGTGGCACTCTGAAAACTAGGCACTCACTGTCGATCCAGGTGCTCCGACAGCTGTCTTCCTTTGGCGGTCGGCGCGAAGTTCAATTCAAATTACAGACCAAGTTTTCCCCTCTTGTCCATTAAGTAATTTATTTGCTCATAAAACAAAGAAATAAATAAACGTAATTAATAAACAAAATAAAGGAAATTATTACAGTGCTTTTTCCCAGGTATTTTGACTCTTGTTCCGAAATAAACACAATTTTCAGAGAGCTTTTGTGACGTTCAAAAATTACCACGTCACAGTTGCAAATAAAAAATTCTTATAGTACGTTACAAAAAGTTAGAATATTTTTTTAAATAGTTTTTTGAGTAAAATATATAAACTTCCATAAAAATTTTATTTATTCCAAACTTCTATTGATATGATTTTAAAATTTGTTCAAACAATAGTAGTCCAGTCATCTGGTACTTTTAGACGGAAAAGTTCCTTACTTCTCGGTTTTTTTTGCTTAAAGCCTTTATTTTGGCACCCTAAAAAAGACTCTAAATTTGCTACATCAATTTCGTTCGGGAACCCCAAATTTTTTTTTGAAAAAGGTGTAAAATTTCAAAAAATTGAGTATACAAGTTTTCCAGTGCATTTTATGAAAAAATCGGTTCAACATAAAATTAAAGGGTATAAAATTTGCTTTAATTTAAAAAAAAATCAAGCGTCCTAAGTTAATTAGGTCAAAAGTTATAGTCGTTCAAAAAACCCCGATTTTTTTCGATTTTTCACTAAAAAAGCGTACTTTTCAGTTTTTTTTACCAATTGTGAGGTTCCCAGTTATTTTAGGCAAAAGTGATCTACAGATGAGTTAAAGTAGCCTAAAATACCTTTCATTTCCGATAAAGGAGAACATTATAACTTAATTAGGTCAAAAGTTGTGACCTTTCAAATATACCCTGTTTTTGACTATTTTTGCCATTTTTGCAGTTTTTTAAACGTACACGGTGGTCCTCGAATAATTTCAACCCTGACTTTCTGCTACCTCTGATTTTCATTTTGGGGATGTTAGGGGAATACTTCAAGACTATTTTGCAAGAAAAATTTCAAATCAAAGAGTGAGCACTTTTTTTTTAATTGCGATTTTTTGATTTTTTTTTTTTTAATATTTTTTTTTTAATTTCGTATTCACTCTCCACTCATTTAATATTTCATTATAATTGTATTTTTAGAAGTATATATATTACACAAAATAAAGGAAATTAGGAAAATTTAATTTTAAAAACATTATATTTATGAATTAAAAATAATTTAAATAGATACAAAAGACATTTTCAAAAAATTAATATATGATAGTCAAATCCTGCTTCACAGTAAATTTAGATACGAAATACACTCTGTATATTGACAAGTTTAAAGATAATTATCTCAATTTGAACATTTCAACTACACCAAAAGTACACGCAGTATTTTTCCATGTAAAACAGTTTTGCACTAAACATAAAAAATGTTTAGGTTTTTTCAGTGAACAAGCCATGGAAGCTCTTCATTACGACTTTTCAATGACATGGGATAAATATAAAGTTTCACGAAATAATCCTGATTATATTGAAAAATTATTGCGAGCAGTCTGTGAATATAACTCGCGACACATTTAAATTATTTTTAATTCATAAATATAATGTTTTAAAAATTAAATTTTCCTAATTTTCTTTATTTTGTGTAACATATACTTATAAAAATACAATTATAATGAAATATTGAATGAGTAGAGAGTGAATACGAAATTAAAAAAAATTATTAAAAAAAAATCAAAAAATCGCAATTAAAAAAAAAGTGCTCACTCTTCGATTTTAATTTTTCTTGCAAAATAGTCCTGAAGTATTCTCCTAACATCCCCAAAAATAAAATCAGAGGTAGCAGAAAGTCAGGGTTGAAATTATTCGAGGACCACCGTGCGTAACTTGTTTTATTAGGACTTTTTATCACATTAACACCAAAAGTTAGACTTTACGGACTGTTTGAAAGCCTTTAAGATATCATTTCTTTGCCTAAGCCGTGAAGTAAATAATGTCGCAATCTGATTGACTAACCAGCTGACGTCTTCTTTATGGTACAGCAGTCACAGCTTCACAGATTTACCTATTTAAATGTTTCGTACACGTTTCTTTCTTTTTAAATTTGGGTTTTTATGGTTAGGAGCTTTACACCCATCTATTTGTGGATTCTGGGGGTATGGGAGACAAGCCCCCGGGTGGGGGGAGGGTTAAAATTTAAACCAAAAAATTAAAAAAGTAAGTTTTGTAGAAAAATACATCAATTAAGAATAACCCCCGAGAGCATGAGAAGCACTTTGAGATTATATGCCACTAGGGGTGATATTCTCGCGAAGGTGAATTGACCCCGAAGGGGGGGAATTGACCCCGAGAAGAAGTAAAATATAAAATTAAAAAAAAAATTTTTAACACATATCCTGCCTAAGGAAAATGTTTAAGAACCTCATCAAAAGAGGTGACATTCCCCCTCCGGAGGGGAGGAACTCAGAACAAAAATTCAAAACTTTTTTTTGGATGAATAGTACTGTGTCTAAGGATGACGTCTCCAGGAGGCTAATATATAAATATAAAAAAAAAAAGAAATAAATAATTTAATTCACAAAGTGTCACTTAAAAAATATTTAATACTTTAATAACTATAAATAAATCCAATTTATTATAAATTTCACACATATAAATAGTTTCAAATTAATTGCTAAAATTAACACACTTTTTATGTTTATAATAAAAACCTTGAGTTTTAATTGTCTTCTTCTTCACTGTCGCTTAATTCCGTTTCTTCTAATGTCTGTTCATTAGATTTATGAACATCATAATTGACCCCATCTTCAATGTTCATCTGATCATAATTGTTTCTCTCAATCATTTCCTCAGCAACTTGTTCGTTCCGCACTTCCTCCACATCTGGTCTTACTGCATTCATGCAAGATTGTCCACAACAATGCATACAAAGTTCTGAACATTTGAGGCCTACTTTTCGGCAAGAACATCGATTTGAACATCCACTGACACACTTGCAAGAAATTGTTTTTAGAAGTTCTAATGGTACCGGAATTTCTTTCATAGTAATAGGTTCTAATCCTCCAGTTGTTTGGTTCCAACCCCAATCTAGCGGATTTAATTTGTTTCCTTTCCAAAGCTGAATTTGATAATAAGCGCGATAAGAATGGTAGCGAACTGCATCTGGTGAAGGTGGAAGAGGCTCAAGGTTAAAAGTACTTTTAGTATTTGACTTTTTAAAACACAAGAATCTGAATTTATCTGCGTAAAAGTTATCTCCAATTTTCGCTCCATACAGGCTGTTGCTAATTTTTTGGCCAGAAGTGTAAATAAAATCATGTAGGGGATTTTGATTTAAGAAGATCTCAGCAAAAAGTCCTATTGTATCCTCTTTATCCATTAGTTTTATTAATTTTCCTTTGCCTTGCCTGTAAAAGGTAGAGGTAGTATCGCAACCTGCAAAAGCGTATATAAAAAGAAGATGTTGTTTTAAATTTGGATAAATAAAACTTTGAGGTGTATATAAGCTTTGTTCTGATTTTCCTTTACTGGGTTTCTGAAAATAAATTTAAAAATTTTCTGGAAAAATAGAAGCTAATAGCACAATGAGATCAATGGTTTCTCCAACAACAATAACAGAATCAAAATCATTGCATTTTTCAATAGCTATATTGATGAGTGTTATGCTGGAATCTTCGGCAGCTTCTTGAACCAAAAAGCCTTTTTCAATCAATTTTCTCGTCAGGCAATTGATAAACTGATATTTATTATGCTCATTGGAAAAGATTTTTTCACTAGATGTGATTGATGTTATTTGTTCATTAAAGTTGATGTTTGGAGAACGTTGCTTTCCAGAACGACGTCGGCGTTCAGCACATTTCGTATTTACCATTTCAAATACAATAACACTTTGAGGTATATAATACAGCTGAACGTAGGCGACATATTGATATAAAATGTCTGAAAATTTAGCGTTTTGCTGCCATGTTATACGATAAAGAAGGAAATCACCATCAATAATATGTACACATCTACCAAAATTCATCTCTTCAGAAACTGGTTTAAAATAATCAAAGAATTTTGCTGATTGTGTTCTACGCATTCCTGTTTCATCAAATAAGGAAAGTGGATACGCCGCTAATTCATGTTTAAAATAATGTTTCAATTGTTCATCACTTTTCTTAACAATGCAAATTCTCTGAAAAAGAGTCAGCGGATCTATAGTCACTGGATGATCTTTAATTTTAATTGAAGAAGTAAGAGCGCGTAAGGGAACAACCTAAAAAATCTAGGTTCTTCCAAGTTCATAAGAATGGACGTCTCAAATTGAACAACTTCTGAATAAGTATCGGTCAGTCCTATATTAGACAAAACATTCAATAAGTCTTTAGAACCGTATTTTTTATGCAACATTACAGCTAGTCCAAGTTTAATACAAGAACTGAAAGATTTCGGTCGCATTGCAGATAAAATCAAATGAGCGATTGTAATTTTTATTCTCTTCCATTTTTCAAAATTACCTCTTTTACCTTCACAAATTAATTTATCTAAAAAAATGTCTAAGTATGAGGGTATGTCTGATTCTACTGTCTCTAAAAAATTGTATGGAGTGTTGTACACAGAATTGTCGTATACTTTAAGTCGACTTTGTTCTAAAATGATTTTCGCGGCTGCTAAAACTATTCTTTTATGTTCATCTTCTTTATTACTTTCTTTGTTCAAATAAAAGTGTTGCGATAATATCTCAGTACCCATGTTTTTATAAGATATTATAGGCCCCAGTGTTTCATTTCGAATGTCACTAATAACTATTTCGTCATCCATAACTTTTACGAGATTGCTTATTATTGTTTTTTCTATCGGATAAGGATCTATATAATTAACAAGAATTTCGCGAAGAGAAAATTGACATTCTTCAAAATTATCTTTTAAAAAATTTGAAATAAAGTCTACTACATTTTTAGTTTTATCTTTAATATATTTTTGAGAATTTTTTTTATTTTTAATGTAGAAAAACGTTTGATAGCATGAAAAGTGATAATTTACCTCATTCGTTGATTCCCTGATTCTATTCAAACGTTCAAGCACTTGCACAGAACTCTCATCATTTGGCTTACTTTTAGCAATTTCAGTAACAGTTTGTTTAGTCTTCTCAGTAAGAATACGAACACTAACACGTTTACTTGCACTTTTTCTTCTTTCTTGTTCCAAAAATATATCCGACGTATCTTTAAAACAAAAAAGGCACTTATTTTCTAATTCAAATTCTTGTGAACGCTTACTTCTTCTTTTATTAACAGCGGAATTCATAAATATAATGTTTTTAAAATTAAATTTTCCTAATTTCCTTTATTTTGTGTAATATATATACTTCTAAAAATACAATTATAATGAAATATTAAATGAGTGGAGAGTGAATACGAAATTAAAAAAAAAATATTAAAAAAAAAAATCAAAAAATCGCAATTAAAAAAAAAGTGCTCACTCTTTGATTTGAAATTTTTCTTGCAAAATAGTCTTGAAGTATTCCCCTAACATCCCCAAAATGAAAATCAGAGGTAGCAGAAAGTCAGGGTTGAAATTATTCGAGGACCACCGTGTACGTTTAAAAAACTGCAAAAATGGCAAAAATAGTCAAAAACAGGGTATATTTGAAAGGTCACAACTTTTGACCTAATTAAGTTATAATGTTCTCCTTTATCGGAAATGAAAGGTATTTTAGGCTACTTTAACTCATCTGTAGATCACTTTTGCCTAAAATAACTGGGAACCTCACAATTGGTAAAAAAAACTGAAAAGTACGCTTTTTTAGTGAAAAATCGAAAAAAATCGGGGTTTTTTGAACGACTATAACTTTTGACCTAATTAACTTAGGACGCTTGATTTTTTTTTAAATTAAAGCAAATTTTATACCCTTTAATTTTATGTTGAACCGATTTTTTCATAAAATGCACTGGAAAACTTGTATACTCAATTTTTTGAAATTTTACACCTTTTTCAAAAAAAAATTTGGGGTTCCCGAACGAAATTGATGTAGCAAATTTAGAGTCTTTTTTAGGGTGCCAAAATAAAGGCTTTAAGCAAAAAAAACCGAGAAGTAAGGAACTTTTCCGTCTAAAAGTACCAGATGACTGGACTACTATTGTTTGAACAAATTTTAAAATCATATCAATAGAAGTTTGGAATAAATAAAATTTTTATGGAAGTTTATATATTTTACTCAAAAAACTATTTAAAAAAATATTCTAACTTTTTGTAACGTACTATAAGAATTTTTTATTTGCAACTGTGACGTGGTAATTTTTGAACGTCACAAAAGCTCTCTGAAAATTGTGTTTATTTCGGAACAAGAGTCAAAATACCTGGGAAAAAGCACTGTAATAATTTCCTTTATTTTGTTTATTAATTACGTTTATTTATTTCTTTGTTTTATGAGCAAATAAATTACTTAATGGACAAGAGGGGAAAACTTGGTCTGTAATTTGAATTGAACTTCGCGCCGACCGCCAAAGGAAGACAGCTGTCGGAGCACCTGGATCGACAGTGAGTGCCTAGTTTTCAGAGTGCCACAATGGTTCTAAAAATTTGGAATTTTGTTTGTTTGGCACCATTTGTGGACTTTAACTTGAGGATTTGGGAGAGATGGTTTTTCTTATGCAAATTGGTTGTTTTGAGCATCTCTTCCCAAGTTAAAATGTATTATTCCGGTGCACGGAATAATAAACAACTAGTCTCTTCAGTGGTTTTTTAACTCGGCTGACGTACGATCACGTGACTATAGCCGAAATTACGTGATTGGTCGGATAAATCGAAGTCAAGAAATGCTGACGCCGTTTCCTCACTCTTGTTCAGAACGTCAAAAGACGCAAACTTAAAAATTAGTTAGTGATTATTGGAATTTAAAACTTTATCTAAATCATTGGTAAAATGGCTAAGGCCCTCACCACGATTGACGAAGAGGTAAGCTTTTCCTTTTCTTGTGATTTATGACTGATTAGTGTTCATTTCAGAAATTTCGAATTTTAAGGTTAGAATCCCGGGATTCACTTGAGGTTGAACTTTTAGTTTAAAAAGTGCTTTTTCTCAGTTCTAGATGTTAGATTTCAGTAAATAAAATTTTTCTTTTGCAATTCACCAAGATTTTTAGTATGTTAAGTTGTCAATTCTCGTAAAAATTGAACAGTCTGCGATCAAAAGGGCTTATGAACGAGTGCGCAGGTCCCCTGGCGAAGCCGTAGACTTGCTGTACGAGAGGCCAACCAAAACCACGCGTAAGCCCTTTTGATCGCGGACGGTTCAATTGTTAATCTTTATGAACTTCCGGAAAACGTGCTTGATCTTTCCGGATAGGAAAATTTCGTTTATATCGAGCCAAAACTAGAGAAATTCCTCAAAACCAATTAATGTAAATTGTTCTATTTTGTTTAATAAATTTTGTTTGCCGTAGTTGGGGCAATTTATTATAAATAATCTGATCTTACAATGGCATTTCTAACCTCGAATCTGCAACCTGATTCCAGGAAATAGAGCCCTTTATGCTCTTGAGTGATTAAAGTGATAAGTGAAAATAAGAATTAAATTTGTTAAATAAATAAAAATATGACAAATAATAATAAAATTTTAAATTAAACTTTATTTAACTGGCGCCCTTGATTTTAAAGTCTTAAGTCTGAATATATTTTTGTGAATTGAATATTCCGGTTTATTAATTAAGAATAATTGCTTAATCGTGATCAGAGGTTAGGCAATTACCTCTTACACAACTTAGGAAGAAAATCTGATTTATTCTCTCAAATTTTTTTGTATTTATTAATTTGTAACAAATTTTAATAAATAAAAATGAATTCACAAAATTTAATCTTATATAGGAACTAATTTAATCTATAAATAAGTTGATAATTTATTTTTTGTATTTAAACTATACTAGCCAATGAAAAACGTAATTATTTTGTATTATTTTGCTATTTAATTTGTAAAAGTGAAAGATTGAAATTTTTTTTTTCCTACCATTAGGAATTAAAACAAAATTGAGTTATGAATTTTAAAACTTTGGTTGTATTGAAATTTTGATTAATTTAAGTTTGAAATAATTTAAATTTGAATCTGTAGAAGTTGGGAATTTTTTAATTTGAAAAAATTTTAATTTATATTGGTAGAAAATTTGAGGAATGGTTTGTTATGAAATGAATTTCGTATTGTTTGAAGGAATTTTAAGAATAAGGAATTCTTATCAATAGAAGTTTGGAATAAATTAAGTTTTTATTGAAGTTTAAATGAGGCAGTTGGTGCAGAAACCGCACAAGTCCATAAATCGTAATTGTTCAGGAATCAATAAAAACTGTTTTTCTTGTAAATGTGAGAATTTTTTTTAATTCTGCGTTTTGTATTATTTTCTACTAACCTATAAGTTTAAAAATTCAATATGATTGATTTATATATTAATTAATATAGGGTATAAAAAAATAAACTTTTGGACTTGTGCGATTTCTGCACAAAATGAAATGAAAAACACAGAAAATGTATTGAATCAAGTGAAGTATCACAGTTTTATTAAATTTTTAGTAACATTTATTGAAAATTTTAAATTTGGATAATTTATATTATCATTTTATAAATAATAAACATTTTTTAAAAATCGCTTTTCAACATTTTCTTAACAAATATCACATAATTCACTATATAACTGTCTTATGCCTCGTTTTGAGTACATTTTATTTATAATATAAACTGTTTAATATAAATTATTTAACAACGTTTAAAACACTTTAAAAATATCACAAATAAATATTATATCATCCATTGCGCATCTTTGTGCGCAGCTTGGAATCATGGACTTGTGCTGTTTCTGCACGAAACGAAAATTTGTTTATTTATTTTAAAGGGTTTAGAGTTTTGTAACATATGTAATATTTTACTAGATCGTAGAGCTTCACTTAATGATAAATTTTCCATAAAAAGTGATTTTCGAAAAAAATGGACTTGTGCGGTTTCTGCACCAACTGCCTCAAATATATTTTGTTCAAAAAACTATTGAAAAAAAATATTCTACCTTCTCGGAAATTACTATAAAAACTATTTTTAACTGAAATGAAAAGTCTGATTTATTTTCTAAAATTTCTTTTAATTTATTAATTTGTAACAAATTTTAATACATATAAATTAATTCACAAAATTTAATCTGATAATAATTACACTAATAAATAAGGTAATAGTTTATTTTTTGTATTTAAACTATACTATAACCATCAAACACCCTTTTTTCTGACCAGATGACTGGACTATAGGAAAATCAATATATAACATACTATAATAAACTAATAAACTTCAATTATTCTTTAAAACTTTTAATGTTTTAAATTTTAGTCAATTCATGTTTAATTTAATAGAAGTTTTAAATATTTTGAAATTTTAACAATGGATATATTTATAGGTATTTTAAACTTCAACCAATGTATAAAAACTTTTAATTATTCCAAATTTGCATTGTATGAAAAATTCAACCA
Organism: Ganaspis brasiliensis; assembly: GCA_037103525.1. NCBI lineage: Eukaryota > Metazoa > Arthropoda > Insecta > Hymenoptera > Figitidae > Ganaspis > Ganaspis brasiliensis. Next base: position 369,816 of record JAZKLR010000401.1, read on the forward strand.
CTCGAAATTTTATGATTAACATTTCATCTATTAAAATGTTGACTAAAATTTGTTTCAATAAAAATTGGAATTAATAGAACTTGAAACCACTTAAAACTTGGAAAACTATTATTTTTAATTTAAAGAAATTTGGAAATTTCAAATCGATTCAAATTTGAATCAATTATTATACTTAAGTTTATTGTTTTTACATCCTTTAGTAATTCAGACTTCTATTAATAAAGAATTATATCAAAAATTTTAAGATCCTAATTTGCAAAAATCTAAATATCAATCGATTTATATTTCTACGCATAAACTTTTACGGAATTTTCATATCAATCGAATTAAATTATTTGAATGTACCAAAATTTTAGTGTATAAAAAAAATTATTCTTTTATACACGTAGAGAAAAATCTAGCTATTATAGTAAGGACCTGTCACTGAATTTATAGCAAGGAATTCACAGAATATAAGCATGTTTCTATGGTATTATAGCGTGATAGTGGTCCTTTAAAAATACGCAAGGAGCACATGCATTTATTCCATAATGTCCTTGCTGTAAACGCAAAGGCACCACGAACTTCCTTCATGTGAATGTCCACGGCCCAGGCGCATAGAGACCATGAATTTTCATACATAAGAAGTTACAACAGAGCTGTGGCCACGTCCACCTCCCACTAAACTTCAGCCACGAGAAGTGTCTAAATATGACTTTACAAATTTCAGTGATATTCGTTCCGTTGATTAAATAGAAGGGTCAAACCATTATATTTCGCACGGTCATTTTTTTACTAATTTTTAAAATTAATGAAACTTAGCAAAAGTGATGTTGGAATTATCTAGAACACGAAATGAATATTGTTTTGACAAACTTTTTATTATTTTTCGTAAAATATGAATTTGAAATGAAGAAAGTATGGAAAACTGTCACTTTTTAAGACATTTGAAAATATTTTTAAAAAACATTTAATTAGCGTTAAAATAGTAAATAAATGTTTGTTATTTATTCAAAATGAGTCAATTTATTGTTTTTAACTGATTAAAGTACATAAAAATTTAAAATAATGAACAAAATATGTTTTTAAAGTTTATCTGTCAAACGTCGAAATTTCGTGATTTTTAGCAATTAATTATAGACACAATTAGAATGAATTCAAAGTTACCCGAAAGATAGTATTTGATGTAAACTTTTAGATTTTCTTATCACTTTTCTTCTTTTTAATTAGTAAACATTGAAATATTGAAATCAAAAGTTTGCACTTTATGAATTATCCCGACTTTCAAACGCGAATAATTTTTCTCAAAGGAAATAAAAAAATTCCAAACTTTGGGATTATTTAAATGACCACTAACTAAACTTGTACCAAAAGTTTCGCGTTGGTCCCGAGACTAAATCAATGCGATTAAGTCCTTTAGAAATTTTAACCTTTTTTGTGGTTAAAAGATCTACTTGGTTATAACTTGAAGTTGGCTTATACATTTGATTGAATATCGATTGTCTGCATTATGATATTATTTCAAAAATTAATCTTACTTTTAAATTACTATTTGTAATGTAAAAGTAAATTTTGAATTAATAAATTGAATTACAAATATTTAAATTACAAATAGTAATTTAAAAGTAAGATTAAAATTTGAAATAATATCATAATGCAGACAATCGATATTCAATCAAATGTATAAGCCAACTTCAAGTTATAAACAAGTAGATCTTTTAACCACAAAAAAGGTTAAAATTTCTAAAGGACTTAATCGCATTGATTTAGTCTCGGGACCAACGCGAAACTTTTGGTACAAGTTTAGTTAGTGGTCATTTAAATAATCCCAAAGTTTGGAATTTTTTTATTTCCTTTGAGAAGAATTATTCGCGTTTGAAAGTCGGGATAATTCATAAAGTGCAAACTTTTGATTTCAATATTTCAATGTTTACTAATTAAAAAGAAGAAAAGTGATAAGAAAATCTAAAAGTTTACATCAAATACTATCTTTCGGGTAAGTTTGAATTCATTCTAATTGTGTCTATAATTAATTGCTAAAAATCACGAAATTTCGACGTTTGACAGATAAACTTTAAAAACATATTTTGTTCATTATTTTAAATTTTTATGTACTTTAATCAGTTAAAAACAATAAATTGACTCATTTTGAATAAATAACAAACATTTATTTACTATTTTAACGCTAATTAAATGTTTTTTAAAAATATTTTCAAATGTCTTAAAAAGTGACAGTTTTCCATACTTTCTTCATTTCAAATTTATATTTTACGAAAAATAATAAAAAGTTTGTCAAAACAATATTCATTTCGTGTTCTAGATAATTCCAAAATCACTTTTGCTAAGTTTCATTAATTTTAAAAATTAGTAAAAAAATGACCGTTCGAAATATAATGGTTTGAGCCAGAAGAAAAATAATACTCATTTAAAGCTTGTCTGAAATAAAATTATGGAGGCGCATGAATAATCGCTAAGACTCAATTGACATAAATCCTCATTCTCATAATTCCATTTGACATAAATTTCAATTGACATAAATCTCAATTGACATAAATAGCATTTGGCATAAATCCTATTTGGCTCAGAGATTAGTTGACATAAATTACAAATGACAAAAAAGCATAAAACTCAATTGACATAAATCCCCTATGACACAAATCCTTATTTGACATAAAATTCAATTGACATAAATCCGAATTGCCATAAATCTCAGTTGGCATAAATCCCATTTACCTTAAACTTAGTTGACATCAATTCCAATTGACATAAATTTCAATTGACATAAATCCCCTTTGACAATAATCTCATTTAGCACAAATCCCATTTGGCTTAAAACTTAGTTGACATAAATTCCAATTGACATAAAACTCAATTCACATAAATCTCATTTGGCATAAATCACATTTGGCTTAAAAATTAGTTGACATAAATTTCAATTGACATAAATCTCAATTGACAATTGAGATTATGTCAATTAAGTTTTATGTCAATTGAGATTTATGTCAATTAAGTATTATGTCAACTGAGTTTTATGTCAAATGTGATTTATGTCAATTGAAATTTATGTTAAATGGAATGATGAGAATGGGGATTTATGTCAATTGAGTCTTAGAGATTATTCATGCGCCTCCATAATTTTATTTTAGACAAACTTTAAATGAGTATTATTTTTCTTCTATTTAATCAGCGGAACGAATATCACTGAAATTTGTAAAGTCATATTTAGACACTTCTTGTGGCTGAAGTTTAGTGGGAGGTGGGCGTGGCCACAGTCTGAAAATTCATGGTCTCATGCGCCTTGGCCGTGGACATTCACATGAAGGAAATTCGTGGTGCCTTTGCGTTTACAGCAAGGACATTATGGAATAAATGCATGTGCTCCTTGCGTATTTTTAAAGGACCACTATCACGCTATAATACCATAGAAACATGCTTATATTCTGTGACTTCCTTGCTATAAATTCAGTGACAGTTCCTTACTATAAACGCAAGATTTTTCTCTACGTGTATTTATTCTTTTTTAATTTTCAATTTTTTTTCAACATAAATACATATTAAGTAAATAAATAAATTCGTTTAAAATATTTTGTTTATTTCTTTTGAGTATGTGGTTTTTGTGATAAGTGTATTTTTCTGAAAATTTTAGGACCCTTCATTTTAATGATTTTCTAGCCTGATGAGCTTGACAAATCTGTTATATAGTGAAAATTATCACTATATATTTCAGTCAATGTTTTTTTTGTAATCCAATTAAGCTGATTAAAATATGAATTGACCCTATTTTCAAACCTACAATATAATTAGATGAAATTAAATAAGTTTAACAATTTACTCACGCAAAAATAAAATATAAATTTGTTAATTAATTTGAATTTTAAAGTCTGGAGAATTAATAATTAAATAAGTGTAATTAGAAATCTTATAATGATTATAAAAATACATTTTTTAAAAAGTTATTGATTTAAAACACAAAAAAAACATCTATAGTGCCAAACTTCAGGTGTGGACAGAATGAAAGAATAAAGTTTGCAATTATTATTATTAATTTTATATTCATTATAAAATTATTATTCATTATTATATTTATTATTATATTTTATATTTATATTTTATTAATATTTTATAATATTTTTATATTATTTTTATTATATTTTATATATATATTTAATATTATATTATATTATATTATATTATTTTATTAATATTATATTAATAATATTTTAATATTATTTTATATTATTATTATTTAATAATTATATTATATTATTATTTATTTATTTTATTATTATTTTGCTTTTAATAAGAAAATTAGTTATAGATACATAAATTACACCAATGGCTCTAATAGCATAAGCTGGACATTTGTTTATTAATTATTATTAGAAACCACGGAGTTAGCTCAGTTGGTTAAATACTAGACCCTGCGGTCGCACCAAGTCCAGCTCGCTGGGTTCGCGCCCCGACAAGTCTGGGATTTTTCCAGCTCGTGAGATAACTTCAGTGGAAGGTTTGACGTCGAGGAATAATGATATGCACTGTCGGTAACTGACCTGTGCAGATCATTAGAACTCGACTGTCGATAAAACCGGTTGTACTCAGGAAGAGTCTTTCTACAGTTTTCCCTCACCACTGGCGAGAAAACCCAATTATGGGTGGTCCAGGCAAATGCGAGTACTTCTACTTCAAAGTCGTCCTGTAGGCGAGCAATACTAAGTATTGCGAAAAGCCAATAGACAAGTGTCTAATTTAAAAAAAAAAATTATTATCAGAAAAATATCAATGTTTCAGTTAAAAAAAATTAAATATTTCAAATTGAAAATTTCTTAAATATGTATCGAGATTCTATTACCATTAATATTATTACTCAGTGTACGACCAATTATATATTATATAATATTACAATTTTTAATTGAATAAGTCTAATTATCAAACATAAATTTTATCTTTTAAACAAAATGAAATATCTTGTAATATAATTAGTGTTACGTAAAAGCCTCCCCAAATATACCCTAATTTTCTCCTTTTAAATCAAATTCAATAAAGAATTTGATTTGTGATGAGGACAAGTCAATGAGACACTAAACTTTAGTAAGAATATTTATTTATACATATAAAAATGAGAATTGGATAAGAACAAGGGTGGTGCAAAAATTGAGCCTTACTTTGAGTGAGGAAAAATGAAGAATTAGGTAGTATTGAGCTGGTGGTACTAGATCCTTGTGGTTGATAGTAAATAGAAATATGGACTAAAAATCCTGCGTACGAATTAGGCTGGAGACTCTTTGGTGCCGCTGGAATTCAGAAGTGGTCCCACAGATAAGTTGTATACACACGTCGCACAATAGCTCGTTGTACCCAAGAAAGATTTGACAGGTAGCTGGGTTTGTTTTATATCAAACTTTCCTTAACTTGCAAAATCTGTGACTTGATTTCTAGCGACGGTTTTATTGGAGACTAAAAACTGTATGATCACACTTTAATCACTGAGAGACCGATAATTTGTATCTTCGTATATGATATGTGTTTAATTACTGCGTGATTGCTGGGTTTTTTCTAACTGACTACTTGCTTGCTGGCTTTAGTTTTTATAGGCTCAATCTTCTATTGTTTGATGGATCGCTTCGGTGGTCTTTTACTGCATCTTGCCGTCCACACAGGAAATCATGCTTTTTATATAATATCCTTTCTGCCTTGACAAAAGGTAAACCTTCATTAATATAGAAACAGGAATTATGTAGACTCGTGTGATATCCTTTCTGTGTTGCCAAAAGAATCCCTTCATCAGGCCTGTTTACCAGAGCTTAATATTTGTGAAGATTTTTTTTCTTCGTCATAGCTTGATTTGGTGACCACTTCTTTTGTTCATTGCCTAACGTTAATGTATTTCAAAAAAGTACATTCACGAATCTTTCTGTTTCCGTTTTATGATTTCCTCTCGTCCAATGTTTATCGCCGATGTATTTCCTCTTATAAGCAGGCTCAATGTACACCCGTGTTACAATATTAAAAAGTATTGAATTTGTTCTTATGACATATTTATAATCCAATAATATATTATAATTGTCACCATTTGTTATGCGTTCTGAAGAAAGGGACCTAAGAAGCAAAAAATCGTTTTTCGGTTTATGGGTGTTTTAATTTTATTAAAGGTTCCTCTTTCATTATCTAAAGTCAGAAAAGGGTTTTACTAAATATTTTTTAAGTTATAACAATTTAAAACTCTCGATTTGTACATATAACCATGCGCTCTCGACTTTTGTTTTCGCTCTCCTGTAAAATAACCAATTTGCTGCTTAGGTCTCTTTCTTCAGAACGCGTCACATTTGGTTACGAACGTAACATTAGTTAATTTTAAATTCCTGAAATACCTATGGGGGGATTTCATATCAACTGATCAAGGTGAAAAAAAAATTTTTACTTGTGACTTTCCAATTCAGGTATTTTGTAGCCCTATTGGATGGTAACTATGGGTAAAATTTTTTTACATTTCGATTAATATTTACTGAGGGGGAAGGGGTGAAAATTTTGGGTTACCGTCTTATTTGGTAATTTTTTGCTCTTAAATAAATAAATACAAAATTTTCAGTAATACCATTTTCGATAGATTTTTTCATGCCATTTCGATTGGTAATATGCATTTTTGAGAAAAAAATTTTTTGACCTTCAAAAATGAAGGTCAAAAATAAATTTTAGTTTTTTTGGTTCCGAGACCGGGTTTTTTGTATTTTTTATTTTTTTAAACGAAGCTGAGACTTTTTCCTATCAGAACCCATAAATCAACTTAAGGGACCGAAATATTTGATAAATGAAAATTAACAGTTTTGTACTCGCTCGGGCGCTGCGGTGTCAGTGCGCGACTCAGGGCAGTGTTTGGTATTATTAGTAGTGGTATATGGGAGGATATTTTAACGCTCTCTGTTTTTTACAGGGTTGAGACTGTCATCGCTTGAATGCCTGCATTACGTTAACGTAAAAATTTAAAAAAAAATTAAATAAAAAAATTTTATTTATGAAATATCAAATGATTGAGAACATTAGAGTGTACAGCAAAAAAGTTGAACTGTTGAACAGTTGGTTGAACTGTTATGCTCTGTCTCACAAAAGGTCTCCAATTATTTTATATATATGTATATTTATAAATACATATATATATATATATATATAATATACTATAATATATATATATATATATATATATTATACATATTGTACTCTAAATATCGGTTAGTATTAATATAATGATATGCTGGTATATAATTAAAAATTGATACCCCCGAGGAAAAAGCTCTTTTTTGATTTCGTAAATTGGCCACAGAATTATCCAAAAATTCTTATAAGTCTTAACTCAATTATTTCTGAACAATTATTTTAAAAATTCTAAAATTTATTGAATTACTAATTTTTATTATCTATTTTTTATATAGTTGCAAAAAATCACCATAAAAATATAAAATTTCAAACAATTTTAATATAATATTAATTCTTAGTTATTTCTCTAAAGTTTCTCACTAAAAATGATATAATGTGACAAATTATTACTTTAATTAATGGAATTTTCCTCAAGTCTTGAAATATTTCATTAGTATTATTTAATAATTGATAACAAGTTCCTATCAATTCCACTTATGTATAAAAAATCTTTATTAATTCTAATCAGATTCTATAAAATTTAAAGAATAATTTTATTTTAATTATTTTATTTAAAAGACAATAATTTGTTTAAATAAATACTCAAACTTTACTGAAACTTGAATTCTCATTACCACTGTTCAAAAGAAACCTTATTGTTTTTAACTTAAAAAGTTAACAAATTAAAAAAAATACAAGCTTCTAGGTTTATTTGTGCAATTTTTATTATCAATTATTAATAATAAATTGTTTTAAAAAATTAAAAATTCATAAAAATACAACTTAAATAATTTTAATATATTAAAATTAGTTTGAAATTTATATTTTTATGGTAATTTTTTGCAACTATATAAAAAATAGATAATAAAAATTAGTAATTCAATAAATTTTAGAATTTTAAAAATAATTGTTCAGAAATAATTGAGTTAAGACTTATAAGAATTTTTTGGATAATTCTGTGGCCAATTTACGAAAATCAAAAAAGAGCTTTTTCCCTCGGGGGTATCAATTTTTAATTATATACCAGCATATCATTATATTAATACTAACCGATATTTAGAGTACAATATGTATAATATATATATATATATATATATATATATATATACTATAATATATATATATTATGTATTTATAAATATACATATATAAAATAATTGGAGACCTTTGTGAGACAGAGCATAACAGTTCAACCAACTGTTCAACAGTTCAACTTTTTTGCATGTACACTCTAATGTTCTCAATCATTTGATATTTCATAAATAAATTTTTTTATTTAATTTTTTTTTTAAATTTTTACGTTAACGTAATGCAGGCATTCAAGCGATGACAGTCTCAACCCTGTAAAAAACAGAGAGCGTTAAAATATCCTCCCATTATACCACTACTAATAATACCAAAACACTGCCCTGAGTCGCGCACTGACCCGCAGCGCCCGAGCGAGTACAAAACTGTTAATTTTCATTTATCAAATATTTCGGTCCCTTAAGTTGATTTATGGGTTCTTATAGGAAAAAGTCTCAGCTTTCGTTTAAAAAAATAAAAAATACAAAAAACCCGGTCTCGGAACCAAAAAAAACCAAAATTTATTTTTGACCTACATTTTTGAAGGTCAAAAAAAATTTTTTCTCAAAAATGCATATTACCAATCGAAAGAGGCATGAAAAAATTTATCGAAAATGGTATTACTGAAAGTTTTGTATTTATTTATTTAAGAGCAAAAAATTACCAAATAAGACGGTAACCCAAAATTTTCACCCCCCTTCCCCCCTCAGTAAATATTAATCGAAATGTAAAAGAAATTTTACCCATAATTACCATCCAATAGGGCTACAAAATACCTGAATTGGAAAGTCACAAGTGAAAATTTTTTTTTACCTTGATCAGTTGATATGAAATCCCCCTATATATCGAGTATAGTACCAATCCATTAAGTTAATACTTTGGGCTTCAGAGTGAGTCTTAGTTTAAAAAAAATTTTATTTTGTAAAAAAAATTAATATTTAAAATATAATTAATTAATTCTGAATTCCTGAAAGATATATCCAGTTTTCATCACCATAAACATCATTCATTAGTATCGATACCAGTCAGTATAGCAGCATAGGTTGTAGGTGTGTCTAAATATAAAAAAATGGATTTTTTAGTGAAAAAATTAAAATTTTGAAAATCTGTTTATTCAATCATAAATTCCTGAAATAAATATCGAGATTTTATCACTATAATATTTTATATGAGTACTGTCCAATAAGTCTAACAGTATAAACAAAACGCTGATTTTAATTAACAAAAATCGAATTTTTTCATAAAAAATCATAAATTTTGAAAAATAACTCATCAGTTGGAATTTCTTTAAATCTGTATCGTGATTCTATTACCATTAACATTATAACTCAGTTTAGAACTAATACAGTAAATATTGTAGCTTCAGGTGAGTCTAACTATAAAATTTCAAAACAAAATAAAATTTTATTCAAAATATAGTTAATCAATTGCAAATTCCTGAAAATATAGGGTGATGGGATTTGTAAAGCTACATTTTTTACCATAGAAGGCTGTTATCACTAGAAAAAGAAGGCCATCCCGGCAAGAAGGCTGGAATAGAATGTAATTGAAAATTTTAATCCGACTGAATTCCTGATTTGAATCCAAAGCTTAATTTCCAAATCAGCAAAGAAAAACAAGAGTATCCTATTCGTTTTAATTCCAGCTACTCAACATTTAAAAATTATTCCTTTTTACAATGTATATAAATAATTTATATTTAGTATTTTAATATTATACTTGTTTTTCATGATTTATAAATTCGGTTTATATACTTATTACCCAAACTCAAAATTGATGTCAGATTTGTAATATCTGTGACTGTTTACGAGATAAGCTGCTATTTCTTTAATTCTAAGTATTTTTCAAAAAATTTTGGATATCCATAATTGTTAGAACTTTTAGATTTAGAATTTTAAAAAATCAAAATTTATAGCTGAAAAACAAACAATATTTAATTTCTTAATTTTAATTAGCTCCGTACTGCATTTTTCTATTAAAAGAATTGGATGTAATTGGAGAAGATTTTTACCAATGCTGTCAGTGGAATAGAACCAACGCATTCCAAGAAGTTCTAGCCAGAATTGAACGTAATTAAAAATGATAATTTGTCATTATCTCTACTGAATTCAACTTCAATTTAAATGCGCTATGGCGAATAGAGTATAATTCATATTTTCAACAAATTTATTTTCCTGGATGAATTGAGCTTCGGATTCAAATCAGGAATTAAATAAAATACAAAAACGATCACATTTTCATTATAACTCTGAAATATTTAATTATATCTAATTCAAGCCTTCTTACTGGGATGGTTAGGAGATATGCAGTTCGAAGTTGACATGTATATTACATTAAGCATGTTTTAAGCATTGTTTCGTAAATTTTTACGTTGACAAAAGATTAAACTTTTGATTACTTTTTTTGATATATTGTAGAAAAACCAGTATATTCTGGCTAATTTGGGTATGCTGCACACGAATCTGAAATTGTTTTTGTATACTTATAGTTATATTTTGTGCGGTTGATTGTAGAAACCAAAACAATACCATGGGGCTAAATTTTACAACTTGTTGGGGAGTCAGAATTCGTGAAATCAGCATTAAAAAAAGATTTTTCTTAACACCCTGATCGAAAGTACGAACGTTCGGCTTCGATTTCGAATAGGGAAAGCCAAAGATTTGCTCGTTGTTGGATGCTCACGTGCGCCACCTAGATCATCGGGAGTAAAAGCAGTTTACCGGGACTAAAAGCAGTTTACCGGGAGCGACTACATTGCGCGAGCTGGCGCGAGTTTTAAAAATAATTATTTATTTCTTTAAATTTATTTAATATTTCTATTTAAAGGAAATGTGGATGTTTCTAATTTTGTGTTCAAATGCGACTAAAACAACTTTTTTTGTTCCTTTTGTCGATTTGAGGCCTGCTTAACTTTTTTTGTTTTTTATATATGGGGCAAATTTTCTCAAGTGTCCAGCGTCAAAATTAAAAGTTGTTGGATCGGACTACTATTTGCACAAACTTTAGTGCTATGGGTAAGTACTTTAACCACCAAATATTATGCAATTAAATTTAAAATTGTAGGGGGGGGGGGTTGAAGATTTGGGTAAAGTAAGAACATTGAGTTTTTCAAAAAAACGTAGCCGCTCAATAACAAAATGAAAAAAATTTTCACCTATATGTTTTCGAAAGGTTTTTTCCTGCTCTTTCACATGGTGAAAAAGTTTTTTTTTTTTAATCAAAATTTAACCCTTTTTTTTGAAAATTAAAAATTTTGTTGACTTTTTTTAAAAATGGACCCTTTTTTTTCTTTTTTTTGTCTTAAAAGAAAGCTCAAGTTGTGTACTTTTAACATACCAAAAGAACAAAATGACGTTTTTTGTTGTTTTCGAATTATTAATTAATTAATAAAAATTTATAAAAATTGAAATAATTTTCAAAAAAATTAAGTTACGGCAATTCTGAATACACCACTTTGAAGCTTATCAAAATGCGCACCCAACGAGCCCTATATGAAGTATTTTGGATAATTTTATGATTTATTAATAAATATTTATAAAAAATTAATTAACGAATAAATGTCATCCATAAAAATAAAGGTAGAGTGTTAAATTTTTTTTATTATGAAGTTTTTACAATCCTACATTAAATAATATATAGCTAAAGTATTTCCAACCAATGAAAATTTAAATAAGACATTTTTATATCAAAATTTATAACACTACATTAAACGCGCACTAAAATTCAAACATCTATAAATTAAGTTTGGTTGACAAAATGTTAAATATTTTTTCCAAGAGGAAGCAGAAAGTAATTGAATCGAGTTTTAAAAAAGATGCACATAATATTAAATATTAGGATCAAAAAATTTTAATTATTATTATAAAAAAATTAAAAGTTTTGTAATTTTAAAAACGATATGTATAAAATTAAATTATACAAATTATTATGAAAAAATATAATATTTAATTATTAAAAAATAAATAATAACTGTTCTGTAGAACATGACATAAAAATATTAGGCTCGGCGGTTACTCAAGTATCTTTAACAAAGCTGTGCAGCGGGACGCGGCGCATGCATAAAGACGTGGATGTAAAAATGGCTTATTTAAATTTTCATTAATTAAAAATACTTTAGCTAAATATTATTTAATGTAGGATTGTAAAAACTGCCTAATAAAAAAAAAATTTAACACTCTACCTTTATTTTTATGGATGATATTTATTTGTTAATTAATTTTTTATAAATATTTATTTATAAATCATAAAATTATCCAAAATACTTCATATAGGGCTCGTTGGATGAACATTTTGATAAGCTTCAAAGTGGTGCATTCAGAATTGCCGTAACTTAATTTTTTTGAAAATTATTTTAATTTTTATAAATTTTTATTAATTAATTAATTAATAATTCGAAAACAACAAAAAACGTCATTTTGTTCTTTTAGTATGTTTAAAGGACACAAATTGAGCTTTCTTTTAAGAAAAAAAAAAAAGAAAAAAATGGTCCATTTTTAAAAAAAACTCAAAAAAAAATTTTTAATTTTCAAAAAAAACTTTTTCACCATGTGAAAGAGCAGGAAAAAACCTTTCGAAAACATGTAGGTGAAAATTTTTTTCATTTCGTTATTTAGCGGCTATAATTTTTTGAAAAACTCAATGTTCTTACTTTACCCAAATCTTCAACCCCCTCCCCCCTCTACAATTTTAAATTTAATTGTATAATATTTGGTGGTTAAAATACTTACCCATAGCTCTAAAGTTTGTGCAAATATTAGTCCGATCCAACAACTTTTAATTTTGACGCTGGATACTTGAGAAAATTTGCCCCATATGCGTTTTTGATGCCTGGCCCCGACCAGCAGCACTCGCTGCGCTTGTGTCGCCAAATGTCAGGGCAGGCATCAAACTTTCACGAGTCTCCGACAGAGGCGCGCAACAATTAAAGATGGCCGCGCAATCAAGCTATCAATTTTATCATCTGTAACGTTGTTAAATTGTTTTTAATAAGTTTAAGAGAATTTTGAAACGTGTTTTCGACCGGATGTTAAGAAAAATCGTATACGCTACACGGGCAAAAATTTCTAAAGCCCTGAAATGAGAGAAGTGATGCCCTTGGCTTCGCTTCGGGCATATTGTCGCGCAATACAGGAATTTTGAACTTTCTTTCCTTGTAACGTAATATACTATTTCTTTCTTATCGAAATATTGAAAAATTATTGTTTGTTCATAAAAATATTTCCATCAAACGAAAAAATTTTAAGCATTTTTTACAAAAGTTATTGCAGAATTAACATTTTTAACACTTTTTAAATAATAGCTTATATTTCATAAATGAGTTTACCGATTTAAGTTAAAAATCGGGAAAAGATATTAAAATACACTTAAAACTCTAAGGAATCAAAATAAATTGAGAAAATTGACGAGTGATTATTTTTTTTGTGCATTCCATAAGAAATTCGGATAGCTTCCGCTTACACTTCGTCATTTGTTAATATTTTGGGTGTTAAATAAGTGATTAAAGATGTTGCGAAACTTTTTGGCATACTTATTTAGCACCTAGAATACTAAAGAAAAACAGAAAAATAATATCTATTTTCGATCGAACGAATTTCTCATGGAATGCTCCAAAAAAGTAATCGCTCGTCAATTTTCTCATTGTATTACGATTTTTTAGAATTTTAAGTGTATTTTAATATCTTTTCCCGATTTTTAAAAGGTCCAGAACATTAAAAAAATTAATTGTGAATAAACAATTTATAAACAAATTATGAGAAAAAAAAAAAAATTTTTAATTTTTGAGCTGTAAGTGGAAATTTGTTTGATGCCTTTTTATTCAAGGTACACTTAAATCGGAAAACTCATTTAAGAAAAATAAACTTTTATTTAAAAAGTGTTTACATTTTTCGTTTGGTATAAACATTTTTAGGATCTAACATAATAATTTTTTCAATATTTCGATAAAAAAGAAAAATCTTATTTTTCTCTATGCGTGCTAAATTAACGGATTCTGACCCTTGGGCTAAATGTTAAATAGATTTTCCTCCCTTTTTTCTACTGTTTTTTGTGTGTTTCGGTTAATTTTTGTATTCAACAAATTATCTTTATTATCTATTACGAATATTTGAGCATAGAACAAATAAAATAAGAATAACAAGTGAAAGCAAATTCTACAGCGAAAAAACCACAAGAAAATAAAACAAACTGATAACTGTTTATTTTTCTTTTTCTATTACGTGTAATTGTAAAAAAAACAGAAGTTTTCTTTTTTAAACTTATCGTTTACATAATTTTTAAGTTATCTGATTCTTAAGAAGGCTAAAAAAGAGGTTTCAGATTGGCTCAAGTTTTTGAGTTTTTGAGATAACCTCAAAAAACGGTTCAAAACCACGAACTAGAGCCAAATTCCAAAAAAGATTTCGCCGAGACATTACACTAGTGAATTCCTATGTAATTTTTTGCGCTCAATCCAAGTCCGAAGTTAGAAGTGTCAGTTTGGCTAAAGTTTGTGAGATAACCTCAAAAAACTGTTCAAAAAATGCTCAAAATTACCAAAAAAATCTAATTTTTTTTACTGTGACACTATGCCAGTGATTTCCTACTTAATTTTTTCCCGCTGAGTCTGAAAAGGATATTAGATTTAATCCTTTAATTAAAATTATTCAGATAAACTAAAAAACCTTTAAACGTCTGCTTAAGAAGATAAATACAAATTTTAAATTGTTTTGAGAAAATACGCTAGTGCTTTTCTTTGTATTTTTTCCCGAGGAATCAGAATGTGATATTACACGGAAAAAAATCTTCTGTGTAATTCTGAGAAATTTTCGTGCCATCTACAAATGGAGATGATATTTTCCACAAATTGCTCAGTTTGTGAAATACACAAATAAATTTGTGGATTTTACAAATGAGTTTGAGGAATACACAAAAAATTTTGTGGATTTTTTTTAAATAAGTTTGTGTCAGAAATGGCAAAATTGACTCTATATTATGACTTTTCTCTAAGGTACGTTTCTGTGGTATCGTACTGTTTTAGATTCAAATGATCGATGTAGCGTTTGTCTTTTACGCTTAACATCTTCTGCAGGTATGTCTCTTTTTAAAGACCAGCAGTAATCTGCCATCATATTCTTATTCCATGTTCCCTGATACCGACGTTCCATCTCCTTGATATCTTGATGGAACCGTTCCCCCTGTTCCTCACTGTAATCTCCAAGATTCTCTGGAAAGAATTCTACATGAGAATTCAAGAAATGTAACTTTAGGTTCATCAAGCAACCCATTTTTCCAAAAGTTGTCACCATATCTGCTACTATTTCTTTGTAATTCAAACTATTATTGTTTCCTAAAAAATTTTCCACCACATTTTTAAAACTGAGCCAAGTTGTTTTTTCATTTTCATTCATTTTTGTTAAGAAAGTATCATCCTTTAACATTTTTCTGATTTGTGGCCCATCTAGTATTCCTTCTTTTAGTTTCGCATCTGAAACCTTGGGAAACATTTCTTGAATGTAATGAAAACATTCTTGGACTTCCGGTTGAGGCGTGTAAAGGTTGACAGTGGTTTCTGTGAGCTCTTGAAAAACCAGTAAAAGTAGAAGAAAAAGTGCATATAAAGATGTAAAAGGTGTTTGAAAGTGTGAGAAAAAGAAGGATTAGTAAACCAAGCAAAAAGAAAGTGAATGAAACAGTGTAAGTTCTGTGTTTTATGGACGAATAGACAAAGGACAGAATTTTGAGGTTAGGAAAGAAACCGCGAGAAAATATAAGAGGATTGGTTTAGACTAAAGTGGTAGTGTAGTGCAGTGAACGGTAAGAGAGAGGGCGCATATGAAAATAATTAAATTGTTTCCCGCCTTTTGACCAGGTTGATTAAAAGGTGTCAATTGTAAAAGTAAATAATGGTAGGAAAACCGCCGGGTATTAAAAATTAAGTTCCCAATAAAGATAAAACATTAGATATGTTTGGAGTGCAAAAAGGAAAGGAAGAAGAGTTAGAACAAAGAATGGGAAAAATGTTAAAGTCAATAGGGGATCATTCACATATCACGTGATACAAATTTGAGCTATTTTGAACCCTCTCCCCCCTCCTCGTGATACTTTTGCTATTGCTAAAAAAATTAATTTCCATGGGCCGTGATATTTTGCATACCCCCCTCCCTCCCCTAAAGATATCACGTGATATGTGGACGACCCCTAGGTGAAGAAATTAAAAAGCAGTTAAAGGAACAGCAAGAGACGTTGATAAAAGATTTGACAAACAAATGGGATAAAAAGGAAGAAGAATGGAAGAAAGAAAAACAAGAGTGGAAAGAAGAAAAAGAACATTTGTGGGATAGAATGAAAAAGTTAGAATGGGAAAAGGAAAAAACAGAGAGAGAAAAAAGAAAACTGAATATAGTTATTAGGGGTGAAAATTTCACCGAAGATGAACTAGAGAATCAAGTGAAAGAATTTTTAGAATCAAGTTTGAAAGTGAAAGTGAAAATAGAAAGTGTATACATGGTGAAGAAAAATAAAGAAGAAAGAAAAAGTAATTTGGTAATAGCGAAATTCCAAAATTGGGAAATGAAAAAACAAATAATGATGAAGAAAAAAGAATTGATAAAGGGAATTTACATTGATGATGACTTGACAGAAAGGGAAAGAGAAGTTCAACAAATGATCAGAAGAAAAGTAAAAGAAGAGAGAGAAAATGGAAGGAGTGCAAAAGCTGGATATATGAAAGTGCAAATAGATGGAAGATGGCTAAAGTGGAGTGAGGGGGACGATTGCTTTCTGGATGAGATGGACAGAGGAAGAAGAGTATAGGGAAAGTGTGACAGAAGGAGAAAAATAAAAAACGGTGTAAAAGTGTGTATGTGGAATGTGGCTGGAATACCTAATAAAGATAATGAGACATGGAAGTATCTAAATAATTTTGACATTGTGGGATTAACAGAGACTTGGGTAGATAAGGAAAGATGGGAAAAAATAGAAGGAAGTTTACCAAAGAAGTTTAATTGGAAGTGTAGTTACGCTGAAAAAGTAAATAAAAAAGGAAGATCAAAGGGTGGCATAATAACGAGAGTATGCAAAGGCATAGAAGAGATGGAATATAAGGAATTGAGTAGAAACATAGTTGAGAGGAAACTTGTGATGAACAAAAATATCTGGAGGATTATAACTGTGTATTGTCAAAACATTAAGGAAACGTTCAAAATAATTTAAGAGGGAGTAGATGAGAAAGAAGAAGAATTTTTAATACTTGGAGGCGACTGGAACGCAAGGACCGGAAGCGAGGGAGGAGCGATAATAAAAGATGAAGAAAATGGAGAAGTTAGAAAATCCAAAGATATAAAGATAAATAAAGAAGGGAGAATCTTGATAAATGAATTAGAGAAAAGGGGATGGACAGTAGTCAACGGAAGCAAAGAGGAAGAAGGAGAATATACTTATGTAAGTAAAAATGGAGCGACAGTGATAGATTATATTATTGCTAATCAAGAATCATTGGAAGAAATTAAGAGATTAAAAGTAGGACAAAGGACTGAATCAGAGCATTTACCACTGGAATTAGACATATGCAAAGATATAATAATATATGGAGAAAAAGAACTAGAAAAAGAAGATGAATGTATAGAGAGAAGAGAATGGTCAACAGAAAATATTGACAGATACCATGAAAACTGCAAAGATTGGGAAAGCAAAGAAGAAACTGTAGATATGATATGGCAAGAGATAAAAGAAAAAGTAAACGAGGCAACACCGAAAATAAAGAAAAAAAAGTGGAAATGGAAGATAGGAAAGAAACTATGGCATGATCAGCAATGGAATTTAAAAAAGCGAGAGGTTAGGAAAATACTTAAAAAGTGGAAGAAGGGAAGATGCACTAAACAGGAATATATTGAGAAGAAAAATGACTATAAAGAATGGTGTGGAGAAAAAAAGAAGGAGTTTGAAAAAATAGAAGAAGAGAAACTACGAAATATCAAGACAGAAAAGGAAGTGTGGAAGTATATAAATAAGTATAGGAAAAAAAGAGAAGGTATAAGCGAAGACATAACAATGGATGAATGGAGAGAACACTTTATGGAAAGATTTGATGGGAAAGAAGATAGAGTAATAATGGAAATTGAAATTGAAGAGGACAAGGAAGAGATGGCAGAGGAGGAAGAGGAACCAAAAGGAATTAGTAGAGAAGAAATAGCAAAGCAGATTAAAAAACTAAAGATTGGGAAAGCACCAGGTGAAGATTTATTAGAGAATGAAATTTGGAAATACATGCCAATACCAATAGGAGAAGCTTTTTGTAAAATGATAAATAAATTATGGGAAGAAGGAGGAATACCAGAGCAGTGGAAGATTGGAGTCATTAGTGCAATATACAAGAAAGGGGAAAAGAGTGAAGTTAAAAATTATAGAGGGGTTACTTTGATGGACACAGCGTACAAAATTTATGCAGGAATATTAAATGAAAGATTAATAGAAGAAATAGATGAAAAATTAGAAGAGAGCCAGCTAGGATTCAGAAGAGGAAGAGGAGGAATGGATGCAGTGTACGTGTTAAATCATATAGTAGATAAGGAATTAGGAGACAAAAAGGGGAAGGTTTTCGCATGTTTCGCGGATTTAAAAGAAGCATTTGATAGAGTGGATAGGTCATTATTGAGAGAAAGTCTAGAGAAAATAGGGGTAAGCAGAAGGTTAAGATCAAGGATAATGGAAACTTACAAAGAAACAATAAATGTAGTTAAAGTGAAAGAACAGTGTTCAAGGAAGTTTTGGACTACGAGAGGAGTTAAACAAGGGTGTCCTTTGAGTCCGACGCTTTTTAACATCTATTTAAAGGATTTGGAGGAAGATATGAGGGAAGGACAAGTAGGAGGAGTAACAGTAGGGAATAGAAAAGTGTGGGTAATTGTGTTTGCAGACGATATAGTGTTACTAGCATATGGAGAAGAAGAATTGAAATACATGTTAAAAAGATTAAAAAGGTACTTAAAGAGAAAGAAAATGATGTTAAGTTCTGAAAAAACGAAGATTTTGGTATTCGAGAATGGTAAAAGGAAAACAAAAAGAGAGTGGATTTGGGAAGAGGAACAATTAGAGGAGGTTAAGGAGATGAAGTATTTAGGATATGTCATGCAGAAGAATGGAGGAGCAGTGAAACATATAAATGAAAGGAAAAAGAAGGGAATGATAGCAATGAAAACTACGTGGAGCATTGGGGAAAGAATTTTTAGGCAATGTTTTTTAAGAAGGATAAAAATGTACACAGCTCTAGTAGAGAGTGTGGCACTTTTTGGGGCAGAAGTATGGGGATGGAAAAAGGATGAAAGTTTAAATACGATCACAAGAAAGTACATCAAATGGATATTGGGTTTAGACTCAACAACGCCAAACTACATAGTGATGGAGGAGTGTAATGTGGAAGAGTTGATGTTGAAAGCATTGAAAAGAGCATTAAGGTATGAGGAAAGAGCGAGAAAATCAAAAAAAGAACTAGTAAAGGAATGTTTAAAAGAAAAAGAAAGTGAGGGTAGAAGATGTAGTGGAGGCAAGTGGGCAAAGCTAAGAAAAACAGTATTAGAAGAAATAATAGGAAAAGTGGGGCTAAAAAATATAAACAAAGAAGAAGAAAGTCTAGAAGAGTTGGTAATAGAGAAAATAGCTGAAAAAGAAAAAGAAAAAAGAGATAAGAAGATTGAAGAATCGAAGTACAATGAATTATACAAAGATGTAAGAGAAGACCAGAGACCAGGGTATTTGAGCAATTATATGATGAGGTATAAAGACAGAAGAATGTTAGCGAGATATAGATGTGGAAACGAAATGAGAGCAAAAGACTATTGGAAGGTGGAAGAAGAAAAAAGTTGCAGAATCTGTGGACGAGAAGTGGAAAATATGTCTCATGTGTTAAAAGACTGTGCGAGGACAAAAACAAAGGAGGAAATACAAATAATACTAGGAGCTGAAGGACAAGGATTAGAAATATTGAGAACAATTAACCGAGAGAGAGAACGAGAGAAAGAAAGAGTTAACGAGGACGGATAAGGCAGGGCTAGAAGTGTAATAGCGAACAGAACTCACTAAAACCTTCTTATGTGTGATTTTAAGTATTTATAAAGTAAAGTTCTAATATAGGTAGTAAAACTGTTGAAAATTGCATGCTTATTTTGAGTTTAATTTTGCTATAAATAATTATTTTGTTTTGTTCGATTTAATTGAAGTTGAAATAATATTCTAATTAATAATAATCTAATGTATAGAGAAATGTATACTGGAAGTTCGTCCAAAGCCGAAAGGCAAGGACTATGTATAAATAAAAAAATGAAAACATTCTTAATCTTTATTTAATGCCTTAATATATTGCTTAACAAGTCCTAACTTTATATGCAGAGGTGGAAGAAGGACTTTTGAAGGATCGACCAACGGCTTGTGTATAACATTCTTTTTCCCAGGTTCAAGTGACTTTCTGCTTGGCCAACTTTTTTTAATGTAGTGGTTTGTCCGATCTCTGCTGTCCCACTCACACAAGAAGCACGGCATTTTCGTAAAACCAGATTGCTGTCCTAGCATGATGGTTATGATTTTTAAATCCCCACAGATTTGCCATTTATGCTCAGAATAGTTAATTTTATTTAGTATCACAACTATCTTTCCATTGTCTTCTTTTGTAATTATTGAATACGCTACAGGTATTGAAGCATATTTATTGGTATTATGCAATAATACAGCTTTTAAACTTTTTTTTGAGGAATCAATAAACAGCCTCCATTCATTAATCCATTTATATTTGGGCAATATACTAAAGAAATGTCTTCTTGGTGAACAAAATATTTTCTAAATTCCTTCTCCCTATCTCGATAAGAAGAAGATTTTACATTACCTGAAGTAAAGGTTCTGCTTTTCAACCATGAAGCTAAATACTCAGATCCATCTTTAGGCAGTCCTAAATTTCTGACCAAATCATTTGGTTCTTCTTGATTAGCTTTAACTGGTTTCCATTTTTTTTTTTTTTTTTTTTTGAGAATAATAAGCCGCGTAATTGTCATCGCTATTTTCACTTTCTCTGAACTCTTCACTATCATCTATGCTTTCTATCTCCTCTTCAGATTCGACTTTTATACTATTGTCACTTTTTAATATCATTACCTCATCTTCATCACTAGACTATCCAGGATTCATATTTTTATTCTCGCTCCTATCTTATAAAGAAAAAAAAATTGGTTTCGAGACACTTGAAACCTTTGCATACGAATAATTTACTTCTTTCTTTATATTTATTCCATTTAAATTCGTTTTGCAAAAATAACAATCTTCCAGAGTAACTGGTTTTCTCCATATACATGGGACCTTAATTGATTGCTTCACTTAATTTTTTACCATTTTAACGCAAATATTGCATATTTTTTTGGGATACTTTCTTAACAAAATGAATGAAAATGAAAAAACAACTTGGCTCAGTTTTAAAAATGTGGTGGAAAATTTTTTAGGAAACAATAATAGTTTGAATTACAAAGAAATAGTAGCAGATATGGTGACAACTTTTGGAAAAATGGGTTGCTTGATGAACCTAAAGTTACATTTCTTGAATTCTCATGTAGAATTCTTTCCAGAGAATCTTGGAAATTACAGTGAGGAGATGCAGAAGATGTTAAGCGTAAAAGACAAACGCTACATCGATCATTTAAATCTAAAACAGTACGATACCACAGAAACGTACCTTAGAGAAAAGTCATAATATAGAGTTAATTTTGCCATTTCTGACACAAACTTATTTAAAAAAAATCCACAAAATTTTTTGTGTATTTCACAAACTGAGCAATTTGTGGAAAATATCATCTCCATTTGTAGATGGCACGAAAATTTCTCAGAATTACACAGAAGATTTTTTTCCGTGTAATATCACATTCTGATTCCTCGGGATAAAATACAAAGAAAAGCACTAGCGTATTTTCTCAAAACAATTTAAAATTTGTATTTATCTTCTTAAGCAGACGTTTAAAGGTTTTTTAGTTTATCTGAATAATTTTAATTAAAGGATTAAATCTAATATCCTTTTCAGACTCAGCGGGAAAAAATTAAGTAGGAAATCACTGGCATAGTGTCACAGTAAAAAAAATTAGATTTTTTTGGTAATTTTGAGCATTTTTTGAGCAGTTTTTTGAGGTTATCTCACAAACTTTAGCCAAACTGACACTTCTAACTTCGGACTTGGATTGAGCGCAAAAAATTACATGGGAATTCACTAGTGTAGTGTCTCGGCGAAATCTTTTTTGGAATTTGGCTCTAATTTGTGTTTTTGAGCACTTTTTTGATGTTATCTCAAAAACTTTAGCCAAACTGACACTTCTAACATCGGACTTGGATTCAGCGCAAAAAATTACATAGGAATTCACTAGTGTAGTGTCTCGGCGAAATCTTTTTTGGAATTTAGCTCTAGTTCGTGGTTTTGAACCGTTTTTTGAGGTTATCTCAAAAACTTGAGCCAATCTGAAACCTACTGAAACCTCTTTTTTAGCCTTCTTAAGAATCAGATATCTTAAAAATTATGTAAACGATAAGTTTAAAAAAGAAAACTTCTGTTTTTTTTACAATTACACGTAATAGAAAAAGAAAAATAAACAGTTATCAGTTTGTTTTATTTTCTTGTGGTTTTTTCGCTGTAGAATTTGCTTTCACTTGTTATTCTTATTTTATTTGTTCTATGCTTAAATATTCGTAATAGATAATAAAGATAATTTGTTGAATACAAAAATTAACCGAAACACACAAAAAACAGTAGAAAAAAGGGAGGAAAATCCATTTAACATTTAGCCCCAGGGTCAGAATCCGTTAAGTTAGCACGCATAGAGAAAAATAAGATTTTTCTTTTTTATCGAAATATTGAAAAAATTATTATGTTAGATCCTAAAAATGTTTATACCAAACGAAAAATGTAAACACTTTTTAAATAAAAGCTTATTTTTCTTTAAAAATGAAAAATTGAAGGTTACGAAATCATGTAGTGAACATCCTATTTTTGATTAATAATATCATCGAAGAAATTAAAATTTATTTTATAATATTATGGCTAATAAACGTAGAAATTCATCGAGTTTCACATATATGAAAACAAGATTTTTTCAAAATTTGACAGCAACAGCTCTCAGACGAAAGACAGTGGAATTACCCTTATACACTAAATAAAAATTTTATTAGTACAAATTTTTAGCACTGTGAGCCAAAACTTTTGCAGCTGGGGTGTCAGGGTCATTTTTTAAATATGTTTTCCAAAAAAAAGGAATTCACCAATTATTATTATTATTATTATTATCAAACTACATATGTGTACTTAATTTTAACATCATAAGTAAAAAAAATCTGGGCGCCAAGGGGGGAACAGTCGTCATTTAATCCAATTTTTTTTCCAAAAAATCGTGGATTTTGGATAGTAAACACTACAGAGCTGGGTAAAATAGTTTTACAAATCTATTTGAAATATAACATGTAAAATGGTTCTGAAAAAACCATTTAAAATGGAAAATGGTTTCCTATTTTCTATTTGAAATGAAAATGCACAATGGTTTTTCAATTTACTCATTAAATAATAATTAAAATTAATGTTTGCACCAGACCAGAATAAAAGAACAATTAACAAATTAATTTTAATAACTATTTAATAAGTAAATTAAAAAATACGAATTATCTAACGTTAAGATTTCCACGTCCTTTTAAGTAAAATAAGTGGGTCATTCTCTGTAAAACGGACCCCTTTCCCTTCTGTCCAAAAAGTGTTTAAAAATAAATGACCGTTCTATTTAAAAAATTGCAACTTTGGAACTTAAGTTACTTTAGCTGTATGACTTTTTTTAATTAATAATTTTTGAAGACAATATATTGTTATAAATTTAAAAAAAGTTAACTATAAAAAATTAAATTAATTGTTTCAAAAAATTTTAATTTGATCTGATTCGCCTCAAACTTGTTACTCGGAGGTTTTTGAGGTCGCTGATTACGAATCTGAAGTTACTATTAAGAAATTCAAAATGGCGGATCCAAAATGGCGGACACCTTTTTAAATTTTGATTAGATTGGCTTCAAACTTGTTACGCAGGGGTTTTGGGGGTTTTGAAGGGTTTTTAATGAATAGGAAATCATTTGGTGGTCGAGTGACCAAGATATTAAGTGATAACCTGAGCCAATCAACCCTTAAAACTCACCCGAGTTTTGAATCTGCTATATTAAATTTCCAAAAAGTTACTTTGGATTCGTAATTAGCGAACCCAAAAACCTTCGAGTAAGTGAAACGTTGTTTTGGTCGAAATGTTTGTGTACATACTATACTTCAAAAATGCGCATAAAATGGAAAATGGAATTTCAAATGCAAAAAAGGTTGCAAATCTATTTGAAATGGTAAATTAAAAATGGTTTTCTGATTCCTATTTGAAATGGAAAATAGCATTTTGCATTTCAAATACGTATTTGAAATAGATCCATTTCAAATACTTACCCAGCTCTGAAACACTATGAAAACCGCCTTTACGAAAGTTTTCTATAATTTTCCTGTAATCTACACGTGAATCTACATACGTGTACCAAATTTCAGCATCCTAAGTCAAATAGTTTGGAAGATTATGGGGGGGGGGGGGACATGGTCATTTTTTCTAATTTTTTTCACAAAATCGTACTTTTTGGTTAGTAAGCACTATGAAAACCGCTTTTACGAAAGTTCTCTATAATTTTCCTGTAATATTCACGTAAATCTACATACCTGTACCAAATTTCAGCATCCTAAGTCAAATAGTTTGGAAGATTGGGGGGGGGCATGGTCATTTTTTTGTATTTTGGGGCAAAAAAAGTGGTTTTTGCTGGATTTCGGCATGTTCATTTGCTCAAATCGCGTTTTCCATATCATTTTTGTAAATCCAAGGTGAAATTACATACCGCAAAACAGGCTAATTTCGCTCAAATTTTCATGTTTTTTTTAAGGAAGTATAGGAAAAAGTTAATAATAAATTTTGGTACTGCAAATATGTAATCTGTGGTTCTTCCTCTTTAATTTCACAAAGTAGAAAAATTACTATATATTGCGTAAACCTATTTAATATACCTTTTTACTGTGAGCGAAATTACACCTCAATGTGGGGTAATTTCGCTTAACTTTAATGACTTTAATTTTTAACAACAAAAATGTGTTAGTTTACAAACTATAAGGGGCCATTCATTAATTACGTAAGCATCTCGGGGGGAGGGGGGGTTTCAAAAATCTCTACATATGCTTACGTTGGGAAGAGAGGGGGGGGGGGGTGTAAAATCAAATCTTACGTAAGATTTAACTATGTATGGAAATTCACCTGGGAGCACGATATAAAGTTAAGGTGAATTTACACACCTTAACTGGTTTAAGGCTGTCTGTTTGGCGGTCGACGACCAACAGATTCTGCAATAGAGTAAGAAAAACAGACAGTATATGTGTCTCTTTTACTCCAATGTAATTACTGGCGGTCAACGACCCACCAACAGAGCTGTAAATGCTCCTTTAGCCGTCACTTTTGGCCGAAAGAAAATTGACTGTAATCGTAATTAAATGCGATTACGGATAAGGAATAAAAATTATATTATTATTTAAACAATCTTTAAACAAATGAATAGGGTTAACTACCAACATATTTGTAGGTTCCATGTGAACAAAGTTGCTATAGCTAACAAAAATAATTTGCTTAAAAATGTTTAAATACTAATTTAATTTTTATTCCTTACCCGTATAATCACATAAAAATTAGTTAATTGCAAAATTAGGAAAAAAACTTCATATTTGTATGTGCTTTGTGTAGAAAATTGGTGAACAATATTTATTTGTTTAAACAATGTTTTAATAATGGTTATTTTTTGTTTCACTAAATATATTATTTAATTTATTACTAACAAAAACAAAAACTAGGTGAAAATTATGTCCATTTCATGGACACTTCACTTCCAAGTAAGCAAAATAATTTGCTTCCTCATAGATGAAGCAATAAATTAATAATAATATATAAGTTAATTGGGAAAGTTATTAAAAATAAAAAGAATTTTTAATGCAAAAAAATGAAAAAATATGAATTACTTTACGAATTTTTTATCAAGTATAAAAGTTATATAGGTCAATTGATTAGTTTTTAGATAAGAAATTTGATTTTTGTATTCATTAAGGGTGTTCCAAAGTTAAGCTAAGCTATGACAAAGACAGATGATATATACCAAACGTCAATTTTTACACATAAATTTTTGGCACAACACAATACTTGACATAAAAATGCAACATCAACGAGAAATTGTACATATTTGTAGTTTCTAAATCACTTAGAACTATTTTATTTTATTCCCGAACAAGGCTACAATGTGTGCTAGAAAATTCGGTTGCAATGAAAGCAGATGATTGAAACAAAGATTGAGTATACTTTGACATCGCTCTGGAATACCCTTAAGTTGGAAGTTTAGACTGAAAAAAATTTTGGCAAAAAATGATTTTTTTTTTGAAGGAAAGAGGTGCTCAAAAAAATTTAATTGGGTATTTTCAAAACTCTCTGTGTTCAAATTTAGATATTCATGAGGTTAATAAGTCATCCAAATTTTATTGAAATCCGCTGAAGCGTTCTCGAGATATCCTGTCAACAAAAAATGGTATACACACACATACATGTGGACATTTGCTTTGGAATGAAAATTTACGCTGTTTAGATAATTTTAGGTAGTCGATTTAGACTATTTTCGGAAAATCGAAAATCTTAACGTTCACAAAGATTCCTTTATGAGGAAGCAAAATTCGACAATTTTTTTTTTAATTTCTTAACTTTTTAGTTTATTTAAAAATGCTACAATTTTTCAACAATAAATTGTTTAAACAAATTAAACATTTATCATAACATTGAGAAAAAACTTTTCATTGGTCCTAGTAAACTAAAAAAAATAATAAACTTTTTTTCGCATGACAGAAGTCAAGCAGACCCCAGTTTACGCCAAATAATATCTTATTCTTGGATCAAGCATAAGTACGATTTCTTTCAACACAATCAATGTAAATAACACATTTTTATTCTTCGCAAAAGAAATCCTCTTTTCTCTGTGAATAGTCGTAAAATACAATTCGTAAAAAATGTTTATGAACTTAATTTTTTTTGCTACATACAAATAAAAGTCCGAGCGCGTATACAAAAATTTTCGGTATCGCGAAAGTTAATATTGTTTAAAATTTCGTCGTTTATTTCATGTTACCTAAGTAATTCTCTTTTGTAGTTTTCTGATAGATTTGTTAAATTACCTACTTTTAGATCGTTTTCAATATAATCGTTTATTTAGTTTATTGGATTACGCAAAGTATTCCATTTTAAGATTTTTCCCTAATAGCACTGAACGTTATTTAACCTCCAGATAACGTTACTTTTTAATGTCCGGGACGTTAAAAAGTAACGTTGCTGAAGGTCTATTTAACGTTAAAATGTCCTTGGCCATTTAACGTTCGCCTGGAACGTTATAGAACGTTACTTTGTGACCTTCAATGGACATTCAAAAATGTTTAAAAAATTAAATAACATTAATGCTATGCGCAGTAGTTTTCTATCACAACTAGAGCTGCGCAGTTGATCTTAGCGACCACTGTTCTTAAGAAGTAATAACATTATCAACATTGATTACAATTAATAAAAAAATTTTCAGACTTTCTTTAACATTTTTCCGCAAGCCGCACTGCGATTTTTTGAATGTCCATTGAAGGTCTTAAAGTAACGTTCTATAACGTTCCAGGCGAATGTTAAATGTCCGTTCAGTGCTATTAGGGTTAGAAATCTTACGTTTAATTATGCTATCTATTTTGCAAAGACTGAATTAATATTTTTTAAAAAATAAAAATCTTTAAATTATATAAAATAATTATGTGTTTCAGTGCAATTTAACTTTTTCTGATGAAAGCATACTTTTAAACGAATTTAAGGGTAGTTATACAAAAATCTTACGTAAGAATAGGGGGGGGGGTCCGCCAAATCTTATGTATGCTTACATGGAAGAGGGGGGTGAAAATTAGCAAAAATCATGCTTACGTAATCAATGAATGGCCCTTTACGGTATGCTTACCAAATTTGAAGACTCTAGCTCATATAGTTTAGAAGTTAGAGGGGGTGCGAAAACGGACCTACATAGTGATTTTAATAGGGTTCCGTTTTACGGTACGGAACTCTAAAAAATGGACAAATTTTCAGTTTTCAGGGTCTGTCATCTTAAATTTTTTGAATTTTTAGTCAAAAACTATTCTTTTAATTTTTTACTCGGCAAAAAAGTTAGATCAAATTGGTTGAGAATAACCCGCAATTTCCAATTTTGGCCGAAAAATTGCTATATTTTGAGAAAATATATTCGCGGCATTTGTTTTTACTTGGCGGCGATTCGCTATCACGAATCTTGATCTGAAAGTAGATTTAGCAAATTCAAAATGGCGGATTTTAACTTTCTAAAATCTGACCTCGAAGTCGTAAACAGCGACACAACAAATGCTCGAGTCGCAAGTCTCAAAATAATTTGAACGGTCTTAAGAAAAAAATCGTCTACAACATTGAATCCGCCATTTTGAATTTTTGAAACCTGATTTCAGATTCGTATTCAGCGACCCCGTAACCCCCGAGTAACAAGTCTCAAGCGAAATTGAACAGTTTTCCCTCCACTGGCGAGCAAACCCAATATTGGGTGGTCCAGGCACCCAATATTAAAGTAGTTAAAGCACTCCTAATTCAACGCCGTTTTGTAGGCTCGCAATACTTGGTACTTATGTTTAAAGTACTATTTCTCGGAAATTTCTTCGGTGAACACTCGTGAGTGCGAAAGGTCAAATGACAAGTATATAATTTAAAAATAAAAAATAAATAAAAAGATTGAATCCCCTACTTTGAAAATTTTAAATCTAACCTTTTATTAGTAATCAGCGACCTTTAAGTCAAAGAGTCATCAAAGTGATACCCGTGATGGGCCGGGCAGTAAAGGTTACACCATGACGCTGAGAAAATGTTTTTTGTATAAAAATAACACCATTTTTACACTTTTAATTGTCATAGTGAGAGCATTGTTATATTCACTAATACAAAACGTCTAAGCTTTATTTAACATCTTCAGAAAATAATTTTGGAATTTATAGTAAAACAAGCAAAGTAAACGCGCGCTGTTAGCGCGCGTTCAACAGCAGTACGATGTTTTATTGTTCATTACTATTATTAATTTTAATCGAACATTATTTAAATATAAATTTTTATTTTTTTAAGTGGATATACATATTTATTTAAAACATATTAAGTTGAGAAGTGATAATTGAATCTGACTCTTTTATAATACATTAATGAAAGTAAATACAAATTTTAAAAACCATACCTATAAATAAATAAAAGTAAGAATACCTGCACGCTACAACCACAAATTAAACTATGTGTGGTGGTGGCCACCCTTCAAATTTAAAAAATTGGAAAAGTCGATAATTTTAATACGCTATGAAATTCTTTGAAGAATCGAGTTTTTTTTTATTTTAACCCTTATCAAAAATCAGTATTGGCTTAAGTATTGGGATTGGGAACTTCGACTAAGTATTGGTTTCAGTATTGGAAAGTCCAATACTTTTTCGCCCAACATTGCTAAAAATTTTACTTGTTGCGCACTAAGTTTCTGCGACTTCTAGGGCTGCGCAGTAGTTTATTGTTGTACATTTGTGTATAAAGATACATGGAATGCAAAATCACAGTTTCACTGAATTTAAAATAAGAATTTTTTATTGTTGTAGTTAAAAAAATATATTGCGCGAAAAAAGTACTGATTTCCAATACTAAATCCAATACTTAATCCTATACATATCCAATTCTTATTTTTGATAAGCGAAGGTAAAGAGGGTTAAAATTATTGGATTAGATATATGAAAATATTATAAAATAGTTATAATAAATATATTCTTATATATTATTAATATTAAAATTATTAATTTTATATTAAATACATTAACATAAATTAGTGCATTGTTAAATCCTCGAGTTACCGGGAGGTTCTTTTAGAAGAAACTAAAAGTTAATCTTCAATATTGCCGAAGTAGTACGTAATATTACGTGAATATCGTAGTACTATAACATTCATCTCCTAATATTACGGGATAATCGATGTTACAGTGATATTAACGTGATACTAAAAACTCCGCATCAAGGTATCACAGCACCAGAAATTCCCTGAATTTTCCTTAAATATTGGTCCACATTTCCCGAATATTTGAACCTAATATTCAGGAAAGTTTCGTGGAAGAATTAAAGTCTCCGCCATAGGGAATATTGGACGCGAAATTTTCCAGAAATAACTTATTACTAATTTTCAGGGAATTTCCGCATCTAATATTCCTAGAATATTCAGGGAAAGTTAAAAGAAAATTTCAAAAATTTTGTTTGATCTGGTAATTAATCAAATGAATATTGAAGAAATATTAGATGCGGAAATTCCCTTAAAATTAGAAATATATTTTCAGGAAAATTTCGCGTCCAATATTCTCTATGGCGGACATTTTAATGCTTCTACGAAATTTCCCTGAATATTAGGGACACGTGAACCAATATTCAGGGAAAATTCAAGGAATTTCCGGTGCTGTCTGGGACAGGATAATGTTGAGTAACATAGAAACATAGTAATGTTACACAATAATATTAAGTTAATACTGCAGTAATATTACATATTGTACAATGTAGTAAAATATGAAGAAGACTTTTTGAAATGTATTCTAAGAGGAAAATAGCCGAAACGTTTAAGGCGTCTACTTTCTTGTTCACTTGGTTCACTTTACAAAGGTTCACAACTCGTCTGCCCAAATTATTTGTAAATTATATTTAATTGTAATATTGCCACAATGTCACTGTAATATTTCTGTAATATTTGTAATTTACTGTAATATAACCTCAACATCACCTTGTAATATTACCTTGACGCGGATATTTTAATGTCACGTTAATATCACTGTAACATCATCCCGTAATATTAGGGAATGAATGTAATATTACTAGATTAACGTAATATTACGTGCTACTTGGATGTATTTTTGCTTAAAACATATATAACATAACCTTACAAAATCTTGCTTCTAAGGTACCTTTCTTCGGAGAGCGTCACGTATTGTTAATATTAATAATATAGAATAATATTAACAATACAATAATACTATTATTTTATCATACTTATTATTATATAATCCAATAATTTTAACCCGCTTTACCTTAAAATCTAAAAGAACCCAACAGTACTTCGAAATATTTAACAAATGCAGTAAATTACATTAATAATATAAAATAATATATTTATAATTACTATTTTAAAATATTAATAATATTAATATTATATATATATACGCCTTAAAATCTAAAGGAATACCCCAGTACCTCGAAGAATTTAAGAAAGCACTAATTTATATTAATATATTTAATATAAAATTATCGTTAATATTAATAATATATGTGTACGTCCGCATGAGAAGGGACCACTTTAGCACTATTGGACTTATCTACATCACCACATTCTTAATTAAATTTTGAACATTTTTAGAGGTCTTAGACTCTTTTAGATGAAAATTTTAACAAAGTTACAAACATTCAAAGTTAGAAGTGTCAAAACCCTAGGTTTGAGAGGATCACCTGCATTTCCTCCAAAACCCATTTGACCAAACTTGTAATTGCCCGAAATTTAATTGTAAAAAATTTTAATTCTCCAAACTTGCATTTATCAAAATTTGCAATCCCCCGAACTTGCATTTGTCCGAACTTTTAACTTCCCTAATTTGCATTTGTCGTAACTTTGAAATTAACGAACTTGCATTTGTCAAAACATTCATTTACCCGAACTTGCATTTGTCCATACGTTAAAATCACCGAATTTGCATTTTTCAAACTTCAAAATCACCGAACTTACATTTGTTTGAACTTTGAAATTCCTGAAATTGTATTGGTCCGGACGTATAAATTAACGAATTTGCATTTGTCCGAACTTTGAAGTCGGAATTTTAAAATTCCTGAAATTGCATTTGTCCGAACTTTGAAATCACCGAACTTACAATCTGTTAAATCCTTGAATTTGCATTTGGCCGAACTTTTAAATCACCGAACACGCATTTGTCAAAACATTCAACTCTCTGAACTATCATTTGTCAGACCCTTTAACTCACCGACTATGCAAGTCACCGAATTTGCATTTGTCAGGCCCTCAGAAAGTAGCCTCTCTAAAGAAGTCTTCTGATTGGTTTGTAATGTTTCCGGGAAAGTTACCCACCAATCAGAAGACTTCTTTAGATAGGTTACTTTCCGAGAGTCTGACAAATGCAAATTCGGTGACTTGCGTAGTCGGTGAGTTAAAGGGCCTGACAAATGATAGTTCGGAGAGTTGAATGTTTTGGCAAATGCTCGTTCGGTGATTTAAAAGTTCGGCCAAATGCAAATTCGGTGATTTTAAAGTTTGGAAAAATGCAAATTCGGTGATTTTTACGTATGGACAAATGCAAGTTCGGTGATTTTAAAGCTCGGACAAATACAAGTTAGGGGATTTAGAAGTTTGGAGAAATGCAAGGTCGGGGGATTTCAAATTCTGATAAATGCAAGTTCGAAGAATTACAAATTTGGACAAAGAAATTTCGGGCAATTACAAGTTCGGTCAATTGTGTTTTGGAGGAAATGCAAGCAACCCGTTTTCAGAAAAACGAGTTGAAATTTCAAGATTACCATTATAAAAATTAAAAAAAGAATTGTTTTGTGTTTTTAATTACCATAAAATTGTGATAAACGCATGATTAGATGTGGGACACTACGTAGCTTGTTTTTCAGTAATAATAAAAAATTCGAAAATCTAAACCTCTTTTAGAAAAAGTCGAATATCTCGGAAAGTAATATCTACGAAGTGGGCCCTTTTCATGCGGACGTACACATATAATAATATATAGGTAATCTTAAAATTTTAATCCAATTAACCTTAAAACCTTCAAGAACCTACAAAAATCAAACAATGCACTAAAGTTACCGACCTTTTCATTTTTTCAATAACGAAGTACCTCTACATAATGTATAGAAATGAGGCAAAATTCCTGAACTGTTTAGGTGAAAAAATAAAATTTATTTAATTTCGCTTAAACTTTGCTAGAGTGTTTTCACGCACTGTTTCCCTGTCAAAAATATAATGTGAGAACCATGTTTTAATAGTGTTTCGTTCAGTGTTTACTTGGTGTGAGGTGGGTGTTAACGAACCCAATTGAGTGTGTTTCATCCATGTATATTGTGTAACGAAGTGTTTCGTTACTTAAAGGTTTAAGTATTATTAGTATTAAGTTGAATAAGTTGAATAAGGGAAAACTATTAGTTAAACATCGGCGCCTGGGTTCGACTTTTCTTGAGACGAGCCTGACTGACGTTTTTCCGCTAATAAGTAATTTCCCTCGTAAATTTTGGTTGATTTCTTGGTCGTTGAATATTCTGAATTCAGCAGTCACCTCTCCCCTTTTCCATCTGCGCCAGTCGTCAGTTTTCACGTTACAGGTTTAAATCCGTGAGCAGCGTGACAGCCAATCCTAGACGAAGGACGGACAAGAGGGCGGAGGGTGAATAGGAAGTCGAAGGAGAGGAACTAAATTTCGGCAGGTAAGGTACAGCGGGACGAGAGGAACGTCGACACGTGCTATTTCACTTTTAATCGGGCTATTGTCGAAGATAGTTGTGTTGGAAAGAGAACTCTTAATCGAGCGGTCAAAACGTGTGTACGAAAACTTGTCGCGTGTGATTTGATTAAACTGTTTGAACTGTTGGAACTTTATGTAGTTAACTCTTAACTAGATTTAAATAATTAAAGGAAAGTTTTGTGTAACTTGTGTCGTTTTATTGAGGTGTTAAGCACCCCCTTTGAATAATCCAGTTCCTGGATTTCGCACCGGAATCGTTTGGTTTTCCACGTGGTGTCCATCTTGTGTCCTGGTGTCAATAAGTTGCGTGAATCGTCGTACATCTTCGTCGCCATCGAGGATGAATTTCTCATGGAATCTCCCCTGAGGTTATCAAAATTGGGTTGTGTCGTTGTTGTGTGTCGTTTGTTCGAGTAAAGTTAAAATAATAGAGTAAGTTGGCCTGTTAATGAAGGTTAATAAAAGCCACTACATTCAATATTTCATTAATAAAAGTACTGTATTACAATTGGAACGCTTTAGTGTTTCATAAACACTTTAATTATTTATTACATGTCAGTTGTTTGTCAGAAATGTGTTCCAGATTCACGAAAAGTCTGTTGAATAGTTGTTGTAAAGCATTCTAGAAGCAGTCTTTGAACACTTATTTTATAATGTTAACACACATTTAACACTTTCTTCACACTGATTTTCAACTTTTGTTGCAGTATTACAAAGCTTTTATGATCGTTAAAACAATGTTTACACCAGTTCAAATTGCGTGTTCTTTGATCGCTGAATAACGTTTGCAATAGTTAATATAGTTAAACTTTAAATTTATGCGTAAAAATTGATAAATCATTCGCTGTGGCTATTCGTCCTGCTAGTGGGACGAATAAGCGACGGTTCTTATTTGTCCCGTTTCGAAAAATAAAGGAGTGGGGTGACGGGACAAATAAAAACCGTCGCTTATTCGTCCCGTCACACAATAAATGTACTAATTCAATGTTCTGTTATTAAAAAAGTGTTAAATATTTTTAAATATAACTCAATAATTTAACCTCAAAATACAGGTATACCGAAATACCAAAATAGGTCAAATATTCAAGTCCGAACTTAACATTAAATCCACTATTAAACGTCAGACAATCAAAATTATTTTATGAAACAGCGCGAAATTCAAAAATGAGAATTTAAAGATCAATTTGTAGATTATAATTATATATTCTTATTATTTTCTTTAGTAAACTTTTTTACTTTCACTAGCGAAATTTGCGCACGATTAGTTTTCCATATATTTTAGAAATTAAACTTTAATAAAAATAAAGCAAATCGACGCATAATATTTATCTAATAAGGATTATTGTCATGAGTTTATTAAATTTGTACACTGTTTTTCAATTATGCACCAGTTATCGATTATTTTTTTCAAATTACAATTATTTTTGTTATTGTTCAATTATCTTCTTGTAATTTCAATTATTTTTTTTAAATTTCAATTGCGTTTTTCAATCTTCAAATTATTGTCAGGAATATCTTAATACACAATTTTTGTTATTTTCCAATTATTTTTTTTATTTTTGACATTTTGTTTTTACAAATTGCAATTATTTTATTTAATTTTTTTATTGTCATGAACTTTTACATTTCTTACACCTGTTTTCAATTATTTTCATCATTATTTCTATTAATGTTAGGAATTTATTAATTTTTTTAAACCTTTTTAATTATTTTCTTCAAATTTCAATTAATTTCTTCAACTTTCAATTATTTTCCTCAAACTTATAATTTTTCCTTTAACTTTACAATTATTGTCTATAATTTTTTAATTTTTACACCAGTTTTGAATTATTTATTTCAATATTACAATTGTTTTGTGAAGTTTTCAAGTATTTTCTTCAAATTTTTAATTTTATTTAAAATTATCAATTATTTTTGTTATTTCTCAATTATTTTTTCAAGTTTCAACTATTTTTGTCAATATTAAAATATTTTTGACATTTTGGAATTATTTTCTTTAAATGTCATTTTCTTCAATCGTTTTATTTATGTCATTATTCAGTTAGTTTCTTCACATTTTAATTATATCGTCAATTTGCAATTATTTTATACAATTTATTAAATAGTGTATTAATTATTTTATTTTTTTACTTTATTTTTAAATATATTTCTCATTTTTCAATAATTTTTTTCTGAATTCCAGTTATTTTTGTCATTATTCAACCATTTTCTATACATATACATTTTTTGATATTTTTTAATTATTTTTTTCAAATTTCAATTATTTTCTTGAAAATTCTATTATTTTTTTTTCAATTTTTCAACTATTATCTAAAAAGTGTAATTTTTACACCAGCTTTTATAATTATTTATGTCATTATTTCAATTAGTTTCTTAACATTTTACTAGAACCCTGCGCCGCCGCGCCACGCCGATGCCGATGCTCATTTACTACGTACACCAGCGCGCCGCTGATAGACTATCGATCGGCGTGTCGGCGTTCATCGGCGTTGTTTTGTGAAAGCTAAATTTGAGTTTTTTATTATTTTTATACGTCATAATTGATTTTTTTTCTTAGAATTTGAAACTCAAAAGTTAACTTAACCATTTTTCGACATTATGTTAATTTTTTCTGAAAGACTGAAATTTTTTCTTTAATTTTCTATATTGGCTTCATATAGTACGCACTGCGAGATTTAAAACCATTTTATAAAAATTAATTTACAATGATTTTAAAAGAAGTTATGAATTTTTGAATTTATGACATTTATAACCACATTAACGTCTGAAATCCCAAAAATCGTAGCCTTACTGTGGAATATTACTACAAGTAGAAACATTTTTTTTTTAAATATGGGAATAGAGTTTCTTTACGTTTTTAGGATCGTTTTATAAGCTTGCGAGCAAATATTTCATTTTTATCCATATGCAAAACCAATATGGCGGCTTTTTTGAGAAAAATGTACAGATAAATCGACAAGTTTTTGTTTTATAATCATTATTTCTTCCCGAAAACATTCTTTTAATGTGTACCAAAGTGGCATAAACTGTTGGCAGATTAAAAATATGTTTTAGTTAATTCATCAAATTCAATATGGCGGCGACAAAATGGCGGATATTGTAAAAAAGTACAAAATTAATATCTGTTGGACCAATCTTTAAGCTTTATATTAAAATTAATTAAACTTTGTACATAGGGTTTTTTGGGTCGCAGATTATGAAGTTGTTAGTGATTTTTTAAAATTCAAAATGGTGGATCCAATATAGCGGACGATATTTCGAAATTTTCGCCCAAATTTATAAAACTTGGTATATAGGGGTGTTGGCGGCGCTGATTACGAATCAGTTAATAATTCCGCCATATTGGGGCCGCCATTTTGAATTTTGAAAAAGTATTAATCGGCGCGCCGCCGTACGCCGATTGTTTTTTAGTTGAACGCCGCCGCCGTT
The DNA here is from genome assembly GCA_037103525.1 of Ganaspis brasiliensis. NCBI lineage: Eukaryota > Metazoa > Arthropoda > Insecta > Hymenoptera > Figitidae > Ganaspis > Ganaspis brasiliensis. Next base: position 407,056 of record JAZKLR010000401.1, read on the forward strand.
AAAATTTTCCTCGGCGCAGGGTTCTACATTTTACTTATTTTTTTAATATCTCAATTATTGTCTGAATTTTGTTTCAAATTTAAATTATTTTTGCAATTCTTTAATTATTATTTTGTAACTTAAATTATTTAATTACTTTCTACATATTTTAATTATTTTTGCGATTTTTTCATTGTTTTTTTTTAAATTTGAATGGCTTTTCCTGCTGGCGCCTCCCAATTTAATATCAGTAATATCAAACTCTTTATTGCTTATTCACTTTTTTTTTATTAAAAAACTTACTATTTAATTACTTTTTTTATTTAAAATCTCCCTATTTACTCACTTTTTTTTACTTAAAAACTTATTATTTACTCACTTTTTTTAAATTAAAAAGTCTTCTTTTCACTATTTTTAATTTTGCTTTGTTTTATTTATTATTAAAGTTTAATTTCTAAAATATATGAAAAACTAATCGTGCTCAAATTTCGCTAGTGAAAGTAAAAAAGTTTACTAAAGAAAATAATAAGAATCTATAATTATAATCTACAAATTTTTCTTTAAATTCTAATTTTTGAATTTCGCGCTATGTTTCATAAAATAATTTTTATTGTCTGACGTTTAATAGTGGATTTACTGTTAAGTTCGGACTTGAATATTTGACCTATTTAGGTATTTCGGTGTACCTGTATTTTGAGGTTAAATTATTGAATTATATTTAAAAATATTTAACACTTTTTTAATTAGAGAACATTGAATTAGCACATTTATTGTGTGACGGGACGAATAAGCGACGGTTTTTATTTATCCCGTCACCCCACACCTTTATTTTTCGAAACGGGACAAATAAGAACCGTCGTAAACACAGCGTAAATCATTTAAGAAAATTAATTTATTGAACCAGAAGCAAAAGATAATTGTAAAATAAAAAAAAATTCGGTTTTTTTCTTATTCAGATTTATTTTACACCAGTTCAACCTCTCCCGTTGAAGGTCTGGAGGTCTGGAACTGTTGTACACTGTTTGACGTTCATATTTATTTTTATTTGAGATTTTCGAATTTCATTATAAAACATCTGACTGTAGCGATATCACGGAGACGGTCATCCATCTAACTTCTAACCACGCCTGACTTCGCTTAACTCCGTGCCCACACAGCACAATTCCTTGCCTGAAGTTTGAGCGAAGTTTGCATTTGACATTTATGAAAACTTGACCTAACCAACAAAATGTCCGCTTGTGCAGAAAGTTTGACGTTTGAAACTTGCTAGAAACTTTCACTGCAAATTTCAACTTTAGGCCTTGCGCAGTTGAATTCTATAATAGCTAGGGCTGCGCAATAGATTTTTTTAAACCTCCCACAGGGGTCACAATAATGTGTTACAAATTCATTCAATCCGCAAAAAAAAAAAAATTTTACCTTTAATTCAAACTTTTCTAGAACCTTTCCTGAAACTTGCGAGGAAAGTTTTCAATTACTAACCAGGTTATACTTGCCGCAAGTTATCCCGTCAAGCTTTCTGCACAAGCGGAGATTTTGTTGGTTAGGTCAAGTTTTTATAAATGTCAAATGCAAACTTGCGAAGTTTGCAGTGCCAGCTTCGCTCAAACTTCAGGCAAGAAATTGTGCTGTGTGGGTGAGCGTTCATTCCCCTAATTGGTATCGACGGTTGAAAGAAATTTTAATTATCTTTAATATAAGCTGACTGTTCCAAAACACGATGTTGATATATAATTTTGAATAACAAAAGTTGTGAACTTGATGTTTCTATAACCTTATACAAACATCTAAATATGTGTCGGTATATAGTTTATTGTGAATTTCGTTTACTTCATAGTAAAGTGTATGATTAATGTTATACTACACAAATAAATCTTCAACTATCTGTTAAAACCATGTTTTCAAAACAGGTTGTTCACATGTAATGTTTGAATGACAACAGTTGTGAACATGATGTTTCTATAACATTATACAAACATCTAATACGTGTTGGTACAAAGTTTAAAGTGCATTTTGTTTACTTCATGACAAAGTGTGCGCTTACTGTTGCACAAAACAGATAAAACTTTTAACTTCCTATTAAAAATGTGTTCTTCAAACATGAAGTTCACAGGCAGCCGTGGCTGATTTATTGCTTATTAAAAGCTGTTGAAATTGTGTTTAGTTATATTGTAACAACATACATATGTGTAATATAAAATATAGCAGGGACCGTCCCGGAAACGACACGACACATTAAACAGCTACCGTGTTGTGTTGTGTTCGGACAAGAAACACGTAAGCAATGATGAAATGTGTTCGTGTTCAAACACGACACGTTAGAAACCGATAAATGTGTTCGTGTCCAAACACGAACACATTAGCGATGTTGAAATGTGTTCGTGTTCAAACAAGACACGTTAGAAACCGAGAAACGTGATCTTGTCCAAACACGAACACATTAGTGATGCCGAAATGTGTTCGTGTTCAAACACGACACATAAAAAAAAATAAACGAGGTCGTGTCAGGACACGTTTCCACCATCGTGTCAAACATATTGCAATCAATTAATCAAAATACATGTGCGCTGTTGTGTACTATTGTGATCGTAGCCACACATGCACAGTAGTGTAGTCACGCATTCGCAGTAATGAAATATCGTTGTCAGTCATGCGCAGTAGTGTGATAGTAGTCACACATGCACACTAGTGTAATATCGTAGTCACATATGCGCAGAAGTATGATAGTAGTCACACATGCGCAGTAGTGTAATATCGTTGTCACGCATGGGCAGTAGTGTGACAGTGGTCACACATGGGCAGAAGTGTAATATCGTAGTCACGCATGCGCAGAAGTGTGATAGGAGTCACACATGCGCAGTAGTGTAATATCATAGCCAATATCGTTGTCACGCATGCGCTGAAGTGTGATAGTAGTCACACATGCGCAGTAGTGTAATATCCTAGTCACGCATGCGCAGAAGTGTGATAGGAGTCACACATGCGCAGTAGTGTAATATCGTTGTCAGGCATGCGTAGTAGTGTGATAGTAGTCACACATTCGCAGTAGTGTAATATCGTAGTCACGCATGCGCAGAAGTGTGATAGGAGTCACACATGCGCAGTAGTGTAATATTATAGCCAATATCGTTGTCACGCATGCGCAGTAGTGTAATAGTAGTCACCCATGCGCAGTAGTGTAATATAGTAGTCACGCATGCGCTGAAGTGTGATAGTAGTCACACATGCGCAGTAGTGTGATAGTAGTCACACATGCGCAGTAGTGTAATATCGTAGTCACGCATGCGCAGAAGTGTGATAGGAGTCACACATGCGCAGTAGTGTAATATCGTTGTCACGCATGCGCAGTAGTGTGATAGTAGCCAAATATGCGCAGTAGTGTAGTATCGTAGTCACGTATGCGCAGTAGTGTAATATCGTTGCCAGGCATGCGCAGTAGTGTGATAGTAGTCACACATGCGCAGTAGTGCAATATCGTAGTCACACATGCGCTAAAGTATGATAGTAGTCACACATGCGTAGTAGTGGAATATTATAATCACCTATGCACAATAGTGTAATATCGTAGTCACGCATGCGCAACTGTATACCATGATTATCATATATGCGCAAAAGTGCACGACCGTAGCGTAACATGCGTGAAAAAGCAATATCGTAATCACTCATGCGCAGTAGTGTGATAGTAGTCACACATGCCCAGTATACTTACCCAACTAAAGTTTTTCAATTGGGTATGTACTTAGGTGGTCCAAAAAAAGTAAAGTAGGAATTATAATGCTCTCACTCCCTAGGATTTTTCTATATCATAAAAAATTACCCCCGTTTTTTTTTAAAATCAAAAAATATTTAGAGCTCGTTCAACGCGCCTAAAGTTTCCCATGTAAAGTGCATGGAAAAAAACACTTTTTCGTAGAATTGGTATAAAATCCTTGAAAATGAATATTTTTCAATAGGCAAATTATGTTTCTCTCAGGAGACTTCAAAGAATAATGCTAAATTGTATATTCTATCATTTTTTAACATTAAGGATTTTTTATAGTGTCCCAAAAACCCCCATAAATTACAAAATTACGAAATAGTCGTTAAAAAATATACCAGGGACTCGATTTAGTGGACATTTAACGAGCTCACCGAGAAATCCCACTTACTTTCAGTAGCGCACACACAAATCTAGCCCTTTAGTCATGTAATTTGTTGAAAAAGTAATATGTATGCTCAATTATAGTGTGCTTGATTATAAATATTTATTAAAAAGAAAGTATAAAGACTAAATTTAATTATGATAGTAATTCACGGTGGTCCTCGAATAATTTCAACCCTGACTTTCTGCTAACTCTGATTTTATTTTTGGGGATGTTAGGAGAATACTTCAGGACTATTTTGCAAGAAAAATTAAAATCGAAGAGTGAGCACTTTTTTTTAATTGCGATTTTTTGGTTTTTTTTTAATAATTTTTTTTTAATTTCGTATTCACTCTCTACTCATTCAATATTTCATTATAATTGTATTTTTATAAGTATATGTTACACAAAATAAAGAAAATTACAAAAATTTAATTTTTAAAACATTATATTTATGAATTAAAAATAATTTAAATGTGTCGCGAGTTATATTCACAGACTGCTCGCAATAATTTTTCAATATAATCAGGATTATTTCGTGAAACTTTATATTTATCCCATGTCATTGAAAAGTCGTAATGAACAGCTTCCATGGCTTGTTCACTGAAAAAACCTAAACATTTTTTATGTTTAGTGCAAAACTGTTTTACATGGAAAAATACTGCGTGTACTTTTGGTGTAGTTGAAATGTTCAAATTGAGATAATTATCTTTAAACTTGTCAATATACAGAGTGTATTTCGTATCTAAATTTACTGTGAAGCAGGATTTGACTATCATACATTAATTTTTTGAAAATGTCTTTTGTATCTATTTAAATTATTTTTAATTCATAAATATAATGTTTTTAAAAAAAAAGTGCTCACTCTTTGATTTGAATTTTTCTTGCAAAATAGTCCTGAAGTATTCCCCTAACATCCCCAAAATGAAAATCAGAGGTAGCAGAAAGTCAGGGTTGAAATTATTCGAGGACCACCGTGAATTAAATAAATGATTTTTATCATAATTATACATGATCATTTCAAGGCACCGCTCCCAGATACGTGCAGGGTTGCACCAATCATAATGCTCGTGACGTCACGCTCGATTTAGTGACATAGAACCGAACTGTCCACTAAACCGAGTCTCTGGTGTATTTCTTATTACTTTTATAAATGTTTTTTTTTCTAGATTTTGAATAAATAACATAAATATTGATTTTTAATCATTATTCCATGTAATTGCTAATTTGTTTAAACAAATTGTTATTGTTTATTTACAATTTTTTTCAAATTAAGCTACAGAGTTGTAACTTTTTCTCAATTTGGCAACTTTTCAAGACGAATGTATCCAATTTTTTCAACAAACTAAGAATATAACAACTTTCTTAATTATTTAACTTCAAATATTTATTAAATTTAGCTACAGAGTTGCAATTTTTCTCAATTTTGCAACTTTTCAAGCTGAATGTAACGAGTTACTAACAAGAATCTAAGATAACAATTTTAGAAATTGTTTAAACAAATTACTATTGTTTAACTTCTACTTTTTATCAAGTTGAGCTACGGAGTTGCACATTTTTATTAGTTCTGTAACTTTTCAAGACAAGTGTAACCAGTTACAAACAACAATCTAAGTAAAACTATTTTACCAAATTGAGCTACAGAGTTGCAATTTTTTTCCAATTTTGCAACTTTTCAGGACGAATGTAACCAGTTACTAACAACAATCTAAGATGTCGTGGAGAGAAGTGTCAAATTAATTCACGATTATGCGGGTGTAGCATGGTTGAAGTCAAAGTATAAGGTGAGATGACGTCAGAGGGGAAAAAAGACTCAGGGCAGTGAAAAAAGATGATGCCATTAAAAAAAGCTGATGCCCTTAGTCTTTTTCCCCCTCTGACGTCACCTCACCTTAAGGGGTCAGTATGGGTTTATTGGACATATTTTCAAGAATTTATTTTTCACATTAAAATATATTTTAATAAGCCAGGCTTTTTACACATAAACATTGATATTTAATAGTGCCAAAAAATACTTTTTATTTTTATTTTTGATTGTTTATTTCTGAGAAATAGCTGCTCAAAGTTAACCTTAAATTTTACTAGCCGACACGATATCTGGAGTTTTGATTGTCTAAAATTAAAAAATCGAGTATTTTCTTAAAATTTGGATCTGTAGTTATCACATGAACTAGGATATTTTAATTCCGATGAAAAAAAAAACAAAATGGCGGATGTTTAAATTTTTTAACTCTTTTTTACAACTTAATTTGTTTTAAAAAAGGGTTAAATATTAATGGATTTTTATAATCCTAGTTCATGCCAAAGTGGCACGTGCATAGAAGAATCCCTGAAAATTTTGAATTTTTGGCAGAGTTTTATGCAAAAAATACCATTTTTTACTCTTTTTTTTTTACTATATATATATCTTTATAAAATTGGTTCTAATTAAATAGAAAAAAAATCCTTCCCTCAGGAAAAAGTCAATGATATTGACAAGAAGTATACCAAATTTCAAGAGAATCGGTGCATTAGTTTTCAAGAAATCGTGTCCACCGCTTTCAAAAGTCGAGTTTTGAGAAGCAAGCAATTTTTTGAAATTTAAAAAAAAATAAAAATAGTAAAAAATATTTTTTTCGATTTTTTCATAATTTTGTAATTTATGGGTTTCTTTGGGTTCCTATATATTACAATTTAACTTTATTCTTTAAAGTCTCCTGGAGAGAAACAGAGTGCGGTGATTGAAAAATATTTATTTTCCAGGATTCTATACCAATTCTACGAAAAAATGTTTTTTCCCGATGCGTTTTAGGTGGTGAACTACTCATTTGAATTAAACATGAACTGCCAGGCCTGAAAAACATCAACAAGTTTGTGAAAAAATAATAAATTCCTTTTATAGAACTTTAAGATGAATATCGCATAATATGTTTGGAAGTTACATTAGACAAATTTGATTTGCATTTTTAAAATAATTTAAGTCAACGTATAGCTTTGACAAATTCAAAAACAAAGAATTTGTTATTTTTCAAAACTTCAATATCAATATCATAAACTTTTTTTGAAGTTATAATGGTAAAAATATGATTTGTAATTTTTAAACAATCTAAGTTAATAAATCTATAACATCAACAAATTAAAAAACAAAAGATTTGTCTTTTTAAAACTTTAATGAATATCGTAGACAACATTCAAAGATAGAATATTAGCAATTCGACTGCACACGTGCAGATACTACACAGTACTGCGCATATGTGACTATCATAGTAAACTTCTGATCATGCGTGACTACGATATTACTCTAATGCGCATGGATGACTATGATATTACACTAATGCGCATGGAAGACTATGCTATTACACTACTGCGCATGCGTAACTACCATGTTACACTACTGCGCATGTGTGACTACTATCACACTACTGCGCATGCGTCACAACGATATTACACTTCTGCGCATGCGTAACTACCATGTTATACTACTGCGCATGTGTGACTACGATATCACTCTACTGCGCATGCGTCACAACGATATTACACTTCTGCGCATGTGTGACGACGATATTACACTACTGCGCATGTGTGACTACGATATTACACTACTGCGCATGCTTCACAACGATATTACACTTCTGCGCATGTGTGACTGCGATATTACTCTACTGCGCATGTGTGACTACTATCACACTACTGCGCATGCGTCACAACGATATTACACTTCTGCGCATGTGTGACTACGATATCACACTATTGCGCATGCGTCACAACGATATTACACTACTGCGCATGTGTGATTACGATATTATACTACTGCGTATTTAAATCTGTCAGTGTTATTCAATGGATGCCCTGTTGTTTTTAAATACTGCAAAACGTTAAGAAAATAAGTTTTTTGGGGGCACGACACGTTTGACAATTGGGAAATGTGTCATGTTCAGAACACCACACGTTAGTCAATGTGAAAATGTGTTGTGTTCTGAACACAACACGTTTATCGATTGTTATGTGTTGTGTCCAGAACTCAACACGTTAAGCATGTGGTGAAATGTGTCGTGTTTAGAACACAACACGTTTATTGATTGAAATGTGTTGTGTCCTGGACACAACACGTTTAGTATGTGGTGAAATGTGTCGTGTTCAGAACACAACACGAAACAACACAATCATTTCGGGAAGGTCCCTGTAAAATAGTTACATTTATGTTCTTTGTGAAACGTCTAATAGTTTGTGAAATTGTAGTTATTCAACATTGAACGAACTCGGAAATCTCTTTTAAAACATATTTTATGGGTGTTTTTCTTATCTGCAAAGAAATAGTTTTCATAGTGCTTTGTGAATTATACAGCAACTAACTATTCTATGTAAAATCCGTGTTCATACTGCGTTCAATTATAGAAGCGTGTTTAATGGTATTTGGAAACACGGATATCTATGTTCCTTACTAAGAAAGAAGTTATATGCAACTAAGTTACTAAGGACCGTTGGATTTTGAGTTAGGAAGGGCCGTTAGAAGGTAACGCTTCTCTTTGGAGAGAGTGAGAAGTAAATATTTTTGCAGGTAATGAGAAAGAGAAAGGCAAATTTTCTCTCTTTTCCATTAAAGTTCGGAATGTTCTCCTTTTTCCTAAAGCTATTAACCCCTCATTATGCAAGGGTTCGGTAGGACGATAATTGGCCTAGCAGGAGGTCTATTGTTTGCATTTAGAAGAGAAATACAAGAAGAGAGAGAGAAATAGAGAAACTCAGTTTCTTTTTAACCGAGGGTCTTTACCAGGACATATGTAAAAGAAAAGAGCGCGCATAGCGCGCCATTGTTAGTGCTAATTAAACAAAAGAAAACTATTTTAGAGCATTTATAAAACAAACAATTGTTGACTCGATTTTCAACAGGGTAGTGGAAGTGTAAATACGAAATATTTTTAAATTTCATGAGATAGTATTGAGTTAAACAGTTTTAAAATTGTAAATTTCCTCAAAATGTACTTTTTTAAATTTAATATATTTCTAATTAGATTTCATAAAATTTAACACATATATAGTAGAACCCAGCGCCGCCGCGCCACGCCGACGCCGCTGCTCATTTACTACGTACACCAGCGGGCCGCCGATAGACTGTCGGCGTTCATCGGCGTTGTTTTGTAAAAGCTAAAGTTTAAGATTTTTATTATTTTTATACGTCATAATTGATTTTTTTCTTAGAATTTGAAACTCAAAAGTTAACTTAACCATTTTTTGACATTATGTGAATTTTTTCTGAAAGACTGAAATGTTTTCTTTAATTTTCTATTTTGGCTTCATATTGAACGCACTGCGAGATTTAAAACCCTTTTATAAAAATTAATTTACAATGATTTTAAAAGAAGTTATGAATTTTTGAATTTATGACATTTATAACCACATTAACGTCTGAAATCCCAAAAATCGTAGCCTTACTGTGGAATATTACTACAAGTAGAAACATTTTTTTTAAATATGGGAATAGGGTTTCTTTACGTTTTTAGGATCGTTGTATAAGCTTGTGGGCTCAGATTTCATTTTTATCCATATGCAAAACCAATATAACGGCTTTTTTTAAAAAATGTACAGATAAATCGACAAGTTTTTGTTTTATAATAATTATTTCTTTCCGAAAACATTCTTTTAATGTGTACTAAAGTGGCATAAACTGTTGGCAGATTAAAAATATGTTTTAGTTAATTCATCAAATTCAATATGGCGGCGACAAAATGGCGGATATTGTAAAAAAAAGTACAAAATTAATATCTGTTCGACCAATCTTTAAGTTTTATATTAAAATTAATGAAACCTGGTACATAGGGTTTTTTGGGTCGCAGATTATGAAGTTGTTAATAATTTTTTAAAATTCAAAATGGCGGATTCAATATGGTGGACGATATTGCAAAATTTTCGCTTAAATTTATGGAACTTGGTATATAGGGGTGTTTGGCGGCGCTGATTACAAATCAGTTAATATCGAGTATCAAGCGAATCCAATTACCTTTTCAAAAATTTTCCGCCATATTGGGACCGCCATTTTGATTTTTGAAAATGTATTAATCGGCGCGCCGCCGTATGCCGGTTTTTTTTAGTTGAACGCCGCACAGTGGTCTGAATTCCAAATCTAGGTGGACAAAAGTCGGAAAATCGATCGCTTTCAAAAATTTTTTTTTCAGTATTTTTATGTTCTATTATATCTAGAGCGTCCACTTTTGTATGATTCAATCACTAAAAAAATTTTATTTGACTGTATTAGTGCACGAACTGACGTAGACTGATGCGTAGTTTATTTTGCTCTAAAAATCGTGGCTTTAATTGAACAAAGCTAGTGACTTATTAAGTCATCCAATTTTAATTATTCCTATATGAATTTTGTAGTATGATTCACACTCTGTAAGATAGTGTAACATAAATTATTCTATTTTTAATGTTTATATTTAAAAACCGACGACAAAGGTTAGTTTGTCTGCTAAATGCATATTACAAAATTCAAAATGAAAAAAGTTAAATTGTTTAAATTTGTTTAAAAAGTTATTCATGGGAAAATGTTTATTAAGACTTAAAGTTTTCAAAACCATTAACACTTTTTGCCACTTTTTGCCACTTTTCGATATTTTCATGTTTAAAACGGTCCGTGAAACCCGAGTCTAGATGGACAAAGCTATTTGTTCAAAAAAGCTATGATGCTATTTTACACCACTTTATTATAATCTGTTTTTGAGGTTGCTGGTTGCGAATTTGAAGACAGATTGAAAAAATTCAAAATGGCAGATCCAATATGGCGGACCTGAAAATAATAAAATTAGTTTATTTTAATATAACATGATACTTCAGGGTTTTTAAGGTAGCTGATTACGAATCTGAAGTCAGATTTTAAAAATTCAAAATGGCGGATCCAATATGGCGGACCTGAAAATAAAAGAATTAGTTTATTTTAATAAAACATGGTATTTCTGGGTTTTCAAGGTTGCCGATTACGAATCTGAAGTCAGATTTTAAAAGTTCTAAATGGCGGATCCAATATGGCGGACCTGAAAATAAAAAAATTAGTATATTTTAATAAAACATTGCATTTAAGGGTTTTCAAGGTCGCTGGTTATGAATCTGTTGTTAGATTTAAAAAATTCAAAATGTCGGAGCCAATATATCGGACATTAAAATTTAAAATTAGTGTATTTTAATACATACTTTCCAATCGAAATTTTAAATTAAACCTTAAACATGGAACCGGAAATCGCAATATTTTTTTAAAAAAATGTAACCACAATAAGACAATAGTAATTATTTTTTTTTAAAATGTAATCACAATAAAACAATGGTAATTGTCTCAGTGGCGGGATCGTTTTTATCTCGTAAAACAAACGAATGCTAAATGTATAAGAACGAAATTCAGGTCCGTCAAGGAGCTGTTCATCACATAGACTGCAATTGTTTGTTGTAAATATGATAACCTCTTATGTCAAAATATTAAAAAAAAGATTTTCCAAGAGTATGAATTAAAAGTCTTGTTCTTATTGCTCCTTCTTTAATTCATTAAGGAGATGTAAAACCCCTGTATGTTTGAGGGCTTTATATTTGTATTGCGGTATTTACATAGAATCATATTAATAAAGGTGATGTGCGGAAATTCGTGAATATTAAAAAACTGTTTCATATGTAAGTATATCAACTTTTTCAAGTTATATATTAATTCAATATATTATATTACAAAAATTATAAGAAAATTTCTTGCTATCATCACTGTATTTTTCAGTGTAGTGATGTCTCCTACAACGAAATTGGTTTTGACAAACCGCGAATTATATGTTCAATTACGAAATGCCTCTCTATCATTAACAAATCCCTCGACGTTATCGTCAGACTGCCTTCTCCGTTATGTAAAAGAAAAAATTCTTTCATTGAATTTACAAATGTTCGATGGTTCTTTTGAAGAAAAACTTAGAATAAAAATAAGAAGTTTTTGTAATAACTTAGCGTCAAGATGGAATTCCAAGGGTATACATCGCACCGAGTCGAAATTTCTTTTAAAACAAGCTAGTTGGCTTGATATGATTTTCGATTTATCTAGTTTGTCCGGTAAAATTTGTTCATTAATTAATTTTTCTATTTTTAATCTTCTTTTTATAATTAAAAATTTCCGAATTACGCACAACCCTGCTTTCACTGTATTATTCCATGAATAATTATAAATTGAAAAATACTAAATTTCAGGAAAGTCAGCGGTTAAAAATAGCGATTATGATCCGACTCTGTCAGGGGCTTCTTCTTCGAATCTTCAACAAAATGCGCAAAATATTAGCGGACGTCCGCAGAAGGATTTTTCTGAATCTAGTTTAAAGACAAAGAAAAGAAAAACGGAAGTACTTAGAGCGTGTGTAAGTACAGAAGAACTTGTTTTTGCGGCTAAAACATCTCTGTATAAGGAAGGAAAAAGATCTGCGGCAGATCTCTTGGGTCAGTGTTCAGAAGGTTCACCGTCTGAAGCCGTCAAAATGCGTCATATAATCAAAGAGGTCGAGTCTCAGAAAGTAATTGTAGCGTACACCCCAGAAGAAGCTCTAGCTTTTATTCTGAATACGGGAATGTCTAAAGAAGCGTACGTCCAAACCAGGTTGGGAGCAAAGCAGCGGAATGCCGATAAATATCCTTCCTACGAAAAGGTACTTACCTCCAAAAAGCTGTGTTATCCAGAAGGCATACGTGTAACTGATAGTGGTTAGTATAAATATATTAAAAAAAAAACACAATTAAACATATTTTAAAATTCACGAAGGTTTTATGTTACAATTGTAATTGTATTTTCCAAATAGCTAATAGAAAATCATAGAAGAAATGTTTAACTGTTTAAAATGTACTGTTTAGATATTCTAAGAATTTATCTTTACAGGTTCTGAAGTACCATTGCAAGAACTGCTTGATCATACTATTAGAAGATTAGTATCAACAATCGAGATTGCACCGACTGTGACAGCAATAACATTAATTTCTAAATGGGGAGCAGATGGTAGTTCAGGACATCCCGAATTTATGCAGAAACCACAATCTGAAACCGATGAACAATTGCAGGATTCGAATCTATTTTTAATTACATTTGTACCATTGCGCATCATTGGACTACGCAATGATGGCGAAGAAGTGATCCTATGGCAAAACCCACGTCCTTCCTCAACACGATTATGTCGACCTAAGAAATTTATATATGCAAAAGAAAGCACTGAGTTGATACGCACCGAAATCCAGTCAATGAAAAATGAAATATCAAACTTACAGGACATCATTGTAACTATTAATGATGAGCAAACTGTTAACTGCAAATTCGATATGCATTTAACCATGCTTGATGTCAAAGTGATAAATGCCATAACAAATAACAATTCCACCCAGACTTGCTACTTGTGTAAATCAAAACCAACTGAAATGAATAATTTGAACAGTCACAAGCATGCAAATGTAAATCCCGATTATTTAGAATACGGACTTACAACGATGCACGCCTGGATGAAATTTTTGGAATGTGTATTGCACATTGCCTATAAATTGAAATTGAAGAAACCTACCATCAGAGGCATAAGCTCCGAAGACCTAAAAATTTTAGAAGACCGAAAAAACACAATTCACAGAGAACTGTATAAAAGTATGGGAATTAGAGTCGACAAGGTCGTGCAAGGTAAGGGAACTTCAAATACGGGAAATGTTGCTCGAACTTTTTTTGCAAACTACAAAGAAGCTTCCAGGATTACAGGCGTAGACGAAGAATTGATTCGAAGATTTTGGATTACCATGGTTGCTTTATCAAGTGGACACAATATAGATACTGTAAAATATGATGAATTCGCCAAAGAAACTGCTGTTTTGTACATGGAAAAGTATTCTTGGTACAGAATGCCAGTCAGTGTTCACAAAATAATTATGCATGGAGCAGAAGTTATTCAGACAATTATGTTACCTATAGGGATGATGTCCGAAGAAGCTCAAGAAGCGAGTAATAAAGTCTACAAACAAGTTCGAGATAAACACACACGAAAAATGGACCGCATTAAAACAACAACGGACTTAATGAATATGATGTTGGCAATGTCTGATCCTGTCATAGCCAAAGCTCGAGGCCTTCCAAGACAGAAGAAACATGAACTTCCACAAGAAGTACTACCTTTACTTCTATTCGAACCTACCCTGGATGCAGATGACGAAATTGACTAACATTTTAAATCTTTCCGCCCAATATTTATTATTAATACAAATTTTTTATTAATTCGATTATTTTTTAACTGTTATAGATTATAAGATTAAAATTTTATTCACAATAACACGTTTTTCTCTTTAACTATTCAGACTAAACCATATTTTATTAAAATACACTAATTCCTTTATTTTAATGTTCGCCACGTTGGCATCGTCATTTTGAATTTTTGAAATCTGACTTCAGATTCGTAATTAGCGACGCCAAAAACTCTTAGATACAATTTTCTATTAAAATCCACAGATTTTTTATGTTTAGGTCGGCCATATTGGATCTGCAATTTTGAATTTTTAAAATCTAATAACAAATTCGTAATCAGCAACCCCCGAAACCTTTAAATACCATGCTGTATTAATCTACAATAATTTCTTCATTTTCTGATCCGCCATATTGGATCCGCCATTTTGAATTTTTGAAATCTGACTCCAGATTCTTAATCAGAGACGCCAAAAACCCTTAGATACAATTTTCTATTAAAATCCACAAATTTTTTATGTTTAGGTCGGCCATATTGGATCCGCCATTTTGAATTTTTAAAATCTAATAAGAAATTCGTAATCAGCAACCCCCGAAACCTTTAAATACCATGTTTTATTAATATACAATAATTTCTTCATATTATGATCCGCCATATTGGATCCGCCATTTTGAATTTTTGAAATCTGACTCCAGATTCTTAATCAGAGACGCCAAAAACCCTTAGATACAATTTTCTATTAAAATCCATAAATTTTTTATGTTTAGGTCGGCCATATTGGATCCGCCATTTTGAATTTTTAAAATCTAATAACAAATTCGTAATCAGCAACCCCCGAAACCTTTAAATACTATGTTTTATTAATATGCAATAATTTCTTCATTTTTTGAT
The DNA here is from genome assembly GCA_037103525.1 of Ganaspis brasiliensis. Lineage (NCBI taxonomy): Eukaryota > Metazoa > Arthropoda > Insecta > Hymenoptera > Figitidae > Ganaspis > Ganaspis brasiliensis. The sequence goes on from JAZKLR010000401.1 coordinate 422,240, forward strand.
CCGCCATATTGGATCCGCCATTTTGAATTTTTAAAATCTGACTTCAGATTCGTAATCAGCGACCTCAAAAACTGCTAGAAACAAAGTGGTGTAAAATTCCATCAAAGACTTTTTGAGTTAATAGTTTTGTCCAGCTAGAATCGTGTTTCAGACCACTGTGCGCCGCCGCCATTAAAATTTTCCTCGGCGCAAGGTTCTAATATATAGTGATTCATAAAGCTTTTTTACGGGCTGCTCAATTTTAACAAACATTTTCAAAGTGTTAATTTTATTAAATCTCGAAATCGGATTTCTTAACAATTTGTTTAACTATATCAATGGAAAGCTTGACTTTGTTCCTATAAGATATGTAAAAATCAAAGTGGCGGAACTCTAAATACTTTTTCGTCAAAAATACACCTCAAACCCCCGCAAGCGCTCGAATGGTCCGGATTTCGAATATTAAGTTCAAAGTTCCTGAAATTTGCCTATACTCAGAATCTCAATATATCATACATGATTAATTGTTTATAACAAAAATATTGATATATTTTTTACTTAATTTATGATGTAAGCGAACCAAAGTCTTTACATTAAACGTTTAAATTGTTGATTATAATAATAACTGTTATTCTTAAATTTAGACTTTCAATTTATTAGTTTATTGCAGGTTCTGCAACTGTTTGTTGAAAGGAAAATTATTTTTAAAGCCAAATGGATATTCTTAGATTTTAATTAAAAGTAATTGTTTATAATAATTAATACTATTTGCTTATTAATTTTTGATACTTGACAAACATTTTTTCTTCAGGTATGATTATTAAAAACATGATTTAAAAGTAATTTTAATCACTAATTGATAAAAATCTAAGCAATTGCACAATTTTTTTATTTATTTGTTTAAATAATGGAAAAATAACAAACATAATTAAAAGTCGGATATAGCTATCTTCTTAATAATTTTATACTGAATATTTTAAAAAACTTCCATGAAATTATCAGAAATTGACTGTTGTGGAGGATTTTGAACAGTAAATTCTCAATCACTGTGACCATTGTGACCACACTGATTTATACATGTCTGAAAGGGAAAAAGTCAAGCTTTCCATTGAGTTAGTTAAATTTTTTTTAAAAACATCTAATTTCAAGATATAATCGAAGTAACACTTTCACCTTGAATTTCAAGGTCAATTTTTTGAGTTCAAACTTGTATTTCTGAAATTGTGAAAATTTATCGCAAAAGTAACAATTTTTGACTATAAATTTTCCTGCTTTATAGTTTTTTGCGATTTTTGCAGCATCCAACTTAAAAATTTTTAATTTAGACGCCAAATTCTAAACCTACGACACAAGAAAATCTAGCAAACATGAAAAACTACAATTTTTTTTAATTGATTGAACACAATTGCGTGAACAAAAAAATTCAATTGTACATTAATATTATTAATTTAAACTAATAAAATGACAATTTTAACTTCTAATCAGTAATTAGCGATCAAAGAATTGCGTATGGAAAAGAAACATAATTATTAAACAACGTAGGTTTGCATATTATTGCGAAGGAACAGAATAAATTTGTAATATTTTACAATTTTCAACTATTTTGATGATTTTTACTTCTTTTGATTGCTCCTAAACTCCTAAAATAACAATTTTAACTTCTAATCAGTAATCAACCACACAGCACAAGATATTTTTTTTTCTTGTAATGTTCAGGCAATTTTCAACGTTAAATGATGCGTACTGGTGGATCTTGGCTCATATGGCCCGTAGGCCTGCGCAGTAGTTTTTAACCTCCTAAACATCTGCGGATGTCAAATATGACACAAAATTCTGATTGGCTGCATATAAAAAAAATTTTGAACTTTTTTTGAAATATTGCCTGAATATTGCAGGACTCTTTTCGTGCAATATTTGCGGGATGAATATTGCCTCACAAGCGGACATTTTCGTACTTGCACCAATGTTGCCTGAACATTCATTTGAATATTCCGAAACTTGGAGTGTAAGGGTCAGGCAAGTTTCAGGAAATATTTTGTGCTGTGTGGGCAGCAATTTAAAAGCTTCGCACTAAAAAGAAAAATAATCTATTACGTAACATAATTTTGCGTATCAATACTGAAACACAACATGAATTTTCTTTTTTTTCAATGTTTTGCTATTTTTATGATTTTGACTCCATTTGACTGCTCTAAAGTCCTGACATCACAATTTTAAGTTTTAATCAGTAGTCAGCGATCTGAGAACTACGTATAAAAAAGAGAAATAATTATTAAACAACATAGTTTTGCATATTAATACGAATAGACAGAATGAATTTTAAATATTTTACAATTTTTAGCTATTTTGACGATTTTTACTCCTTTTGACTGCTCTAAACTCCTAAAATGACAATTCTAACTATTAATCAGTAATCAGCAATGTAAAAACTACGTATAGAAAAGAAAAATATTTATTAAGGGCATGTCCCAGATCTTGAGACCACTTGAGACTAAAATGTAGAATTCTATCTTATCTCCCATATTTAATTTGTTAATAATTTAATTGTTTTTCAAAATGTTTAATAAGTCGAACATTTATGACACACTTTATAACTTTCGAAAACGATTTTCAAAATTTCAAATTGATATCTTCTCTAGTTCAGGCTTAAGTACGTGTAAAAAAATTAATCAATATTACCGACATTAAAAAAAGAGTCGGTAATATTGATTAATTTTTTTACACGTACTTAAGCCTGAACTAGAGAAGATATCAATTTGAAATTTTGGAAATCGTTTTCGAAAGTTATAAAGTGTGTCATAAATGTTCGACTTATTAAACATTTTGAAAAACAATTAAATTATTAACAAATTAAATATGGGAGATAAGATAGAATTCTACGTTTTAGTCTCAAGTGATCTCAAGATCTGGGACATGCCCTTAAGCAACAAAATTTTGCGTATCAATACCGAAAGATAACATGAATTTTTACTCCTGTTGACTGCTCTAAACTCCTAAAATGACAACTTTAAATTTTAATCAGTAATCAGCAATCTAAAACCTGAAAATTAAAACAACAATAACTAATTAGACATCACAGCTTGACACAGAAATGCGGAGAGAAAATTTTTTTTTTTCATATTTTACGATCCTTAGCCATTTTACGTGCTTTAAAATTCTAGATTTCCTAATTTAACTTCAGATCCTTAATCTACGATCCAAAAAAGACCCTATATAGAAGCAGAGTCATTAATTCCACATCACAATTCTGCACAGCAGTGTGGACAGACAAAAAATTTTCAAATTTTGTACTTTTTCGCGATTTTGATCGATTCCAAATATTAAACTATCAATTTTGATCACAAATTCACAATCTGCGACCAAAAAAACACCTAGAAGACATAAAAAAAACGAGTTCCTTTCAACGATTCAACAGAATTCGACCATTCCGTATTTTAATTCTATCCTTCAAGTCTATTTTTCTTTAAAATAACTTCTCTACTTCAATAATACCTAAACCATTTCTATTAAAGAATTTCTCTCTTTCCTTACCATATAAATCTATCCATCTTTTTTTTTCCAACACTGGGCACATAAAGTTTCAGTACATTTTGTGGGATTGCTCTTACCTGCTCGCTTCACTTCAAACTCAAATATTTCTGCAAAAAATGAAGTAAGAGCTATTAATCAGAGATCGTTTGAAAGTTTATTAAATTTAGGATAAAATGGACCAAGGCGAACCATTTTAATGAGGTAAATAAGAAAATATATTTTTTTAAAGTCAGAGGTTTTTTTGTGAAAATTACGATTTCGAAATGAGTTTAAGTCAATGCCAATTAAAAAATTAATTTTTTTGAGATTTGGCACTTTTACAATATGAAGTACAAATTCCACTCCTTAATTTTAGACCGAATCCACTTAAACATAATCAGTACTTGGTTCAAATTTTATAAGAATAAATTCTCATGCTCTCGAAAATTTTCAAAGACAATAAACACGAATTCTTTGTTCACATTCATTTGTTTTATCTTTTAATCAGACTTATAAGTGTGTTTAAATGATAAAACTAATTAAAAACATATACTTTTGTATCACTATAAAGTAAAAAAGTGTCACCGAGATATGAAATAAATATTTATGATATTGCTACAACTCTAATATTAATTTCTATAACAATTAACAATCAAGAGGTAACATATTTTTAAAAATGCGGTTGAATGATAAAACAAATCAATGTGAACAACGAATTCGGGTTTATTTTCTTTGAAAATTTTCAAAAGCATGAGAATTTATTTTTATAAAATTTGAACCAAATACTGATTATTTTTAAGTGGAATCGGTCTAAAATTAAAGAGTGGTATTTGTACTTCATATTGTAAAAGTGACAATAATCAAAAAAATTTATTCTACAATTGATATTGACTTGAACTCAAGATTTCGAAATCGCAATTTTCACAAAAAAAAACCTCTGACTTTAAAAAACTATATTTTTTTATTTACTTCATTAAAATGGTTGTACCTTGGTCCATTTTATCCTCACTCATTGAGTGAGTTTACACCCAGCTTTACTTACGCCAATTCGAGGAGTGAGTCAAGCCAACTAGTGGCTTAGGAAGTAGAGGGTCAATAAGAGTCGAGTGGAGAGAAAGATACTGCCCCACTCCTACTCTAAGCCTACTTTAAGTTCGCTTGACTCACTCCTCGAATTTGGCGTAAGTAAAGCTGGGTGTAAACTCACTCACTGATGTGATAAGGATTTTAAAATATCGGGTTAAGTTATACTAAACAATTTTTGTTGCTAATGTCATGTGGATTCATTTTACCAGGAAACAATGTACCACCTGGAAGTCCAGTGTATTTTTAATTTCCAAAGAGGTATGCCTGATTATAAAATTAGGCTGCTCTAGTCATGCGTACGGCATGCTACAGTGATTGTTATCAGTACGCTTCTGAAGATGGTAAAACTAAAATGCAACTTTCGCTACTGAACTTGACTTCGAACTATATTTATGTTAAACATTATCAAATAATAAGTGTTATGTAATAATTTTTTATATTATTTGATAGAAAATAAGTTTTTTTAGAAAGTGAAAATAAAAATATTAAAAAATATCAAATAAATAAAGAAAAAATAAAAAGTTAGCAGTTCTCGCTGTGCGGGAATTGCTTACTTTCCGTATAGTGTGCGAAAAATTTTTTTTTAACGAAGTTATGCGGATTTCAATTTTTTAAGTTAAAAAGTGAAATTACAAGAAAATAACGTAAAATTTTTTTAAAATTATTATATCTTTTTTGCTATTGTACATATTAAAATGATCCTTTCTGTGTCTAATTAAGGCTTTCAGGTTCTTTTAAATTCCACAAGTGAATTTAAAATATTTTCAAATTTAACAAAATGGCGGCGTTTTTTCGAAAAATTTCATGTTCTTTTAAATTCCACAAGTGAACTTAAAATATTTTCAAATTTAACAAAATGGCGGCGTTTTTTCAAAAAAAAAATAAAAATCAGATTTTCTCAAAAACCCCACCGTTTTTTTTTCTTTAGATTTTTTTACTTGTTTCTGGAAGTATAATGATTATTGTCTACAATAATTTATTGGAGTTCCGCTTCCTGGGGAAGAATAAAAAAAAAACTTTCTTTTTAAGAAAAGAAAATTCAAAGTTTTTTCAAACCCTCTACTAGATACAACAAAAGTCCAAATAGAAAAAATGTTTCTCTTAATAAGTAGAGTAAAAAAGTTTAATGGCTTTTACCTCTAACTTGCGAATCTTTCGAATTATTAGTTATAACACGAATTAAATCTATAAATTTTGCATTTTGGCAAGTATAATTTGTACTTACAAAAATTCAAAAAATTTTCTCTCCATTTTTTTACTACTTTCTGGTTTTTATGGTTATAAAGTTTATAGGAAAAAAATTTTGCAAGTATAATTTTTACTTATATGAATGCAAAATTTTTAATAATTCAAAAGATTTGCAAGTTAGAGATAAAAGTTATAAGACTTTTTTAGTCTACTTTTTAAGAGGAACATTTTTTTTATTTGGACTTTTGTTGTATCTAGTAGAGGGTTTACAAAAACTTTGAATTTTCTTTTCTTAAAAAGAAATTTTTTTTTATTCTTCCCCAGAAAGCAGGACTCCAATTAATTCGTATAGAAAATAATCATTATACTTCCAGAAAGTAGTAAAAAAATCTAGAGAAACAAAAACGGTGGGGTTTTTGAAAAAATCTGATTTTTATTTTTTTCGAAAAAAACGCCGCCATTTTTTTAAATTTGAAAATATTTTTAATTCACTTGTGGAATTTAAAAGAACATGAAAGCCTTAATTAGAGACAGAAAGGATCATTTTAATATGTATGTGACGAACCTCACAATTGCACTTAACTTTTAATTTTCAATTGGATAATTTATTTTAAGTAAAAATAAATAAACTTAACTTTGAGGTTAAGTTACACTTTCATCTTATTTTGGAACTGTCAAAAACATGGCTAGAAGAAGTATTTGCTAGTCAACTGCAAATAGCCGCGTCTATATATCAACCTACACGCCTGTAGATCGGGGAGTCAGCTCCCAGGAGCGAACCGAGGAACATCTCGGGAAAAGCCTCTCTGACTCCTCCAGATATCATAGACTTGGTCCTTCAAGAATGGTACCTGGAGATCTGGACATCTATTTCATAGACGAAGGAATCCTGGCTAGAGCAAAAATTACTCCGTGACGAATTCTTGATCATCGTCGTGGTCCATCACGAATGGTCAAGAAATTCGAGAAAATTGCTAGAACACTTATGACGTAGGAAAGTGTTCGCAGTACTTTTAAAATCTCCCGCGCCGTATCATTGACGTAGATTGTCACATGGGCTTCCCCTGTGCTACGTCATTGGAGGACAGACAATGCTAGGTGAACACCCGCGTTGTTTAACTGTTCTTCAAATAAATTCACCACGCACCTGAAATTGCGCATTCAGATTTAATTGTTTTTTACCGGACTGAAACGCGTAATTAACGTAGCATGAAATTAATTAATTTTCTTTCTTACCTGATAATTAATTTCAATGTACGTATCCGCGAATCGACCATATAGTCCGGGAGCCACGGACAAATTTGACCTTCTCATTTCATACCGGCTGAAAATTTGATAACTGCTTACTGAGTATGTGCAAAGAACAGAAACATAAGTCTGGCAGCTAGTTAGCGGTACAGTGGGTGGCAGTAGGGGGGTAAAGTACCCCAAAAACCGGGTTTTCCAATATCATTTCATACCGGTTAAATCCTTATATAAACCAAAGTTTACAGTAATACAAATGTAAAAATGCCAGTCTGTCAGTCCCTGGCCACAAACCTGGTCTGGCAAAGGGTTAAAAAGGTGAAAAAATCGGGTTTCTCAATATCATTTCATACCGATTAAAACCTTAATAAAATGGAAGTTTACATTCGTACGAATGTAAAAATACCAGTCTGGCAGTCCTGAGCCGGTACAAACCTGGTCTGGCAGCAGTCTGAAAATGTGCAGCCCCCTGGCGCTACCCACGTCATTAAGTTAGTAAATATCAATTTTCCAGAAAAATGGTAAAAACAAAAATTGTAGGAAATAAGTTTCTCTATTACTTTTGTGTAGAACTTTTTTTTTCTATTTACCCACATTTTTGAGTTATAATAATTTAACGTACAAAAATTGGATATTTTAATCAGTTTTACAAAATTCACCACTTAAAGTGATACTTTAGATGAAAATGTTGTGAATAAATCTTATAGAGAATACAAAAATAAGTAATTTTTATTTGATACTTTTAAAAAAAATCAATAGTTTCAGCCGTAAAATGCGCCCAATAATAAACGTTGACGCATAAAAGCAAAAAAAAAACTCTAAATCAACTATATTACATTTTTGTTGCCACACCCAGAGAAATAATATATTTGTCTCAGAGCCAAGTAACTTTTTATTTGTTTCAAATAAATTTTTATTTATGTCAAATAAAATTTTATTTGAATCAAATAAATTTTTTTATTTGAAACAAATAAAAAAGTTACTAGGCTGTGAGACAAATATATTTTTATTTGGAACAAATAACATATCTTTGAGTGAAATATATCACTTCTCTGGGTGCAGCTTTAATAGAAATATTGTACACTAATATTGTGTAAATTTTGTATTAATTACTTAATTTTAACAATAAAAAATGATATTAAAAAAGGAAAAAAATTGAGCTATCTATATGTTCTAACATTATTATTTTTTTACTATCAAATGTACAAAAAAAAATTAAAAGAACAAAAATTATAGTAAATAAATTTCTCTATTACTTTTTAGCAGAACGTTTTTTTTTTTACGTTCTCTCCAAAAAATGTTTTCTTTAAATATTTTTTTTTATTGAAATATCATATAATAGTACCTTCAACGAATGCAATATTTTTTGTAATTAATGTAATTTGAAACCCCACTCAAAATGAGTTGCATCAAATGTGAGTACAGCTTCTGTCATCAGAGTAGGTTTAAAAATAAAAGCTCCTAAACAATATTTTAAGGCATATGGAATAATATCCCTTTTTGAAAAATACGGACTGAAAGTGAAAATAGAAACTGCCAGGTTATGCTAGGTTAATAGCAATATAAGTATTTTAGATTTCCAAGTTGGTAACATGTGCAGCTTTTCCATTTTAGCTATTGCTCAGTTTAAGCCGACGATGCTCCATTTTGATGTATGTAATTCAAATTGAGCATCGTATGCTACTCATTTTGAGATCAGGTTGTAAAGAAAATTCATTGCTTGGTTAGCAAAATGGTATTTCTCAAACAAATCTTACACATATTCCCATTTTTAAAGGGTTGAACTTCATTCTCATATGTCTTAATAATTAGCACCGCTTTCCTCATTACAAAAAATATTGCGTTCGTTGATACTTCAATAAAAAAAAATATTTAAAGAAAACATTTTTTGGAAAGAACGTAAAAAATAAAAAAAAACGTTCTGCTAAAAAATAGTAGAAAAATTTATTTACCACAATTTTTGTTCTTTTAATTTTTTTTTTGTACATTTGATAGTAAAAAAAATATTAATGTTAGAACATATAGATAGCTCAATTTTTTTCCTTTTTAGGGTTCCGGACTCGAAGTGTCAAAACGGAACCCTTATGTTTTCACTCGTTTGTCCGTCGCCCAAAACCATTACCTCCCCCCCCCCCCTAACGGCCAAACTATTTGAGATAGAGAGTTGAAATTTGGTACACTTATGTATTTTCACGTGTAGATTACAGGAAAAATATAGCGAACATGATTGAACGTGATGTTCATAGCGTTGTCAAGAAAATAACAAGATTTTTTTTCAAAAAATGCATTAAAATGCCTATTTACCCCCCCCCCCCCCTCCCACCTCCTAAACTATTTGACCTAGAGTATTGAAATTTGGTACACATATGTATTTTCGCGAGTAGAGTACAGAAAAAATATAGAGAACCTGATTGGAGGTGATGGTCATAGCGTTGTCAAGGAAAAACTTTTTTTAAAAAAAAAACGTGTCTCCCCCCTTATCTTCCAAAATATTTGACCTAGAGGTTTGAAATTTGGTATACCTGGGTAATTTTGCGTGTAGATTACAGGAAAAATATAGAAAACGTTGCTAGACTTAACTTTAAAAAGTTATTAATGAAAAATTGAAAAATTACAAAAAAAAACCCCTATGCTAGAGCTCAGCCTATTTATCATGAAAAGTTGGGAATTGGCAGAAATGTGTAAATTTATGTAGAAATTTTTATGAAACCATAAAAGTTGTGGTTAAAATTTATTATCATAATATTTTTTCCAAAAAACTGAAATTTTTTCTTCTAAACAGCTACAATATTCCATAGTTTCAAATTATTTTTTTGTACAAAATGTTTATTTTATATTTAAATTACTTTAAAAATTTAAAATTAAAAAAAAAAATTTTTTAATTTAAAAAAATAATTTTCTACAAATTTAAAATTATATAAATAAAAACTCGGTCTATTTGCCAGGAAGTTTTTAATTTTATAAAAATCTTATAAATATCTTATAAAAATTATAAATTTTAATAAAAGTAAAAAAATTATGGTTGTAATTTATTATTAGTAAAAGAATTCAAATAATAAGTAACTAAGGAATTATTGAAATAAATCATTAAAAATAAATAATTAAAAAATGTTTTTAATCCATTTTTAAGTTCGTGGACGGAACCCTCCGTGCGCGAGTCCGACTCGCACTTGCCCGGTAATTTTTAATAATATCATTATTTATTGTTAAAATTAAGTAATTAATACAAAATTTACACAATAAATTAATTTTAAAAGTATCAAATAGAAATATTACTTATTTTTTTATTCTCTATAAGATTTATTCACAACATTTTCATCTAAAGTATCACTTTAAGTGGTGAATTTTGTAAAACTGATTAAAATATCCAATTTTTGTACGTTAAATTATTATAACTCAAAAATGTGGGTAAATAGAAAAAAAAAGTTCTACACAAAAGTAATAGAGAAACTTATTTCCTACAATTTTTGTTTTTACCATTTTTCTGGAAAATTGATATTTACTAACTTAATGACGTGGGTAGCGCCAGGGGGCTGCACATTTTCAGACTGCTGCCAGACCAGGTTTGTACCGGCTCAGGACTGCCAGACTGGTATTTTTACATTCGTACGAATGTAAACTTCCATTTTATTAAGGTTTTAATCGGTATGAAATGATATTGAGAAACCCGATTTTTTCACCTTTTTAACCCTTTGCCAGACCAGGTTTGTGGCCAGGGACTGACAGACTGGCATTTTTACATTTGTATTACTGTAAACTTTGGTTTATATAAGGATTTAACCGGTATGAAATGATATTGGAAAACCCGGTTTTTGGGGTACTTTACCCCCCTACTGCCACCCACTGTACCGCTAACTAGCTGCCAGACTTATGTTTCTGTTCTTTGCACATACTCAGTAAGCAGTTATCAAATTTTCAGCCGGTATGAAATGAGAAGGTCAAATTTGTCCGTGGCTCCCGGACTAATACGCTTAAATGGCCGATTTTATTTTAACATCACGGTGAATGACGGCGGCAATATTTTTTAGCGGTTTGTCTGTAATTTATATTGTATTGGAGACGGAGTTTTATTTTTACCGATTTAATCCGCGATCGATTATACCGGATAATTCTTACTGAATTAAGAATATTAATATTATTGTGTAATCTACATTATTTTTTTTTATTAATCCCTTTTTTGGATACCGCTTAAACAGAGTTTAACGGATTACCGGCAGGATGAAGTTTTGAATAACCCAAGGAGGATTTCTATTTCATTTATTGTCATTATTTAAACGCCGGCTCTTCTAGCATCATTGATGGTTTTTTGTATTTTTTATTTATTATATATTTTTATTGTTATATTCCTTAATTTATTCTTGACTTATATTCTGTTAAATTTATTTTTATATTATAATATTTTGTACACTTTTTATTTTGATCTCAATATATTCTTTTGTTTTTTCTTACTAATAGAAATTCTGAGAGTTTTACAAGGCGCATGAATATTCCCTGAAACCCATTTAGCGTAAATCCCATTAGGCCTAAAACAATTTAACCTAAATTGCATTCAGCATAAAACCCATTTAACCGAAATTCCATTTAATCTTAATTCCAATTAAACTAAAATATATTAAGCCGAAATCCCATTTTAACAAAAATGCATTTAGCCTAAATGCCATTTAACCTAAAAAGCACTCAGCCTAAATATCATTTAACCTAAATTCCATTTAACCTAAATTCCATTCAACCTAAATTCTATTTAACCTAAAATGCATTCAGCCTAAATCCTATTTAACCTAAAATTCATTCAGTCTAAATCTCATTTAACCTAAATCCCGTTTAACCTAAATTCCATTTATCCTAAATCTCATTTAATCTAAATCCCATTTTACCTAAATTTCATTTAGCCTAAAGCCCATTTAACCTAAAATGCATTCAGCCTAAAATTCATTTAATCTAATTCGCATGTAACCTAAATCCCATATAACCTAAAATGCATTTATTCTAAAATTCATCCAGCCTAAATCCCATTTAACCTAAATCCCATTTTACCTAAATTTCATTTAACCTGAATTCCATATATCCTAAAATGCTTTTAGCATAAACCCCATTTAAACTAAAACACATTTAACCTAAGTCCCACTTAACCTAAATTCCATTTAACCTAAAACGCATTTAGCCTAAATTCCATTTGACCTAAAATGCATTCAGCCTAAATCTCATTTAACCGAAATCCCATTTTACCTAAAATAAATCTCATTTAACCTAAATTATATTTAACCTTAATCTCATTTAACCTAAACTCCATTTAACCTAATTCCTATTTAACCTAAAACGCATTTAGTCTAAATTCCCTTTAACCTAAAATGCATTCAGCCTAAATAACATTTAATTGAAATCCCATTTTACCTAAATCTCATTTAACCTCAAATGCATTCAGCCTAAATCTCACTTAACCTAAATTCCATTTAACCTTAAACGCATTTAGTCTAAATTCCCTTTAACCTAAAATGCATTCAGCCTAAATACCATTTAACCGAAATCCCATTTTACCTAAATCTCATTTAACCTAAAATGCATTCAGCCTAAATCTCACTTAACCTAAATTCCATTTAACCTAAATTGCATTTAACCTAAATCCCGTTTAACCTAAAACGCATTTTGCCTAAATCTCACTACACCGAAATACCATTGAACCTAAAATATTTTTTATGTACTTTTGACATGAGTTTCCCAACCCTGTATTAATAGAGAGTAGTTCTTACCTATCGATAATGCAGATTAGATGGCGTTTCAGACATCTTTGCGTTTGCGGGAATTTTTAAATGCTTTCTTTTATTTTTGTTTTGAATCATTCGTTTTCTTTAGTAGATCACTTAAATAAGATATATATTAAAGTTGTAAATTAATAATAGTTGTTTGTTTTTTATCTTAGGTAAGTTTTGTAATTTTATTCGTAAGAATGAAGGATAGGTATTTTGAATAACATTTGAAATATAAAAGTAAAGTTTTTTTAAACAGTGAATTTAATTTGGTTTTCAGTAAAAATGGTTTAACCAAACATGCTATTTTGTGTCATATATTTTTTATTTCTCTAATTTTTAAGTTTTTAGAAATATAACTTAAGAAATTGTCTTTTTTTTAATGTCAAAGTTTTTATATAAACAATGGAATCTGTTGATGGATTAGACTATATGACATTTTAATTAAGTATTCAATAATTTTAAATATTGTGGTTTAATAATAATTTTCTAATCAAATTTTTCTAGATATTTATTTAGGACAAAATTTATAATATTTTAGAATTAAAAAGAATTGCAAAAAATAATTTATTTATTTATTTATTTAGTACATAATTCCCCGCAGTCCATAAAGGACCATAAAAGGGTAACGAAATATACATGGATATAATCTATATTTAGTTTCTTTATAAACTCTAATTGAAGTTAAACAAAATAAATGCAATTTTTGCAATTTAATTGAAAAAAAATAATGAAATCAATTAAAAATTGGGGAAAGTAATTTAAACAATTATAAAAATGTTTTAAACATAAAGAAAATAATTTAAATTTAAGAAAAAAAACTTGAGAATCTTAAAAGTAAATTAAAACCAAATCGAATGATGAAAAATTAGAGAAAATAATTGAAAATTAAAAAAACATGGTTAAAAATTGAGATAAATAAATTAAAATTAAAAAAAAATAATTAAAATTTGAGAAAATAATTAAACAAATTACATAAAATATTTTAAAGAAAGGAAAATTAAACAAAATTTGAGAAAATACTTAAAACTTTCAGAAGTTCATTGAAATAAAAGAAAATAATTAAAAATTAGAGAAAATAATGGAAAATTGAAAAAACATGATTAAAAATTGAGATACATAAACTAACATTAAAAAAAAATTAAAATTAAAAAAAAATAATTAAAATTTGAGAAAATAATTAAACAAATTACATAAAATATTTTAAATAAAGGAAAATTAAACAATATTTGAGAAAAATACTTAAAACTTTCAGAAGTTTATTGAAATAAAAGAAAATAATTAAAAATTAGAGAAATTATTGAAAATTGAAAAAACATGGTTAAAAATTGAGATAAATAAATTAAAATTTAAAAAAAAAATTAAAATTAAAAAAAGATAATTAAAATTTGAGAAAAAAATTAAACAAATTACATAAAATATTTTAAATAAAGGAAAGTTAAACAAAATTTGAGAAAAATACTTAAAACTTTCAGAAGTTCATTGAAATAAAGAAAATAATTAGAAATTAGAGAAAATAAATGAAAAAAGATAAACATAAATTAAAATTGAACAGAACAAGTTTTAGAGAAATAAAGAGAAAGTAAAAACTTTTTGGCAGTTATGAAAAAGAACGACAAAAAGAACGAAAGTAATTGAAAATTGAAGAAAATAATATAAAAAATAATGAAATAATTGAAAAGTCAGATAAATAGTTAAAATTTTTGAAATTATGAAACGAATGTAAAGAATTTAAAACTGAAGGAAATAAAATTTGGAAAATAATTGAAAAATGTTTTTAATTTTTAAAACTTGACGAAAATGATTAAAATATGATACAAACAATGATAAGTTGTAAAAAATAAATGACATTTATGTTGATAATTGAAAAAACTACAGAATTTTTTTTAAATAAAGAAAAAATAATTGAAAGTTACGATAATTAATAAAAAAAATTTGAAATTCTGATAACAAATGAAAATAATTAAAAATTGAAGAAAATATTTGAATTTTCTGAAAAATAGTTAAAAATCTTAGAAAATAATTTTAGAAAATGAGAATAATAATTAACAATCAAGGAAAATAATTAAAAAATGATAAAATTCAAAATTGGAAAAAAAATTTACATATAATTGAAGATTGAGAAAGTAAATTGAATTATCATGAAAATAATTTAAATGTGAAAAATTGAAAACATTCAATAAAATTTTGAGAGAAATAACTGAAAAAATCATAGAATATATGTTTAAAAAAAATAATAATTACGAAATCACTTAAAAAAATGTAATTAAAGAGAATAATTAAAAAATCGCAGAAATAACGAAAATTGATGAAAATAATTGCAGGGATCACAGTTTCTCTCCTTTTTCACCTAATCCCTTTTTTTCTCCCTTTCCCCTTATTTTCCCCTTTTTTTAGAAAAATCACCTAAAACACCTAAAATCAACATTTTATCACCTAAAACACCTGAAATCAACACTTTTTTCTTCTTTGACCTTCTTCTTTTCAAAAAGCTTCTATTTTCCACTTTCGGAAATGCAAAAATTTATCCTTTTTTAGGGTGTATGTACAATGATGAGAAATTAGTTATTGAATTTAAATGTTTAAAAATAATTTTTAACTTAAAATGGTTTTTTATTATTATTTATTGAATTTATTTAGATTTTAAACAGAAAACATGAAAAAAACATAATTAAAATAAAATTATTTTAAAAAGTTATATAATTTTCTTATTACCATGTATTCTTAATTAATTGAAGCAAATTAATTTATTGGATAAAAAAATTTGTTATTAAATATTTTTTACTTGTTTTAAACAAATATTACTACTTTTGCATCATAAAATAAAACCATGTATTCTTGCAGAAATACATCAAATTTATTTTATTGGATGAAAAAAAATTGTTTATGAAATATATTTACTTATTTTAAACAAAAATTAATTGTTTTGAATTAGAAAATATAAAAACACAATATAAGAGATTACAGGGATCACAGACTGTCCCCTATTTCCCGTTTTTTCCTCTATTTTAATGTTTTGTCCCTATTTCCCCTATTTTAAAGATTTGTCCTCTATTGCCCCTATTTCTAATTTTCAAATTTAAATATATAATTTATCAAAGTTATTTTTTACTTAATTCTGAATTTGTATCATTTAATAATCGCGCTAAGCTATTTGGGAGATTTGTTGATTTTAAACGCTTCTGTAATGTAGAGAACACAAAATTTTATTCAGATAATTTGATTGTGATATAATTGACTTTCTTGAAATTCGACAATTTTCCGATAATTATTTTGTTCGATTTTGGATTAACCTGGCCATTGTTAAAGTTTTGTTTTCAATTTTAATTTATTTTTTCAAATTTCAATTCAATTCTTAAATTTTCAATTTATTTCTTCAAGTTTTTATTATTTTCTTGAATTTCAATTATTTTTGTCGATTTTCAATTCAGTTTTTCATTTCGCAATCATTTCCAACAGTTATTTCTATAATTTTCTTAATTTTTCAATTTCCTAGTTTAAATTTAATGTTTATTGTTTAATTATTTAAATTATTCTTCTTTAATTGTGTAATTATCTAAATATTTTTCGAGTTTTATTTTCAATTGTCAATTATTTTCGTTATTTTTCAGAACTTTAAAAAAAAATGTAATTCTCCCAATTTTCATTATTTCAATTTCCAAAAATTTATAGTTTTGAATGACAAATAACAATGCAAAGTTTCTCGCGCGCCACTAAATTTTTTTCTATTTAAAAAGTAAAAACTATTAAGACCATATTTAACATCTTCAATTTTTCAATGGAAGTCGCCATCATAGACTTTAAAGCGAATTTTGTGTCCCCTTTTTGTCCCCTTTTTGTCCCCTATTTTAAAAAAAAATTGCCCCTATTCCCCTTTTTTACTAACAATAGGGGTTGTGATCCCTGAGATTAATAAAAATAATTTAAATTGATTTTGTTATATTTCGCTGAAAGATTTTTAATTTAATTTCTTTAATATTATATCAGCACATTTTACATCACAGATTTTTATGTTTCCTGTTTAAAATCTAATTATTAAATAGATAATTTAAAAAACCATTTTAAGTTAAAAATTATTCTTAAAAATATTTAATTGCAACAACCATCTTCTCGTCATTGAACAGACAACCTAATAAAAGATAAATTTTTGTATTTCCGAAAGTGCTCTTTCTTTGGAAATTTTCTTAAACAAATTGAACAAGAAAATTCTTTTTTGAAAAAAAGAAACAATAAAATTTTGTAAAAGAAAACTAGAATAATTAATATAACCCTTTTTTCTTAATTTTGAAAATCCCCTTTTTATTAAAGAAAATCCTCTTTTTTGAAAATCGAAATCCCCTTTTTCACCTAAAATTGAACGAAGTAGCCACTGTGATACCTGTAATTGCAATATCGGATAAATAATTAAAATCTTTAAAAATAATGCCAAAATAATGAATATAACTATAAATTGATGCAAATCAAGAAAAATTGCAGAATTTATTTTTAAGCAAAAGAAAATAATTAAAAAATCGTTATATAATGAAAAATTCATGACAATAATCTAAATTTAAGATAATAACTGAAAATTTAGGAAATTAATTGGATGTGTAAATATTTTAAACTTCTTCAAAAACCATCGCAAATTTTTAAAGAGAGTCAAAATCAATAAAATAATTTCAGGAGTTTACGGAGATTATTATTATTTAATTATTAAACCACAGTATTTGAAATTATTGAATACTTAATTAAAATGTCTTATAGTCTAATCCATCAACAGAATTTATTGTTTATATAAAAACTTTGACATTAAAAAAAAGACAATTTCTTAAGTTATATTTCTAAAAACTTAAATATTAGAGAAATAAAAACTATATGACACAAAATAGCATGTTTGGTTAAACCATTTTTACTGAAAACCAAATTAAATTCACTGTTTAAAAAAACTTTACTTTTATATTTCAAATGTTATTCAAAATACCTATCCTTCATTCTTACGAATAAAATTACAAAACTTACCTAAGATAAAAAACAAACAACTATTATTAATTTACAACTTTAATATATATCTTATTTAAGTGATCTACTAAAGAAAACGAATGATTCAAAACAAAAATAAAAGAAAGCATTTAAAAATTCCCGCAAACGCAAAGATGTCTGAAACGCCATCTAATCTGCATTATCGATAGGTAAGAACTACTCTCTATTAATACAGGGTTGGGAAACTCATGTCAAAAGTACATAAAAAATATTTTAGGTTCAATGGTATTTCGGTGTAGTGAGATTTAGGCAAAATGCGTTTTAGGTTAAACGGGATTTAGGTTAAATGCAATTTAGGTTAAATGGAATTTAGGTTAAGTCAGATTTAGGCTGAATGCATTTTAGGTTAAATGAGATTTAGGTAAAATGGGATTTCGGTTAAATGGTATTTAGGCTGAATGCATTTTAAGTTAAAAGCAATTTAGACTAAATGCGTTTTAGGTTAAATGGAATTTAGACTAAATGAGTTTTAGGTTAAATGGAATTTAGGTTAAGTGAGATTTAGGCTGAATGCATTTGAGGTTAAATAAGATTTAGGTAAAATGGGATTTCGGTTAAATGGTATTTAGGCTGAATGCATTTTAGGTTAAATGGAATTTAGACTTAATGCGTTTTAGGTTAAATAGGAATTAGGTTAAATGGAATTTAGGTTAAATGAGATATAGGTTAAATATAATTTAGGTTAAATGAGATTTAGGTTAAATGGAATTTAGGTTAAGTGAGATTTAGGCTGAATGCATTTTAGGTAAAATGGGTTTTCGGTTAAATGAGATTTAGGCTGAATGCATTTTAGGTCAAATGGAATTTAGGCTAAATGCGTTTTAGGTTAAATGGAATTTAGGTTAAATGAGATTTAGGCTGAGTGCATTTTATGTTAAGTGGGACTTAGGTTAAATGTTTTTTTGTTTAAATGGGGTTTAGGCTAAAAGCATTTTAGGATAAATGGAATTCAGGTTAAATGAAATTTAGGTAAAATGGGATTTAGGCTGGATGAATTTTAGAATAAATGCATTTTAGGTTATATGGGATTTAGGTTACATGACAATTAGATTAAATGAATTTTAGGCTGAATGCATTTTAGGTTAAATGGGCTTTAGGCTAAATGAAATTTAGGTTAAATGAGATTTAGGCTTAGTGCATTTTAGGTTAAGTGGGACTTAGGTGAAATGAGATTTAGACTGAATGAATTTTAGGTCAAATGGGATTTAGGCTTAATGCATTTTAGGTTAAATAGAATTTAGGTTAAATGGAATTTAGGTTAAATGTGTTTTAGGTTAAATGGAGTTTCGGTTAAATTATATTTAGGCTGAGTACTTTTTAGGTTAAATGGCATTTAGACTAAATTCATTTTTGTTAAAATGGGATTTAGGCTTAATACATTTTAGTTTAATTGGAATTTAGGTTAAATGGGTTTTATGCTGAATGCAATTTAGGTTTAATGGTTTTAGGCCTAATGGGATTTAGGCTAAATGGGTTTTAGGGAATATTCATGCGCCTCAGTTTTACTGACTACATCTAACCCAATGCGACAGTAGAAATTAAGCAGAGCAGATTTATGGTCAATAATCTAGTCTTTCAGTATAAGTGAATATAATTTGAGAACCTTGGCTCCGGTGAGCAAATTCGGAGCATAGCAAAATTTCACTTCGTTACATGTACAATAGCAAAAAAGATATAATAATTTTAAAAAAATTTAATGTTATTTTCTTGTAATCTCACTTTTTCAACTTAAAAATTGAAATCCGCATAACTTCGTTAAAAAATTTTTTTCATTAAATCGGAAAAATACGTGTCGTCTAAAATTGTCTGAAAAACAATATTTTTCAATGAGAAATGATTCCCTGACTTTAACATACATAGACTGTCTAAATTTAAATGGAAACGACCACCAGACTTTTCACCCTAAACGAACACAAATCCACCGCTGAAAACAAAGGGGAGATCCTCCAAATCCACAAACGATGCAACTTTTGAGCGAGACACGAAAATTTTAATAAGTAAAATTTACCAAACGGCTTTCCGCTGGAAATCAGCACAACTTGTTGCCGGCCCTGGCAACGCAGAAAATAAATTTGAGGAAAAGAACTTGAATTTAAATTTCAAATAAAGAATGCACTATTTCACAAAACTTTTTCTTTATTTTAGGAATTACCCCCTTTACACAATAAATTCCCGTAATATAGTTCCTTAATTTAATACTTTCAATTAACCTAATCACAAGCGTGTGGTTTCGCAGAATGATAATGAATAATGACCGTGACCTAGTCCAGAAATTGACAAGCCGGTCGATCCCCTTTTTCCTAGATCTTCTTCCTCGCTCCGTCCTTGTCCCTTGGTCCTATGATTGGTTCCCTCGATCCTAGAACCCAAAAACATACGAAAACGCTCGAAAAAACAAAGATGACCTCACGCTACTCATTATTCATTGGACACTCAAACCAACGACCAAAATCACACGCAGAAACGAATAAGAAAAATGATGAAATTCAGCGATTTAAGAGACAAGAAATGCTCTTTACAAAACTTGAATATCATAACTCTAAATTATATTTAAAAATCATATCAGTAACGATTCACAACGTTACAATATTAATGCAAGGAAATACTTGAAATTGGTAATATTGAATAAATGCTATGACTTTGAAAAAAAAAACACGTTACATTGATAGCCACTCGCCACTAAGTTATATAGATGGAATATCAAATGTTGATTTTATTCAACTTTTAAATTTTAAAGCAACTATAAATAATATAAAATGATGAATGATAAAATTAAAATTGTATGTCAGTTAGCATAAAACATGTAGCAAGTGACTGAATTTTTTTCTATTCAGTGGTTACTTTTTCAAGGAACATTTATCAATGAAAAAAGAAAAAGAACTGCATGTACACTACCGACCATAATTGAGTGGACACCTGTTTTAAGGTGGTAACACCACTCTCGAGGCATAAAAAAGGCCTTACTTTAATACTTTTTTATGAAAAGAGGGAAAAAGAAATAGGTTTGATTTTTTAGGGACTATTGTTTCAAAACGCCTTTTTTTTGCATATCCAAACGAATTTTAGAAAAAAAATTTCGCGAACGAGAAAACAAAGTGCGTCTTCGAAATTGACAGATAGTAAAAAGAGTGGTTTTGTTGGTTTTCAAGCCTAATCACTTTATCTATTATTGTAAATGCAAAGATTATAATATTCATTTGAAAGCTTATAAAATTCCCTACAAATCGGTCGTTTAGTTAATCTTTTATCTTTAGTTAATAAAAAGATATGGCCGTCAAAATTACAGAAAACAACATAAAAAACGTTTTCCATGTAGTAATTGGGCCTTAACTTTGTCAGCATGCAAAAAAACAATAATTTTCAAGACTACATTTTTGAAGCTGACTAAATTTTTAACAAATGAGCAATAGTTTTATTTTAATCTAATAAGATAAACCGGAGATGTAACGTACTACACATGGATATGTCTACTTGTAGGTCGGCAGGCGCATAAGTTTTTGGTAGCGCGGTCTGACACGCTTATTTTCAACATACTCTTCTTCTGTACGACACTTGTGGAATTGAAATGAGAAAGATTAAAATATTGACTACGTATTTATCATGTAATGTTCATTTGATAATCTATAAAAATAGCAAAAATCAATGTTTTTTGTTAATTTTAAGACGAATCGCTATAACTATCATTTTAAATCCAAAGATCACAATATTTCTTTGAAAGCTTATAAAATTCGGTACAAATTAGTTGTTTAATTAATTTTGTATCTCCAGTTAATAAAGAAATATAACGCATTAACTAAAATATATAGTTTATTAAAGAACGATAAATATTCTACTTAGGGAAGCAGTAAACGACTCGTTTACCGGTCGTTTTGTGCACCAATTATAAACTTAACCTTTACCTGCATCAAAATGACCCGACAAAAAAAGTCCAGATGCCGGATTACAGCAAATTTGCTCCATTAAGGAGGAGTTGGACGAACAATCGGAGAAAAAGTTAGTCCAAATGAATAATTTTAATTTTTGTTTTAGAAGACACATAAGTTAATGTAATTTTTTTAGAGGAAGTGTGAAAAATACAAGTGTCCACACTTCCCCTAAAAAAATTACATTAACTTATGTGTCTTCTAAATCAAAAATTAAAATTATTCATTTGGACTAACTTTTGTTCCGATTGTTTGTCCGATTCCTCCTTAAAGAAAGTTATAAGAATGAGTTTCGATGCTACGTGTAATTGTGATTTGTGCGTATTAGCACGTAGAAATTCATTAAGATTTACAACTGTTTCTAACGCAAATGTAGAAGAAGCTGGTAAGTTAAAACATGATGGACTTGGTTAGGTGGCGTCTTTGTATGCGGACGTGTGTTGATATACTATGTAACGAGTTGCTATTATTTAAAACTTTACACTCAACTCGAAACGCGAAACTATTACTAAGACTTTTCACCCCGAAATTTAACACCAAAAATCCACCGCTGTACCAAAGGGGAGATCCTCCAAATCCTCGACTTAGTGTAGAATCAATTGAGACACGAAATTGATAAATTTCCACTTACCAACGGCTTTCCGCTGAACAATATCACCACTTGTTGCCGGCCTCGGCAACGCAGAAAATTACTGAGGGAACCGTGCAATTAAACTTAAAATAAAATCCTCAGACTTCAATTAATTCCCTTTATTAAATTCACCACTTCAAAAATTACACAACGTTATCCCCGTTAACTCCCAAATAATAAAACACAATTTCCCGAACACCTGTTTGAGCACGTGGTTCTGTAGAAGAAAAAGTACTGATGGCCGTGACCCAGTCCCGAAATTGATCAGCCGGTCGATCCCCTCTTCCGTGCGTCCTTCTTCCTATCTCCGTCCTTGTCCCTCAGTCTTGTAATTGGTCCCTTGATCCAAGATCCGAAAACCTACGAAAAACGCTCGGAAAAACGAAGCTGACCTCACGCAACTCATTTTTCATTGGACACTCGAGCCAACGACCAAAATCACACGCAGAAACGAATATGAAGAACGATAGAATTCAAGGACGAAAGAGAAAAGAAATACTCTCTGCAACCTTGAATATTCTAACTCTAAATTATCTTAAAAATTAAATAAGTAACGATTCACAACGTTACAACTATTTGTAATTTTACTGTGAATGTGTTGAAATATTTGGTTTATTATCATTAAAAAGTAAAAGTTTCGATAGTAATTAAGATTGAAAACAATAAAAAGGACATTTTGAGTGAAGTGAAATTTTAGGTTAGATTGTCACTCAGCTGTATCAGCAGCATGCCGCTAGCGGCAAATAGTAGTAGAGGTAGAGGTAGAGGAGATGATAAAAGGCAAACTTTGTTGGATAAATCACTGAAAAAAGTTTCATTTGTCGAATTTGGAATGTACGAGCAGTTGAATGAGAAAGTTGAAAATTTAAAAGCTGAATTGCTGCAAGTTAATAAAGAAAAGGATGTACTTAAAAATCAGGTAGATGAGCTTGTAGCTAAGGTAAGCCAGAATGATCCAGAGTTACAGATTTAGAAGAAAAATTAGAAAAATTAATATTAGAAAGGAAAGTAGAGTCAGAAAAAGAAAGCGTTGATTGGCGTAGAAGTGATAGTGCGCAAAAAGGAGGAGCTAATGTAGCCAGCTCAAAGTGTTATTTAAATAGTTTTAGTGAAAGAGAAGTAGTTGATGTCAAAAAAATGATTCAGGAAAAAAATAGAGAGTCAAGGATGACAAATATTGTCATAAAGGGTATTAAAAAGAATGAAGTAATAGTAATAGAGTGAAGTAATAGTGACAAAACTCAAGAATTTTGAAGATAAAGTAAACATAATGAAATGTAATAATAAATTAAGGGGGAGTAAGATTTTCATTGAAAACGATTTAACGTGGGAGAAAAAAAAAGCAGGAGAAGATTGTTAAATGGGCTAAAACAGAAAGAGAAAAGGGAGTAGATGTCAAAGTAGGACAAGGCAAAGTAAGTGTTAATAACGTGTGCAGGTACTGGGAAAATGTAGAAAAAAATTTAGAAGATAATATTGAGAGGAATTCAGGAATTTTTAAAAAAAAGTGGCGAAAAAAATCAATATAGTAAGGGGGAAGACATGGGGGTCCAGAAGTAAGCAGGAACAAAAATAACGGGGAAGATAAAATAGACCTAGATTGGAGTATTATTTTTTGGAATGTAGCAGGATTATTAAAAAAAGTTAGTGAGTTTTGGGATTTTGTTTGCAATTACGATATGATAAGTTTAACGGAAACGTGGTTAGAAGAAAAAGGTAATTTAGATTTGATAAAAAGATTGCCTAAGTCACATACCTGGGAAAGTGTAAACGCGATAAAAATGAAGAATAAAGGAAAAGCTAAAGGTGGAATATTAATAGGCATTAGAAATTATATTTTTAAAGAGATAACGGCCAAAAAAATAGTAGTAAATGAAGGTTTAGTTAAATCGAGTTTTAAGATAGATGGGGATGAATATAATGTTTGGTCAGTTTATAACTCAGGAAATTTAAATAGGATTAACGAATTTTTAAAAAAGGAATCTGATCTTTTTGAAGAAGGTAATTTGATTATAGGAGGAGACTTTAATATAAGAACAGGAGAGATGGGAGGTTTGATTAGAGAAAACGGAAATAATTGGATTGTTGAAAGAAAAAGCAAAGATAAATCGATAAGTAATGAAGGAAGAGAGTTTATACATAACATTAATAATAAAGGTTGGTCTATATTAAATGGTAATTGCAAGGGTGATGAGGACGGAAATTTTACATATGTTAGTTCTAGAGGTTGTTCTGTGATTGACTATGTGATAATGAACACGATAAATTTTGTAAAAGTTAAAGATTATAGAATAGGTAATGGAGTTGACTCAGATCACATGCCGTTACTGGTAAAGATAGAAGGCAGAGAAAGGGAAAGAAGAAACAATCCTCTTGGATCATCCGTAATAACCAAGAAAAGTATAGACTGGAGTGCAGCAGCAATAGAAGAATACCAAAAGGCAACAGATGAATTTAATCCAGGTGAGGAGGATGAAGAGATCACGATAGAAGAAAAGTGGCAGGCATTAAAGAAAATTGTTAAAGATACTTTGATTTATAAAGAAATTAAATTTAAAGTTAAAAGGACCGGATATAAGCCATGGTGGGATAGAAGTTGTACAAAGGCTAAAAGAAATTTGAAGAGGATGTTCAAAAGGTGGAGAAAGGGTACTATTACAGGAAAAGGACTTTTTGAGGCTAAAAGAAAAATGAAAGAACTTTTCAACCAAAAGGAAAAGAAAAAAAAAGAAGATGACGAAAAAGAGTTAAAAAGTATTAAAAGTGAGAAAGAGGTTTGGAATTTCATTAATAAGAGAAGAAACAAAAAGGAAAAAGTGGAAAATAATATAAATAAACAAAGTTGGAAAAACCATTTTAAGAAACTGTTAAATGGAGAAGAGCTAATTATGAATAAAGAACAGGAAAAGCAAAATTGGGATAATGGTTTTGAAATGGTTGATGTGTTGGAGGATAATGAAGTAATTGAAGCCGTGAAAAATTTAAAAAAGAAGAAAGCAGTAGGAATTGATGGAATTCCGAGTGAGGCATGGCAGTATGGCGGTAGAAAAGTCAAGATAAGGTTATTGAGTTTAATTAAGGAAATTTGGAAGCATGAAGTTATTCCGGAGGATTGGAAAATAAGTATCCTAATGCCCTTACATAAAAGTGGTGACAAAAACGAGGTTAAAAACTACAGGGGGATATCACTTCTTCCTTCAGCTTATAAAATATATGCTGAAATTTTGAGAAAAAGGGTAGAAAAGTGTGTTGAAGAACTCGAGCTGTTACCGGGAACTCAGGCGGGATTTAGGAGAAGAAGGTCTACGATTCAAAACATTTTTGTGTTAAATTATCTTTCTCAGATGACGGCAACAAGGAAGGATGTTAATACTAGTGTAAGGCAGGGATGTGCTCTGAGTCCAATACTTTTTAACTTGTACATAGCAGACTTAGATAAAATATGGAAGGAGAAAAATATAGGAGGCGTGAGGATTAGAAATATTAGAATCTGGTCACTAGAATACGCAGATGACGTGGTATTATTAGCAGAAAATAGGGTAGCGTTAGAAGCGATGCTGATGGTCTTGAAATTGTTCATAAAGCAGAGATCTCTGATTTTGAACGTTAATAAAACTAAAGTTATAGTGTTTAATAAGAAAGGAAAAGAAAAAAAAGAAAGTTGGAAATGGGGGAATGAATATATTGAAGAGGTAGATTATTTTAAATATCTTGGCTTTACTTTTAGCAGGAAATGTGATTATAAGGAGCGTTTGAAAGATCTAGTATTTAAAGGTAGGATTGCTGCGGGACAAACTTGGTGTTTGGGCGAAAGAATATGTAAAAATGATTTTAAAAGAAGAAAAACTTTAATGGAATACTTAATATGCAGTATTATAACATATGGGGTAGAAATTTGGGGTTGGGAAATTAGAAAAGAATTGGAAAAGGTCATAATGGACTATGTGAGATGGGTTTTAAGTTTGGATTTTTGTACTCCAAGGTATACCATTACATGGGAAACAGATTTAAAGCAAATGAGAAGGATATGGGGATTAAGAGCACTAAGGTTTGAGATGAAAATAAGAGAGGATAAGGTAGGAAGGTTAGTAAAGGAATGTTGGGAAGAGAAAAAAGAGAAAGGGTGGATTGATTTATTCGGAAAAGAGAGGGAAAAGTTTTTTAATAGAAATGGATTGGGTATAACTAAGGTAGAGAATTTATTAGAACGAAAGGTAGAGCTAAAAGAGATAATAAAGGAGAGGGAATGGTCAGTTCAGAGACAGTTGGAAGAAAATAGGATAAGAGATTTGAACAAATAAGGGACAATTTCGGACCATCGAAGTACTTATTTAAGGTAAAAGAGGGTGATGCATTACAGTTGATAGCAAAGGCAAGGTTTGGAAATTTGGAAAATTATAATAAATACTGGCTGAAGGAAGAAGAGAGAATGTGTGTTTTTTGTAACAAAGGTTGGGATTCTTTCGAACACTATGTGCATGATTGCGAGGTAGTAAGTTTATGGTGTAAGGATTTAGGCGGAGATAAATTGTATAATTTTAAGGTATGTGTATGTGTGTCGCGCGATAATACATTTTTAAAAATGTTTATATTAGTATGTGTAAAACCAAGTCCACTTCTGGGCCGAAGGGCTGAAGTTAATTAATTAATAATAAAGTTAAAACATGATGCCATGATAAACGTTTAGAAAGCAAAATTGATAAAACTTAAACTTATTTTTCACACAGAATCAAAAAGAACTGAGATTTGATGTTCTAATTGTTTTATCGTGATTTCGAGAGGAATTTCGCATAAATGTTCGCTTCCTACTCGCATTAAAAATTTGACAAATGCAACTGAAAAGGCAGGACCTAAAGTTGTCGACCAGGTAATTTCATCATTATTAAAGAGAAAACTGGGAGATAATGAATCAAGTTTGTCACTCGTTCAACCACACGGAGGTAAACCGCTTGGAATCGGCGTTGGGGCCAAGAAAATTGAAAGCTCGGCAAAGAAACCACTATTGTCATCGGTGCGATGACTTTCCCTACCTTCTTCTCAACATGTTCAATCAGTGCTTGGGATCTGGAGTCTTCAGCGATAGGTGGAAAACACAACGGATGGTGTTAATTGATAAGGGGAAAGGTTCCCCCAAAACAGCATCTTCATACCGCCCGTTATGTATGCTCGATAATGTAAGCAAAGTTTTCGAAAGACTGATACGTGCCCGACTGCGTGCAGCGATCGAATCGGCTGGAGGTTTTTCTAAAAACCAATTCGGTTTTCGACCAGGACTCTCCACAATTGACGCAATTAACCAAGTGGTTGACATAACGAACGATGCTTGGTCTGGTAGTCGCAAGGCGCGGGAACCGTGCATTCTTGTAATGTTGGATGTCCAAAGCGCCTTTAACTCTGTCCGGTGGAATGACATAATGTCTGCTCTTGCTGAGAGATTCAGGGTACCCCCATATATCCTTAGAATAATTGACGACTATTTGTCTAACAGGATTCTGGTATACGAGACCTCTGAAGGATCACGAAGTAGACCCTTAACATCTGGTGTGGCACAAGGCTCTGCCCTAGGCCCGGACCTGTGGAATGCCGTGTATGATGATGTTGTGGATGCTCCTGTCCCTGACAAAATCAAGATCACAGGATACGCGGATGACATTGCAGCAACCATTAAAGCAAAAAACGAGATTCTTGCAAGGAAAAGAATAGCCGCGATGAATTGGCGTGTTGACGACCGCCTAAAGGCACATGGCCTGGAACTGGCTCCCCCAAAAACCGAAATGGTTGCCCTCTCAAGGCAGAAGCTAATCCCATTTGATTTTTCGTCAGAAATCAACGGGGTCAATGTTGAGGCTGCAAGTTCAGCCCGATATCTTGGCCAGATACTGGACAAAAAATAAAGATACGGAGAACACATTCAGCGAGTGGCTGATAAGGCTAGAAAGATGGTGGGGATGCTTTCTCGAATAATGCCTAACGCCTCTGGTCCTAGAAGCAGCAAGAGACGGGTGCTGATCAGCGTCTCCAACTGTATTATGCTGTGTGGGGCAGAAATCTGGGCGGGCGCACTCAAAATCGACGCTTACCGGAAAAGACTTTTCTCTGTCCAGCGCGCAGGCGCACTTTGCATAGCAAGTGCTTATCGAACGGTGTCAGGAGTTGCTGTTATGGTGGTCGCCAGCACAATACCAAGTGACCTATCGGCAATCGAGAGACAGTCAATATACCTGCACAGAAACGAGGACGAAAAATCAGTCATAATACGACGAGCCAGAGAGCAAACGCTTCTAACTTGGCAAAATAGCTGGGAAGGCGCAACAGAGGGCAGATGGACTGCTCGATTGATAAGAGAAATTAGGCCCTGGATAAAACGACCACATGGCGAGGTAAATTTCTATCTCACACAGTTTCTCACCGGACACGGGTTGTTTAAGAACTGCTTGTTCAAATGCAAGAGAAAAAATAGCGCAGAATGCGACTATTGTAAGGGAGTGAAGGATGATGTTTATCATACCTTTTTTAGCTGCAGCAGGTGGCAGCAATGGAGAGAAGAGTTGGAAATATCTGTATGAGAAACAATTTCACCCGACAACATTATTGGACTGATGATCAAAAAGGAGGAAGACTGGAACCTTGTAAGTAATTACGTAGAGAAGGTATTACGAAGAAAGAAAATGGAAGAATTGAACAGCTGAACACACAAACACGACGACAGACTGTAACCTGAAGAAAGCTAAGCAGAAAGATAAGGTAGGAACCTATATGTTGCTCTTACTGGCCGACTACCATCTCTCCAGAAGTAATGCGAAAGCGGGTCCGGGAGAAAATGGTCGGTGTGGAAGTTCGAGGTGGCGAGTTTAGTTGGTATTACCGGTCTTGCACGTCTACACCGTATTCGTTGTAGCCACACCGGGCGAGTCCGACACTCAGTGCGTAAATGCATTCTTGGCACCTCCGTAAAAAAAAAAATTATCATCGGACGATTTCTTAAAAATTCAGACAGGTACACATTTATCACAGAGGCAGACATTAGAAATAGCAAAGGCGTTGCGTGTTGCTACTAAAAATTCGAAGGTAATTGGACCAAATTTGCAGAAAGAGTTATTTAGAAAGAGTCATTGTGTCGATGAATTTTTCGATGTAAAAACATTTACTTTCATGAAAAACAAGGGTCTAGAATCTACTGCTGTTAATGAGACTGTTGCCTAATTCGTAAATCTTGAAGGTCTAATTACACATGTCTCTAAAAAACGTGGTGTTTTTGATTTTCACCTTAAATTTGGGATAGACGGAGGGGGAAACTTCTTAAAGGTATGTTTATCAATACAGTCAAATATTGAAATACTGTCCCCGAATGAGCGACGTCGAAAATTCAGTGACGGAATATGGGCGAAAAAATTCAAAAATTCAGACTTTAACAAATTGCTTATACCTACTGGCGTTGCACAGTGGGGAATACTGAAAAAACGGGGCTCAAAATAGGCTAGAGCCTTCAATTTTCATCGGATTGAAAATTTTTTTTTTTAAAATACTCTGCATTAAATTCCAAAAAACTCTGTCGAGGCCGATTTTTTAATTTTTTGTTATTGTTTAAATAAAATTAATGTAAACCGTATAAACAATTGTAATAATTTGGTTTTTGCAGAATACAATACCATAAATTGCTTTAATATTTTAGAAATCAATTAGCCTCAAGATCCTGAAATACAAACAGTAAAAATATATTGTTTAAATAATGCTAGTTAATTGTTATAAACAAATTATGTACACAAATTAACATTTTTCATCGTTTTCAATTGAAAACCCTTTTTTACCACAAATTAACTAAAACTTATGTTAGAAAATATAACTCATTAGAAAGTGTCAGTATATGCATATAATTATAAATGTTATAAACAATTAGTATAAACAAATATTAAATACAGCATCTAAAGAACTAAAAAAATTGTTATTTTTCATGTCGTGTTTTATTTTCAAAATTGATTAACCTGAAAATCCAGAAATACAAACAGCGAAAGTATATTGTTTAAATAATGCTAGTTAATTGTTATAAACAAATTATATAAACAAATTCCCACTTTTCATTGTTTTCAACTGAAAACTCTTTCTTTATTCAAATTAACTAAAACTTATGTTAGAAAATATACCTCATTACAAAGTGTCAGTATATGCATATAATTATAGATGTTTTAAACAATTAGTATAAACAAATATGAAATACAGCATCTAAAGAACTAAAGAAATTGTTATTTTTCAAGTCGTGTTTTATTTTTAAAATTGATTAACCTGAAAATCCAGAAATACAAACAGCGAAAGTATATTATATAAAGAATGCTAGTTAATTGTTATAAACAAATTATATAAACAAATTCCCACTTTTCATTGTTTTCAACTGAAAACTCTTTCTTTATTCAAATTAACTAAAACTTCTGTTAGAAAATATACCTCATTACAAAGTGTCAGTATATGCATATAATTATAGATGTTTTAAACAATTAGTATAAAGAAATATAAATTACAGCATCTAATGAAATAAAAAAATTGTTATTTTTTAAGTCGTGTTTTCTTTTAGAAATCGATTAATCTGAAAATCCTGAAATACAAACAGTGAAATAAATTGTTTAAATAATGCTAGTTAAATTGTTATAAACAAATTATATAAACAAATTCCCACTTTTCATCGTTTTCAACTGAAAACCTCGCTGAAAACTCTTTCTTTGTTACAATACTTTCACTGTTTGTATTTCTGGATTTCCAGGTTAATCAATTTGTAAAATAAAACATGACTTAAAAATATAACAATTTTTTTAGTTCTTTAGATGCTGTATTTAATATTTGTTTATACTTATTGTTTATAACATTTAAAATTATATGCATATACTGACACTTTGTAATGAGGTATATTTTCAAACATAAGTTTTAGTTAATTTGTGGTAAAAAAAGGTTTTCAATTGAAAACGATGAAAAGTGGGAATTTGTTTATAAAATTTGTTTATAACAATTAACCAGTATTATTTATATAATATACTTTCACTGTTTGTATTTATGGATTTCCAGGTTAATCAATTTCTAAAATAAAGCATGATTTGAAAAATAACAATTTTTTTAGTTCTTTAGATGCTGTATTTAATATTTGTTTATACTAATTGTTTATAACATTTATAATTATATGCATATACTGACACTTTGTAATGAGGTATATTTTCTAACATAAGTTTTAGTTAATTTGTGGTAAAAAAGGGTTTTCAATTGAAAACGATGAAAAGTGGGAATTTGTTTATAAAATTTGTTTATAACAATTAACTAGCATTATTTAAACAATATTTTTTAACTGTTTGTATTTCTGGATTTCCAGGTTAATCAATTTCTAAAAGAAAACACGACTTAAAAAATAACAATTTTTTTATTTCATTAGATGCTGTAATTTATATTTCTTTATACTATTTGTTTAAAACATCTATAATTATATGCATATACTGACACTTTGTAATGAGGTATATTTTCTAACATAAGTTTTAGTTAATTTGAATAAAGAAAGTGTTTTCAGTTGAAAACAATGAAAAGTGGGAATTTGTTTATAAAATTTAATTATAAAAATTAACCAGCATTATTTATATAATATACTTTCACTGTTTGTAGTTATGGATTTCCAGGTTAATCAATTTTTAAAATAAAGCATGATTTGAAAAATAACAATTTTTTTAGTTCTTTAGATGCTGTGTTTAATATTTGTGTATACTAATTGTTTATAACGTTTATAATTATATGCATATACTGACACTTTCTAATGAGTTATATTTTCTAACATAAGTTTTAGTTAATTTGTGGTAAAAAAGGGTTTTCAATTGAAAACGATGAAAAATGTTAATTTGTGTACATAATTTGTTTATAACAATTAACTAGCATTATTTAAACAATATATTTTCACTGTTTGTATTTCAGGATCTTCAGGCTAATTGATTTCTAAAATATTAAAGCAATTTATGGTATTATATTCTGCAAAAACCAAAATATTATAATTGTTTATACGGTTTACATTAATTTTATTTAAACAATAACAAAAAATTAAAAAATCGGCCTCGACAGAGTTTTTTGGAATTTAATGCAGAGTATTTAAAAAAAAAAGTTTAAATCCGATGAAAATTGAAGGCCCTAGCCTATTTTGAGCCCCGTTTTTTCAGTATTCCCCACTGTGCGTTGGCACGGGGATCTCAGGAAAATTTTGAAAATGTGGCAGAAATATGGATGACGTTAAAAATAAGTCAATTCCAAGGAGCAATAGACACTGATTTAAAATTAGCTAATATTTTAGTTGGTATTATGTCGCATAGCAGTGTATTCCTTTGCACTTGGTGCTACGTTACGAAAAATAAAATGAATGTTTGTGGAGAGTATAGAATTGTACGCAATACTACTGAAAATTACGAGAAATGGCGTCAATCAGGAGCTAAAAAATCTCAAGCAGAGTTGTATAAAAATTGTATTCATCCTACAGTAATTACAACAGAAGAGGATAAGTCATTCCTCTTTGTCAGTCCACCTCCGGAATTGCATTTAATGCTGGGCGTGATGAATACTTTGTATACACATTTGCTTCAGAATTTTGAAAAAGGTGCTCTAATGTGGGCAACTAAATGTTGCGTTGTTCAAAACGTTCGTCGCGGATGTTGGGATTTAATGGAAATGCTTGTAAGAAATTACTGAACAAAATTGATGTACTCCAATCGTATTCGAAAGACATAGAATGCTTAGCATTTGTAAAAGTGTTCGAGGATTTTAATTCAGACGTTAAAGCTTGTTTCAGTACTCAACTCGACCCTACATTTAAACAAAAAATTGATACATTTAGGCGAAGTTATTTAGAAATCGGAATACCCATTACTCCAAAAGTTCACGCTGTATTTTTCCATGTCGTGGATTTTTGCGAACAAACACAAAAACCACTAGGCTTCTTCATCGTGCAAGCAATGGAGTCCGTGCATGAAGATTTCCAACAAACTTGGGAAAAATATAGTGTGATCAGTACGCGTCCGGAGTATGAGAGCGAATTCTGGCATGCGTTACGCGAATATAATGCTATGCATACTTTTTGAATGGACGTTGGATTTCGTTAACTAAATGTTAGTAATTCCTATGTAAATTCCTTACAAATTATAATTATAAGGCTTTGAATGTATTTTAATTTGTTCATATTTTTTTAAAAACTTTACTCAAAAACTGTCCTAAATAAAGATTCTTTTGTTAATAAATACGCAAATGTGTTTTAATCTTTCTCATTTCAATTCTACAAGTGTCGTACAGAAGAAGAATTTGTTGAAAAAAGCGTGTTAGATCGCGCTACCAGAAACTTATGTGCCTGCCGACTTACAAGTAAGACACATCCATGTGTCTCCGGTTTGTATTATTGGATTAAAATGAAACTTCTACTCATTTGTTTAAAATTTAGTCAGCTTCAAAAATGTATTCTTGAAAATTATTGTTTTTTTGCATGCTGACAAAGTTAAGGTCCAATTACTACATGGAAAACGTTTTTTTTATGTTGTTTTCTGAAATTCTGACGGCCATATCTTCTTATTAACTGAAGATAAAAGATTAACTAAACGACCGATTTTTAGGGAATTTTATAAGCGTTTAAATGAATATTATAATCTTTGCATTTACAATAATAGATAAAGTGATTAGGCTTGAAAACCAACAAAAAGCACTGTTTTTCGCTGTTTTTGTGGATTATAAACTTACTGTTACTTATTTTTATCATCATAATTGTATAAATGTTGCTTAAGTTGAACGTACAATTATTTTAAGCTGAAATTTTAACCGTGTAGTGGTTTTGGATGTGGCTAGAACAATTAACCTACAAAAAATTGAGTTTTCTTTTCATTCCTTCCATAGAAGATTTTAATTTTTGGCTCAAATTACTCAATTCTGATACTAGAATAAGAATTGAGAGAAAAATTTGATGGGGGGTCACCTTTGGGTTAAACCTAATCCAAGAGCACCGTGGCTAAACTCGCGATCCGAGGCGCTTCCGGAAAATTTTAAAATTGATCTACTTAACACTTTTTTTCGACTATACATACAATTGCGTATCATTTTGTAATTTGTAATTTGTTTGAACAAAATAAGCCCAGGTTGAAATTGTTTTGTCCATTTTTAAAACGTATATTGT
Organism: Ganaspis brasiliensis; assembly: GCA_037103525.1. Lineage (NCBI taxonomy): Eukaryota > Metazoa > Arthropoda > Insecta > Hymenoptera > Figitidae > Ganaspis > Ganaspis brasiliensis. Next base: position 456,728 of record JAZKLR010000401.1, read on the forward strand.
ATAAAAGGAGGGTAAATCGCAATGTTTGATTAACTTTTAAATACCTTATGAACTAATAAAGATTTCTTTATGTTCTTGGTCGCATTTTGAAGATAATTTTTCATAAAATTTGGCCATTTTTTTCTTACCTACAGTAGGGAGAAATCAGCCTTATGTGACGCTTCATGACAAAAGGGAACTTGGCTTGAAAAATGTAATTTTTAATAACAGTAAGAATTATTTTAGTTTTTCTTCTATTTCCAAGAACCAGAAATTGTTGTTTTTAAGTATCTTTTGTGTCACAGAACGTTACATGTACGATATATAATGATTATGTTTTTATTTCTATTAGTATTATTAATTTAGATCTTGTTTTTTTTTCAGTGTCAACATTGCTCATTCTAGTAACGGTCATAGTCATAATAAGTATTGCATGTGTAGGCCCTAGATATATTTTACTAAAACCATCACTTAAAGACGATAAATATATCTTGGCATCTACTTCTTGTGGATATGTTGAGGGTATCCTAGAAGATGGTGGCTATTCCTTTCGCGGAATTCCGTATGCAGTACCACCAATTGATAATCGTCGTTGGCAACCAGCTGAACCTCTTCGTAGGATAGAAAACTGCTGGACTGGTACTTACATTGCTCACAATAATTCAGATCACTGTTGGCAACTAGATTCTTCTGGTCATATCTCTGGTACTGAAGACTGCCTTAAGCTTGACATTTTTACACCGAAAGTTGACACAAGGAACCCGCTTCCAGTTGTTGTAATGATTGGAGCTGAATCTTTAAGTGGCGGTTCTCCCGGAGTTATGCAACCTTCTTCAAAACTAGCAAGAGTGCGGGAAATTGTCTTCGTCAGGCCAAGCTTCAGGTAAAAGCGAGAAATTAATATTATTGTCTATTCATTATTCTGGAAAAATTATATGTAACCCTAAATCATAAAACTTAAGGGTCCATCCATAAAGCATGTGATACTTCAGAAGTTGTAATGTGTCGCTAAAACTATTATAGATAGATGATTAGATAGATAGATAGATTATTGTAGATAACTATTTAGTTATGATGATGTAAACGTGATGCGCTAATTTTTTATTGAATGAAATTCATTTGGTTGATTTTTGTGGCCTTTGGTCTAATGTTAAAAAATTAACTTTCATTTCTCATGTAACCTTGAACTTGAAAATAACTTATTTTACTTTTTTACAGATTAATCTTATAAATTTTGTTAATTATTTTTTAAAAAAAATTTAAAAGTGTTATTTTAAATTACATTTCTATAACTTAATATAAATTTAGTGAAGTACAGTACCGGCCGAATTTGTCAGTCTACCCATTTTTTAAGAATTGAAAAACTTCTTAAGGCGTACAAAATATAATTATTAAAAAAAATTTATTTTATAAAAAACAAGTTTTAGGCCATTATTTCCACATTTCTTTTAAAATTTACAATATTTTATAAAAACGACGTTTCGGCAGCTACCGCTACCCTTATCAAGTTTTTTTTTCCTTTCATAAAATGCTAGAAATAAAAATAAATTTTTTTTTAGATTAAATTTACATAAGTGTATATGTGTAATTTTGCCACCTTAAATCAAAATGCAGGAAAAGCCGTACTTACATTTTGAAAATTACTAAAGCTGTTATATTAAAAAGATTCTTATCTTTCTTTTTACTGTATGTATTACAATATATTGTTTCTTTACAACCAAAGAAGAACTTAAATAAGTAGAAATTAATAAACTGTACCTATTTGTTGTAGAATCTGAACGTCCATGTTCATTGTGAAGTTCATAGAAAATTTAGAGAAAAAAATGTTACTTGACCTAAATTGAAAGTTATTTTTTTAACATTTGACCAAAGGCCACAAAAATCATCTGAATGAATTTCTAAAATCTACATTTTAGTGAAATTTCAGTTTTTTACTTTCAACTTTGTTGAACAATTCTTACAAAAAATATTTCTGGCTTTTTGTTTTCTTTCTCGTACTTTAGAATATCTATAGAAAAGATTTGATGTAGCAAAAACAATCAAAAAAATGTTTGCACAACTTTCTAAATAAACACACTTTAATATATAAAATAGTTCCCACAGGTGGTCTATATTGGGAACGACTTTGAGTTTCTATATCATAGACAAACATTTTTTTCTTGTCGGCTAACTCATACGACATATTCAGAAGGATATCCACGCACAGTGTGCCTCAACCAGTCGCAGGTGGTCTGAAAATGTAACAAAAAACGGCTAATGTGGAATTGTCCTAAATGGCTCCCAGATTTCAAATTTTCAAGATTTGAAATCCTAGCTGCTCCACTTTTTGAGATTTCTACGTGGGAGTTCCATATTTACCATGAAAGCGCCTAAGAGGCTATCAACTCAAGAAAATATCGGAATAAGACGTATCATTACGTATTATAACTGTAAATGTCGATAGACCCGACTTTGTTAAAGGCGAAATACTTCTTAGGGAGCGTTCACATATGATGTCACGCATTTTTTTCAATTTTTTGACCCCTCCCCCCCTCCTGTCACGTCTTGTCACGTAAGAGTAAACACCTACCCCTAAATGGACGTCACGTTTCTTGACCCCCCCCCCCTCCTATTTTTGTATTAATTTTTTTAACTTTAATAATAAAAATTCTAAACTAACAATTGTCAATCGGTTTATTACGAAAATAAAAAATATTTAAAAATTTTTTGGGTAACTTTTACCATATTTTTGATAAACCTCGGATTAAAGTCTCAAGTGAAAAATTGTACTCTAGTTTTTAGAAACTTATTTTTATGTTTCTGATAATTTTGCTCAAATTTACCAGAAATATGGAAATATTTTTTTTAAAATATGAGTTTAATTCTGTATTTGCTACTTTAAGGTAGTATTATACTTTGTAAGTTGTCAAAGATGACTTTAAAAAACAATTTTTTTCTCGGTGATAATTTTATTTGAAGCATTGAAAGTTTTTGCATGATATTTTTGACATTTTTGTCTGTCAAAAATGAAAAAATAAAAAATTTTTATTGTGCCTGTTTCGTCACTAGAGGGCGCCAAAGTCAAGATAAAAATAAACTATAAATCGGCGGACAAGCTACAGCCTCACAGAAACATCCCATCTGAAAAATTCAAATGTGGTTTTAAAGCTGATACATGTGGTTAGGCATCCCTCCTAACCCCGATAAAAAATATGAAGAAATAAAAAAATCACAAAAAATGAGTATTTTTTTTGTCATTTTTGAGTTGTTAAAAAACAAAAAAAAATAAAGTAGATAATCGGATTTAGGGGGGATGCCTGAAGGATTTCATAACGAAGAAATTGATCTAAAGTTTTTTAAAATCGATTAAAAAAAACTCGAGTTATGCTGTCCGCCAGTTTAAAAAACATGGTTTTGAGAAAAACGCGTTTAAAGTTTTGTGTGTAATGAGCCGATGTGCATATGTATAACTTTTACATGCGTATAACTTTTTTATTTCTACGAATTTTAATCTGCAATTTGGGAATTAAATTCTTGAGGTAATGTGGACCACAAAAATAAAATAAAAAAAAGTCGATTTTTTGATCGATGCAAAGTATAATACTACCTTAATCTGAGGTCTATCATAAATAAAGTAAAAGTCACCCGAAACATTTTTTCCGTATTTTTTAAATTAGCACTTATTCATTTTCATTCCTGATATTTCGTTAATATAAATTATTACATTGTGATTACAGAATTTTCTTATTTTTCCAACAATAAATACATTGAGGACCAGTTCACATCATATACTTTGAATTTTAAGTATTAAACAATTCATATAAAAAAATAGGAGAATACTGCGATAAATTATTTGATTCTTACAAAATTCAAATGGTAGTTTAAATTAATTTTCGATTTAAAAAAATTTTTCGTGACGTCACGTTTAGGACAACCCCTCCATCCCCATGTCACGTTTTGTCACGTTTGATCAAGACCCCCCCTCCCCCTTATAGCGTGACGTCATATGTGAACGCTCCCTTAGCAATAGACACCCCCCCCCCCAAGTCCTTACCCCCAAGGATTACAGAATTGCTTATTGAAATGAAACGAAATTTTATCCACGATAATTGAAAACATAGAGGGAAAGGTGTTCAATGAAGGCGGGGGGGGGGGGGGGTTGTCAAAGATCCTACAACGATGAGTATCAATAAAATTTTTAATTATCGTGGATAAAATTTAGATTCAATTCAATAAGCAATTCTGTCATCCTTGGGGAGGGATTAGGGGCAGTTACATAAAGGGCTAAAGAGAAGGGAAAAGGTTTACAAGGGTGGTTCGGCAAAGATCCTACAACGATGAGTATCAATAACATTTTCAATTATCGTAGATAAAATTTCGATTCAATTCAATAAGCAATTTGTCCTCCTTGGAGGGGGTCAGGGTGGTTACATAGAAGACAAAAGAGAGGGGAAAAGGTGTTTAATGAGGGTGGAAGGGTTAGACAAACATCCTACAACAATGAGTATCAATAACATTTTCAATTATCGTGGATAAAATTTCGTTTTATTTCCATAAACAATTCTGTGATAATTAGGGGGCGAAGTGGAGTGGCTACATAGAGGGCTACATAGAGGTGAAAGATGGTCAATGAGGTTGGAGGGTAATCAAAGATCCTACAACGATGAGTATCAATAACATTTTCAACTATTGTGGATAAAATTTCGTTTCATTTAAATAAGCAATTCTGTCATAATTGAGGGGGCGGGGTGTGTGGCTTCATAGAGGGCTAGATATAGTGGAAAGGTGGTCAATGAAGGCGGAGGGGGTAGTCAAAGATCCTACAACGACGAGTATCAATAACATTTTTAATTATCGTGGATACAATTTTGATTCAATTCAATAAGAAATTCTGTCCTCCTTTAAGGGGGTCGGGGTGGTTACATAGAGGGCTACATAGAGGTGAAAGATAGTCAATGAGGGTGGAATGTAGTCAATCCACAACTATGAGTATCAATAACATTTTCAACTATCGTGGATAAAATTTCTTTTCATTTGAATAAGCAATTCTGTCATAATTGAGGGGGCGGGGTGTGTGGCTTCATAGAGGGCTAGATAGAGGAGAAAGGTGGTTAATGAGGGTGGAGGGGGTAGTCAAAGATCCTACAACGATGAGTATCAATAACATTTTCAATTATCGTGGATACAATTTCGTTTCATTTCAATAAGTAATTCTGTCATTCTTGGCGGTGAAGGGTTTAGGAGGGGGGTGTCCATTGCTAAAGAATATTTCGCCTTTAACAAAGTCGTGTATAGCGACATTTACAGTAATAATACGTAATGACACGTCATATTTCGGTATTCTCTTGAATAGATAGTCTCTTACGCGTTTTCATGGTAAATATGAAAGTCTTACGTAAAAATATCAAAAAGTGGAGCAGCTAGGATTTCAAGTCTTAAAAATTTGGAATCTGGGAACCATTTAGGACAATTCCACATTAGCCGTTTGTTGTTACATTTTTAGACCACCTGCAACTGGTTGAGGCACACTGTGCACAACATAACTAAATAGTTATATTTTTTACTTTTTTAAAGTCTGAATTTTAATGAAGTATTGAGTGAAGAAAGAACGGATTTGTGCACAAAATAGCCCCGCTTGACGGTATGTAAGATAGTCATGGTTGATCTTATTTGTCCTCTATTGATTTCATAAATGTTAATGGGGATGGTCACTGCCAAACTATTTCAGTAGATAGCAGCACCAACGCAAAAAGCAATATTACGTTAATTTTAAAATTCAACATTATAGCAGAATCTCAAAACAAAGTGTGTCTGTCAGTTTGCTTTATAGGGTAGTTGCACCAGTACTGGATCGCGAAATAGAGGTGAATTGAGTGCAGTAAAAAACTCAATTCGTTGTAAGTTTATGAACACTAAGTTTTGAAAATTGTCGAGGGAAGTGTACAGATTTGTAGGGAAGACCGGGGTAAATCCGGTCACTTTTAGTCAGATAGGATCTAGAAAATTATTCTCTAAATCCAAGTTAATTTATATCATTAGAACGCTTATCATTTCTACTATCAAAATAAAAAAGAGTTTTTTATTTATCTTTTTTTGCGTAGGATGTGAAAACCTGCCTTCAGGTACCCTGTAGCCCGTACTACAGGGTTATGCGGGGGTGGCGATGTTCTGCCGACCCGCTAAAAACACACCCTTATTTGAGACCTTAAGACCACTCCCAGGTAGAGCCAGTTTACTGACGTATCGCCTTCAGGAGTGGTCTTATATCCCACCTCTATCGCCTAAACGATATCATTCCTCGACCTACGGGAACTACCTTTGTTGGCGGCCATCGAGATCCTTAACCCTCATAACATGTTGGATAAAGGTCTCGATGTGCCGCCAATTCTCTTTGGATCGAGTCATTAACAGGACCATGTTCTCCGGTGTAACTTCGCAGTTTACACCGGCGAACATAACCCGTCTTTCGTCGTTCCATCGTGTGCATGTAAAGAGTGTGTGCTCTGCGTCATCCTTTGGGGATTTGCAGTACGCACACTCTGAACTTTGTCGTCTTTTGAAGCGCTCTAGGTACGAGTTAAAACACCCGTGACCTGAGAGCGCTTGGGTGAGGTAGTATGAGACTACTCCATGTTTTCGATCTATCCAGGTGGCGAGTGTTGGTATGAGCCGATGTGTCCATCGACCCTTCTCATCCCCGCTCCATCTTGCTTGCCATCTTTCGACGAGTCTGCTTCTCGCATCTCGGCGAATTTGGTCCTTGCTGGGTCTATTGTCATCCGTATAACGGGTGGAGATCCTATCTTTGAAAAGGAGGAAAATTTCCTCCCTTTCTTGCGCCAAAAGATCTGCCGGCGGGACGCTGGCAAGGACCTGAGCAGCACTCGCAGATACTGTCCTATAGGCAGAGATTATACGCTTGGTTATAATCCTTTGCACGGACAGTATCTTCTCCAAGATGGTCTTGCTTCTGTCTGTTCGCAGGGAGGGAGCCCACACTGGTGCTGCATAAAGCAGCTTTGAGTGGAACACACTCGCCACCAATCTCCTTTTTTTTCAAAAGGCCCACCGACGTTCGGCATTATACGGGCTAAATTTAGTGCACATTTTGCAGCTTTGTGGGAAGCCACAGCAATGTGGTGCTTAAAATTCAAAAACTTGTCGAGTTGTACACCAAGATACTTTATATGCGTGCTCCACTTGACCTCGAATCCGTCTACTTCGATCCGGGGAAGTTCGTAACCACGTCTGTCTGTGACCATGAGCGCTTCAGTTTTATCCAGGGCCATTTGAAGGCCTCTGGCATCCAGCCAGCTCTTTGTTCGTCGTAGACATTCGTTCACCAAGATTCCGAGCTCTTCTGCAGTTTCGGCAGTGCATACGATCAACGCGTCGTCCGCGAAGCCGATGATCACCGCACCTTCGGGTAGACCCATTCGCAAGAAGTCATCGTACGAGACGTTCCATACGAATGGTCCTATCCTCGAGCCTTGAGGGGCACCTCTTTGCATCTCTTCCTTCAGAGTGCAGGTGTCCCCCTCGTATATTACCCACCTGTCGCTAAGATAATTATTCATTATCCGCAACAGGTAGGGCGGTATTCCTTTGTTTCTCATCGACTTGATGAGATCTTCCCATTTAGCGGTATTAAACGCGTTGCGTATATCTATAGCTACTAAAGCGCAGAAGCTCTTCTTCTTCCCCGGACCCAATTTGTCCTTTTCTTCCTTGGCTAGGTCCACTGCCTTTTGTATGGCATCTACTGTGGACAGGCCTTTACGGAAACCAAATTGGTAGTCGGATAGACTATTCTCTCCATTTAAGTGGAGCTGCATCCTCTGCAGAACCATGTCCTCCAGAAGTTTGCCTATCGTATCTAACAGGCATATTGGCCTGTAAGATGAGACATTATCTGTAGGTTTGTTACCTTTTCTTAGGAGGACCAGCCTCTGTCGTTTCCAGTCCCGGAAGAACTCTCCTCTTCTTAGGCAATTGTTGAAGCAATCTAAGAGAATCTGGGGTGAAGCAACGATCACTTGTTTAAGTATCTCGTTACTTATTCCATCGATTCCAGGCGCGTTGCCTGGCTTCAATCTTCTGCCGGCTTGGTGGAGCTCTGCAAGAGTGAAGAGTTCCTCCTCACGGACTTGACAGTCACTCCAGTCCATCCTAGGCCATGGTTCTGCTGGTGGAAACAAGGCCCTGATTATTTGACGCACCCAATCGGGATTGTCCAGGCCGGGGGTCTTTTGCTTCGTTACCAATTTCTTGGTGACGATTTTATAGCCCAGACCCCATGGGTCCTTCTCGACATACTCGATCAGGGTCTTCCAACACCTTCGCTGTGAAGCTCGAATTTCCTTTCTGAGGATCCTCTTGGCCTCTATATATGCGTCCTTTAGCATAGGATCTCCCTTAGAGCGGGTGTATATCCTTCTTGCTCTGACGCATGCTTTTCGCAAAGAGGCCAGCTCCTCTGACCACCAGTATACATTACGTCGTCTGGGAGTGGTACTTCTACGACGCGGCATTGACGCGTCGCATGCGGCGATTATCATGTTCATCACCGGCCGCACCTCCCCATCCAGATTGTTCGGTCTCTTCACCCATCCAAGTTCCTCAATGAGGCGGGATTCTTCAAGGGACCGACCGAACTTTTCGACGTCTAGTTTCTTAATGTTCCACCTAGGGCCTTTCTTACAGAAAGCAACCTGCTTGTTTGCTCTAGGTGTGTCTCCTCCTGAGACTGAAAACTTAATATACTGGTGATCACTTTCGGTATGATCCTCAGAGACGTGCCAGTCTGTAATGCGCTGGTTTAGGAGAGATGTTGTTATCGTTAGATCGATAATTGATCCGATATTATGGTCTCTCCTAAACGTCCATTTATGGCCCTGGTTAACAACCATCAGATTGTTCCTGGAGACCATTTCTGCGATTAGAATTCCTCTATTGTCGAGCCTTGTCTCGCCCCAGTCTGGCGACTTCGCATTGAAGTCGCCTGTGACGAGAACATCCAGCCTGGATTCTCGCAGGCTCGACTCGAGTTCGTCTATCTCCGCTTCGAAGGTTGTCAGTGGGTCGTTGGGTGAGAAGTAGCAGCTATACATGCGTATACCTGAAATTTTCACCCACACGAACCCACTGCTCGTCTCCAGGAACTTGTCTACCCTCAAATCGGGATTGTAGACCTGAATGGCTGCCCTACCCGATGAATCCTGGTACCAGCAGGCGAGATCGTTTCTTTTGTTCTGCTCACTACAGAACAGAACGTCGATCCCCTCCTGACTGGCTGTCACCAGCATCAGGTCCTGGGCTTTCTTCGCTGTGTGCAGGTTAACCTGCAAAAACTTTAGGCTTTTGCCTTTTTAAGCTTCTGTAGTTCCTGCTTGTACACCGGGCAGGCGTTGCTACCAGTCCAATGTCCGAGGTCGGATTTTCCCAAGTCCGAGCACGTTATACACTTTGGCTCGTTTACGCTACAGGCCTTGGCGAGGTGACCCGCGCCGCCGCATCTTTAACAGTTTTTAACCCTGTCGGGGCCTTTGCATGCGCGAGTCCCGCGTATGTATCCTAAGCACTTTTGGCACCTCGGGACTTCGACGTGTTGCCTAATTGCTGCATTAATCCAGCCAACCCGGACTTTGCCTATCTTCAGGAGAGTATCACACTCTCCTTCTGGTAGGCGGACCAATGCCATCTTCATTCCGCCAAAACGCGAGATAAGGCGACACGTCAGGTCCGGATGGGCGTTCTCAAGCTTAGCCCTTAGAGCAGTAACAACGTCCTCTTCCGTGGTTGTCTCTGTGGTTGGTTGGTTCTAAGGTCTTTCCTGCCTTTTTTACGACAATAAGGACGTCCTTCTTGATGGTCCTCCTGACTTTAAGTACCTCTGCGCCGAACTGGTCCGGATTAATGGACGATTTCATGGCGCGGAGTATCTCGTCGTAGGCCTCCGAAGACTCTGCTGAGATTTTGACGGCCTCCGTCATCCTCGGCTTAGAAGATATTTTCTTCTCCGCCAATTGGATCTTTCTCTCAGCAGCCTTCTTTTCCTTGGCCTCTTTCTTCTTATCTCTGACGGGTATAAAGCCGTCGCTCTCCATAGGAGCTGACCCTAGTGCCACATCTGCATAGGTCCTGGCAGGAGGTTTTGCCGGAGCAGTAATCTGCTCTTTCGGTTTCCCCCTCTCCAGATTCGCTGCAACTGGGGCCCTGCGTCTAAGTTTCTTTTCCCGTTCTATCGAGCGACTAGCATCTGGGTTGTCCCCCTCGATACGCGGGCGCTTTTTTTCTACTTCTATTTTTTCCTGAGGACCATTCTTCGCGGACGTTTTTGCCGATTTCTGGGTCGGCATTTGGACAAATCGCAAATTTTTGCTGATTTTATCAAAAACGTCCGCTAGGTCTAGGATGCCTTTTTGGACCTCCTTTTTTATATTTTTTTGGGTTCCGATGCCCTTTTTTATGACCTCGAAGATCTTTGGAACACCGGCCAACTCGTTGGCGATAATTTCCAAAAATCTCGTATTCGACATAAATTGGTCATCGATCTCCATACTATTTTCGGCTGTACTAGACAGCAAGTGAGATTGGCTCTCCCCAGAATCCTTGAAGCCAGCGTTGGCCATCGGGGCATTCACCCGATCGGAACCAACGGCAGGACCACCCTCAGAAGAGGGGCCTGCCTGGGGTAGTGTGTTTTGATCCGCACTTTCCATTTTTACTAGTTTGGTGTCGTTGGTCAGACCGAACAGACAACCGGTCCATCGGGCGCAAACCCTGGATCGAGGCTACTCCACACCAACTTAGAGAAACCAAGAAGGCAGGAGTGTCCCATTCCTGCCAGAACCCATGTCGTCCACAGCTGACAAAGATGGTTAGCCCCCATTTGGAATCCGAATTAACATCATCCGCACAGGATAGCTAGTGCACAGGTTCGAAAAACGGCGACTACCCGAATTAACGGGGTCCCGTTCATTCCCCTGTGCCCAAACTCGCCAGGCATCGGGAGTCGATAAGTCCTGGGAAGAGCCGAACAGCTCGTCCAGTGATGGCGTCCGAAGGACAAGCGCCTGGCCGGTCCTAAGCCCCCTCACCATGACAAGGTGACACCACGAGGGGGTGATTTATCTTCTTTAGTTTTATATATAAATCAATTTTAATTCCCATATACCAAATTTCAAAATCACAATTTTCCCTGGTAAATCCGGTCACCCCCTTACATACGGGACATGCTCATTCATACAAAAGTATTCTTACAATCTAAGTAAATTTCACAGACCGCGATCAAGTTTAGAGATGGGGCGAAATTTCTGTACCGATCCAACTAAAAAAAAAATTTCCTCCGATTGGGCTAAAACTTGCCCTAAGTTTAGGTCTATGCATGAGTACATTAGCCACCAAGTATTACTAAATTTCATCATTAACTGTGTAGTGGGGAGGGGGGTCAAGTTTTTGATGAATGGTGGGTGGACTAGTTTTTCATCCCTCGTAACTTTTATACGGTCAATCGCACAAATTTTTGACCTATATACTCTTGAAAGGGTTTTTTCTGCCCTTTCAAACGGTAAAAAGAATTTTTTCGAAAATTAAAAATTTGACCCTTTTTTTAAAATCAAAAATATTTTTGACTTTTTTTTCAAAATCGACATTTTTTTTTCATTTTTTATTTTTTGAAAATAAAGTTTAAAATGTGTACTTTGAGTACACCAAGTATGAAAAGTTCCTTTTTTTTTTGTTTTCGAGATATTAAATAATGAATTTTTAAAAATTAAATAAAAAAAAGTAATAATTCTTTAAAAAAGTAAATTTAGAATTAATATGAATTTTTATTCTAAAGACAATAAAAATTTACATCCAACAAAACCCAAATATATAACATTTTGCATAAAAAGTATTAAATAAAAAAAATTTAAATAATTATTAATAAAAAGTTAATTATGACATTCTTAGCGTCCAAATAAAAAAAATCATAAGGTCAATTCTCTTTTTATTGTATGACTTATTTATTCGTTTATTTATTTATGTCGATGTCTTTTTATTTATATGTTTAAGAAAAATATCAAAAAGTACCTACCTATATTTTTACAATCGCTAGTAAAAAGAAATTAAGGAAAATAGCTATCCGTGTACTTTAAGTAGGATCACAGTTTATATCCCCTTTGTCCACAAAATTGTTTTCGTTTTTTTTTGTCTTTAAGAATATAGTAAAATATTGTAGTACTGCTGTCTTCTTTTTTTATTTCAATTATAGAAGTATTAAAATACTTTTTCTGTTGTAATAAAATAATCTTGTTTTGTCTAATAATGTATCCTTTGCTTAGAATAGTTCAAATTTTGGCGCCTATTTAAAGTAGTATCAAAAGTTGCCACAGGGTGGCCAACTTTTCTATTTCTCACAGTACAGATGCGTATTATATTTTATATAAGAGCTTAATATTCAAGTTTTTTATTCTATAAGGATACGTTTTCAGGTTTGTACAAATTATCTTGGTTTCTTTTTCGTATTATATACTTTTAAAAAACTAATAATATTTTTGTATTGTTGGAATAAGTTTTCTGTCAGATATTAGATCTTTTAAATTCGAGTTTTAAATAAATTAAACGCAGGTTTGTGAATCTCTCTTTTTATATCGTTTGCTAACATATAGCGTAAGTAAATTTAATATTTTCTAACAATCGTTTTATTTAATAAAATAGTTTTCATTTGTTTATTGGTATTTTAATCAAACATGGCTCCTAGTAAGCCATTAAAAGTTTGTTATAATAGATGCCTTAATCCCTTTAAAAGAAAAAGCCATCCAAATAGAGCATTACGTCCCGTAGCTGGGAGTGTACAAAGTAGATACTCTTTTCCACCAGTAAAGAGACTCTTGCTTCAACTACCCAAATGTTGAAATGCAGATTCGATAGTGCAGTAACAATAACTGGTAGTTCTCAATACCATTCCTATATACCACAAGAAGATGGTAGAATTCAACTAAAAAAATTCTCATCTGCGATGGAAAGTGACTTTTTTCCGAAAACGTTGAACAAAACTCCAAGAAAAAGAAGGAAAAATCCAAAAGCAGTCAAATCTAATACAAAGGTTTCAAAAACAACGAAATCAAACAAAACCAATAAAAAAAACTAAGTAAAACAAGCTCAATCATTTAAATCTAATTACACATATGGAAAATATTATCATACAACTCATTACACAGTTACAACATAAAATACGAATCATATTTTTAACAAAAGTTAAAATTAACATATTAACACATTTACATATTACACAGCTGTAATGCAGGCATTGAAATAACTCACATGACAGTCTAAACCCTGTAAAATGTAGATAGCAGTACTACAATATTCTACTATATTCTTAAAGACAAAAAAAAACGAAAACAATTTTGTGGACAAAGGGAATATAAACTGTGATCCTACTTAAAGTACACGGATAGCTATTTTCCTTAATTTCTTTTTACTAGCGATTGTAAAAACATAGGTAGGTACTTTTTGATATTTTTCTTAAACATATAAATAAAAAAACATCCACATAAATAAATAAACAAATAAATAAGTCATACAATAAAAAGAGAATTGACCTTATGATTTTTTTTATTTGGACGCTAAGAATGTCATAATTAACTTTTTATTAATAATTATTAAAATTTTTTTTATTCAATACTTTTTATGCAAAATGTTATATATTTGGGTTTTGTTGGATGTAAATTTTTATTGTCTTTAGAATAAAAAATTAATATTAATTCTAAATTTACTTTTTTAAAGAATTATTTCTTTTTTTTTTTAATTTTTAAAAATTCATTATTTAATATCTCGAAAACAAAAAAAAAGGACATTTTCATACTTGGTGTACTCAAAGTACACATTTTAAACTTTATTTTCAAAAAATAAAAAATGAAAAAAAAATGTCGATTTTGAAAAAAAAGTCAAAAATATTTTTGTTTTTTAAAAAAAAGGGTCGAATTTTTAATGTTCGAAAAAATTCTTTTTACCGTTTGAAAGAGCAGAAAAAACCCTTTCAAAAGTATATAGGTCAAAAATTTGTGCGATTGAGCGTATAAAGGTTACGAGGGATGAAAGACTAGTCCACCCACCATTCATTAAAAACTTGACCCCCCTCCCCACTACACAGTTAATGATGAAATTTAGTAATACTTGGTGGCTAATGTACTCATGCATAGATCTAAACTTAGGGCAAGTTTTAGCCCAATCGGAGGAAATTTTTTTTTTAGTTGGATCGGTACAGAAATTTTGCCCCAGATACAAATATATAAGAAAAAAGCCAGGTAGGCAGTTTTAATAAATTATTTTCAAATAGGAGCCAACGTAATAAGAAGGTGAATCTCTCAAAATTTGCATCAAAAAGATCAATATCAAAGTAAATCGAGTTCGCCTCCTTACTGAGCCTACTGATAAAGGAATGACTCCCATAATTAGTTTTATGAAATGTTACTTCAAAAATTGTATAATTTCGCTTCAACATTGCTGGAGCAGACAGCCCTATCATATACAGCAATGAGTGACAATCAAGAATTCCATTAACTATTTTATAAAAAAAACATAATATCTGCATAAAGATATCTGGATGCAAGCAAAGGCGTGCTGAGAGCTACTCTCAAGCTGCTGTAATCATGGGTGTATCTGTCAAATGGTAAATTAAGCTGTCTCGCAGCAAATCTAAGGAATCGATTCTGAACTCGCTCAAATCTTATTAAATTAAAGTTATAAAAGGGTACCCAAATAACCGAGGCGTATTCCAGGATTGATCTAACTAAGGAAAAGTATAGAGTTTTCAGTGTAGTCATACTATGAAAAACTGAGGCGTTCCTTGTCAGGAAACCAAGGGATCTTAGTGCCTTTGATATTAGCTCAGAGATCTGATCATTAAAATAAAAATCATTACAGATTAGTAAACATAGATCTCTAACTTTACTGACTCTGATGACTCTATTGATAATAGGGTGGTCCAAAAATACATGGAGAAAAAAAAAGTCAAAATATAAAGTCACAAAATAGCTTAAATTGTATCTTTTTTTATGAAAAACTACTGTGCCAAAGATGAATTAAATCGAATAAAAATTAACCGGTGTGCAGACTTTTTTTAAAAAATTTTATATCACGCATGTTTGGCATTGACATTTTCATTACTTACAATTGTTCTAAGCGCGATAAATAAGAGAAGTATCAAAGTCTTTCAAAAAGTTAAAATTTATTAAAATAATCAATTACAAATACCTATATGTTCACGCATAATATATTGAAGATAACTAATGTCGGCACAAAAAGTCTTTGCCCCTCAGAATTTGTCGACTTTGGAAGACGATAAGTTAAAAAGAAACAAGTTAAAAAGTATGATCATTACATGGACATTTCGCTTCCAAGTAAGCAAAGTAATTTGCTTTCCAATAAAGGAAACAATAAATTAATAATATAAAAGTTAATTAGATAATTTATTAAAAAAAAAAATTTTAAATGCAAAAAAAATGAAAAAAATTTATTATTTTACGAATTTTTGATTAATTATAAAATTTATATAGGTCAATCGATTCGTTTTGAGATAATTAATGGTATTTTTGTATTTATTAAGTTGTATTTTTAGCATGCAAAAATTTTTTGGCAAAAAACGATTTTTCTAGATGAAAAAAGGTGCTTAAAAAAATGTGATAAGGTATTTTCAAAAATTCCTGTCTAAATTCAGATATTCATGAACTCGAGGGGTTTTTCACTCGGAAATCAACGCAACATTTCCGTTAAAAGTCCGTCGTATGCGTTGTTAGATCAACGCTAGCGTTATTACACGTTGAGCTAGAAACTTCGGCGGAATACATTGCTTCGCGAGGTTACGCGAGTTTCGCTCGAATTCGTTATTTGAAAGAGCAAGCGTATCTACAACGTATGATTCCGTTGGAGTTCGTTGGATTTCGTATAGCGTTTAAGGAGAAACGTAAGCAATCGGTCCCAAACGTCAAGAAACGACAGGCCTGACGCGAGAAGTCATGCTGCATTCATGCTTTCTGTGAATAGAAGTGGATGAACTTTTCATTTACAATACCTGCTTTTTGAAGTATTTCTGTCCTTCATTTAATATTAATTTCTTGTTTTTACCATGGGACATTAGAAATTAGTAATCTTAGTTTGTTTAAGTGATTCTATAAAAAAAATAAAGTTTAACTATTTGAGGTTATGTCTTTCCATGTATTCGGAAATTCACAGGAATACTTTCGCTGTTTTTTCTTTTCTTAAAATCAAAATTAATCAAAAACCTTTAGAAAATAAAAAAGTTTTTAAAAATTAAACGAAAAATATTTTTATAATACCCATTAGATTTGAAACAAGTCTAACAATAATTTAAGAAAAATAAAGAAAATCTCAAAAAAAAATTTTAAAGAATATGTAAGTTTGCATAAAATAGACAAGTTTTGAAAACATATTGAATAAATTTCCAAAAAAGCACGTTATGCAGAATCGTTTTGTATGGCTAGGATTTATCGACACACATTGTAGATTTCGTAGCATTCATGCGCTGAACGTACCACGTTGGTTAGAGTCCGTCGAAGTCCCACTCAAAACGTTCGCGCAACGTTCCAGTTCATCGTCAAAATCTCGACAAACCAAAAGCGACCTTTTCGAATGTCATATAATGTCTTACAAAGCAAACGTTGTCTATATTTGTTTTACATTGGAGACATTGCACTGAGAAAATAAGTTGACTAAATATAACCAATTTTTGATTAAATGTAGCCGAGAGAGGTAGTTGATATAGCACCTGCAAAGTACTTTGTTTATTATTAGCAGAAAGAATGCTACTGTTACCCTTGAAGTTCGGTTGTGATTGCCGGAATCTTGTTTGTTTTTTTCCGAGTCTCTTAACCTAGAAATTGGCTAGAGGCTTATTTTCTCAGTGTGTGTGAATTCGTAAAAATCTGTTAGTCAATGATAAAATAAGTCCTACGGAATTCTAAGTGAGAAGCCCCTCGCATGAGCTTAATAAGTCATCCAAATTTTATTAAAATCCGTTCAAGCGTTCTCAAGATATCCTGGCGACAAAAAACGCTATACACACACATGTACACACACACATACATCTGGGCATTTCTTTAAGAATGAAAATCTACTCTTTTTAGTTAAAAATAAGTCGATTTAAACTATTTTTGAAAAATCAAAAATCTTAACGATTATATAAAGCTTCCTCTATGAGGTAGCAAAAATCGTAGAAAGTACTAAACAGGGCCGTGTCTAGGAAAATTTTAACCCGGGGCAAAACTTTCAATCGGCGCCCCCCCCCCCCCTCCTCATCTATTTTCCCAATCCGAATAAAATTTTGTTTTTAAATTTTTACATTTACTCACCTTATTAAAAACAAATATTTTATTTTATTTAGATAAAACTGTACACTATACACTACGAAAAGTTGTGTAGTAAATTTTGCATTAAAATAATTTAGAGTCGGGATATCTTGACATTTTTGTGAGAGATACATGTTTTAAATAGTTTCTAAAATTCTAGATTGAAAATATGCAGTCTATACAAATTAGAATTTCCTTTTTTTTATTTGTAAAACTTAAGAATGAATTTAATTTAAAAGTTTTTTTTATAAATTGAAGCTTTAATAGCGTTTTCTTAGTCTATTGGGCAAAATTTATCAAGTGTAGGGGAGATCAAGGTGAGTTGAAACGATTTTTACATTATCGCGTATAACTCAGCCAAAAATAGTCTTATTTTTATGACCTTTATAATTTATGATAGCTGTTTTTATGTAGTATGTAAATCAAAAATAAAAAAGTTGAAAAGTTATAAGGGTCTATAAAAAAATTGCAAAATCTAAAACAGTTTACCGCGTTTCAACTCACCTAGTACCGAGGTGAGTTGATACACAAGACAAGGTCTGTTGGAACAGTTGTGAATTTTAGGATTTTAAAAAAGAAAATTTAATTTAAATAATTCTATTATTTAGTAAAGAAATTTTTATTTATTACGATGAATTTTGTAATTGTTTAAACTATTTATTATTGCAAATTTATAACATTTCCAAAGCTAATAACAGTGTGAGTACACTGAGAAAAATGGATGTTTACCCGTAACGACTGGATGTTAACACTGACCATCTAGATGCTAACGCTTAACATCCAGATGTTAACGCTTAATATCCAGTCGTTACGGGTTAGAGGCTTTGGTGGAAGTGACACAACCTGTAGGGATTTGACAGCGATGTCTTATAACTACTGGAAGTGGTGAATCTTGCGCTTGAATTTGATCTTGACTAAGAAGGGATTCCTCTGGTCTCCTGTGGCAAAGGGATCAGAGTATGTGGACGCGAGTTCACCCGCCCCCAATCCAAGATGTTTTTCCACCGTGTCGAGGGATGAATGGCACCAGGGTACCAAATCCGCTGTGTCTCCCGGGCGGCTCGGGCGCGCGGGGACCTGGCCGCGGCGCTGCACAGGTGGCTTAGACCGCTGGTGGCCCCCCTTGGGTGGCTACAGATGGAGGTGTCGCGCACGGAGGTCCTGAGAAACCGGGCGAAATCTCAGGGAGTTTTAGCCTTATCCATGAACGGGGCTCTTCATGGACGGACCAGTTTATTTCCCCAGTACTCGTGGGACTTTTATGGAAACCAAAAATTTAAATTCAAAAGACGTAAAGAGAATCCTGGCACCAATCCAGCAGAATCATTAACTGCTGGGTCGGGACACGAAAGTGAACCATCCAGTATGTTGATGGGTAACGTGCAGGCCATGCTGAACAATCTTTCTGTTGATAGCGGGAAGAAAAAGCTCAGCGGTGCTGCACGAAGAAGACTGAAACGTGAAAAACTGGGGACTTTGCAAAAAGAAACCAAGTCAAGTAGCGCAAGGTCGGATAATCAACCCGGGAGGGAGGAATTCAAGGGGGACGGGTCTGCGAAACGCAGAGCGGACTCCGAGAATACTCCAAACTCTCAGAGAGCTAGAAAGAGGACCAAGGGCCCTTCACCGGGAACCTCGTCCTGTTTGCAAGCAGCACAAACCTCGTTAGTCTGTGCAATCATCACAGATGGTTACCCTAGGGAGGGGTTGACGATTGACAACCTCGACCAATTTCGGGCAGCTATCTGGTATGAAATTGGGAAAACTGCCCGATCTTTTCCCAGATTTGGCGAAGTTAAACTCTCGCGAGGGGCGTTCAGTGTAGAATGCTTGGATTCTGACACTCGGGAATGGATGAACGTCCATGTACCGATGGTCAGTCAGGCTATGGGTGGGACCGTGTTTAAAATCGTGGAACCCTCACAGCTTCAAAAGATGGTCAGGGTGGTTGCCAGGGTCCCAGGACCCTCTGTGAACCGGGCAAACATCCTAGACTATCTAGGGAAACAAAATCCCGGGATTGATACATCCTCCTGGAGGGTGTATTCGTGTGGCGGGGAGGGATCGGCTGCGACAAAGAAGGTCACAGGATGGACCCTCGCCTTAGGGGTGCCTGAGGACGCTATTGCTGACCTCGAATCCCGGAATTTCCTTTTGTGCCTGGGGCTGGGCCGAATCACCCTTCGGGTGACGAAGCACAGCACCGGTGGGGGAAATGAAGGGATAGGCACCAATGAAGCGACATCGGAGAACGCGGGTCAGTCCTAAATGTCTGATCACGGGATCCACTGTTCGCAGATTAATTTGCATCACTGTAAAAGCGCAACGGCTATTTTAGCCAAGAGCTTGACAGCGATGCAGTCAGCCATAGCCCTTATTCAAGAACCCTGGGTATACCGGGGGTCTATTAGGGGCCTTGACGAATGTGGTGAACTAGTCTGTTCACCGCAAGAATCAGTTCCAACGGCATGCATAATCTATAAAGGATTAGAAGCATTCCCTTTGATGGGTTTCTGTACACGAGATTTGGCAGTAATTAGAGCCAAATATCGAGATCAAGTGGGAGGTAGAAAAGAGATCATTTTGGCCTCTGCATATTTCCCAGGAGATGCAAGATTACCTCCACCAGCTGAGGTAACGAAGCTGGTGGAACATTGCCATAAAGAGGGACTACCTCCTATTTTGGGCTGTGATGCCAACGCACATCATACTGTGTGGGGTAGCACTGATACCAATGAAAGAGGGGAGATACTTTTAAATTTCTAAATTGACTCTGGGTTAGACATTCTGAACCAGGGGAATGAACCAACATTCGTAACCTCTAAAAGGAGGGAGGTGTTGGACATTACGATCTGCTCGAGAACTGCTTGGGGGGCTGTGCATGACTGGAGAGTCTCGGAAGAGGACACTCTGTCAGATCACAGGCTCATATCATTCAGGCTGAAGGCAATAGATCGAGAACGTAATTGGAGTCGTGACCCTAGGAGAACTGATTGGGCCTCCTTTAGGGAAGAACTTCAGGTATCCATGGCAAACTTCCCCACGTGTTACGGAAACGGAGAGGAATTGAAACTTGCAGCCGATTATCTGCAAAGGGCATTAATCTCTGCTTTCGAAAGAAACTGTGCGCCTAAGAAAATCGAAACAGGTAAGAAGTCCAAGTGGTGAAACTCATCCCTGGAAGAAGTTAGACGAACTGTAAGAAAGCTTTTTAATAAAGCAAAGAAACGAAGGACCCAACAAGCCTGGGATTTATATCTCAAGACTCGAGGGTCCTTTAAGAATGAAGTTGAGAAGGCAAAGGCTTCTAGTTGGAGGAGTTTTTGCGAAGGGATCGAAAAGGTACCTGAAGCTGTAAGACTCCATAAAATCCTATCTAGGGATCCTATGGCCAAACTCAAATCTATCAGACTCCCAAATGGGCATTTTGCTCATACAAAGGAGGAATGCTTGGAGCATCTGATAAAGGTAAACGTCCCAGACTTCAAAGAAATAGACGAAGACAATGGGAATCAAGGAGCCAATGTATTCCGATGTAGTCGGGAAAGTTGGAAACTTGCCTCAAAAATCGTCACTCCTGAAGGAGTAGATTGGGCTATTAGCTCTTTTAAACCCTTTAAGGCACCAGGGGGAGATGGTGTATATCCGGTCCTTCTTCAGAAGGGCTTAGAGCACATCAAAATTCCCCTGACCAAAATTATGAGGGCTTGTGTGGCTCTCGGTTACACACCCGAGAACTGGAAAATGACTCAAGTCATTTTCCCGCCCTACAGAGCGGGATTCTCTGTGGAAACTGCTCTGCAGGCGGCGGTCGGGAGAATTGAGGAAGAATTAAGCAACGGGGGATATGCGGTGTGCACCTTCCTAGACATAGAGGGGGCATTCCCAAGCACTTCATGTCAAGTTATATGTGAAAAGGCTAGGAACTGTGGAATACCTGAACCACTTATTAAGTGGGTAAGTAGTATGCTGCGGGGACGGTGCCTTGAGGCAGAATACGGGGAAGCAAAACTGAAAGGTTTTGTCTCTAACGGTTGCCCACAAGGAGGGGTATTATCCCCCCTACTGTGGTGCATGGTAGCAGATGGACTCCTAGTAGAGCTGAATAACCAGGGGTTTTTCACGCAAAGTTATGCGGACGATTTCGTGGTGATTTTGAGAGGTTTCTGCTTGGAGGTACTTCTGCAATTGATGCAGACAGCCCTAAGGATTGTGAGGAGATGGTGCGATCAAACTGGGCTGTCTGTTAATCCTCAGAAGACAAACTTAGTAATCTTCACTAAGAAATATAAGGTCCCGAAACTAAGAGGACCTGTATTTTATGGAAAAGAAATTGCGATTACTAGGTCGACTAAATATCTAGGAGTCATCCTGGATAGTAAGCTGAACTGGAATGAACATTTCGAGAATCAGCGCAATAAATTTTGTACTGCCTTTTGGATCTGCAGGAGGGCGATAGGATCATCCTGGGGGCTAAAGCCGAACATGGTATATTGGTTATACCAGATGGTTCTAAAACCCAGATTCCTGCACGCTGCAATAGTCTGGTGGCCCAGAACCAAATTAGCTACGGTTAAAGGTAAACTGGAAAGTTTCAGGCTATGGTTTTTAGGGGAATTACTGGAGCTATGAAAACCACGCCAACTGCGGCGTTGGGATTTATGCTCTCAGAAGAACCTTTACACGTCTCAGTTGTTGCTAAAGCGGCGCTCACTATGAGCAGACTTAAAGCACAAAAGAGGTGGAAATCTGGGGGAATTCATACCAGATTCCCAGGCTCCATTCTATCCATTCCTGAAATTAATATGGAACAAGATAGAATGACAAAGAAAGTCAAATTTAAACCTTTATTCCAGGTCGTTATCCCTTCTAGAGAAGACTGGAAAAAGGGCTTTCCTCTTGGTGGGGACGTGTGGTACACGGACGGCTCCAAGATGAGTTGTGGTACGGGATCCGGTATCTACCGAAGTACTGGCTGCAATAGAGTGTCAATTTCATTGGGACACTTCGCTACAGTCTGGCAGGCTGAGGTTTGTGCAATCCTTCCTTGCGCACAAATGATCCTTGAAAAAGAAACATTTGGCAGAAGGATAAGCATATGTGTGGATAGTCAGACAGCTCTAGCAGCCTTGAAAAATCCAGTAATTGAAGGGCGGATGCTCTAGCTAGAATAGGGTCGGAAACACCGATGGTAGGACCAGAACCAGCTCTAGGCATTGTGCCGAGCGGGGTTAAGGGAGCAATAAATCGATGGGTGCAACGAAAGCATGAAGCCCATTGGGCGGGGACTGAGGTGGGAAGGCAAGCAAAGAACCTTTTGGGCTTGAAGCTCAATAGGAAACTTTCACAAGAACTTCTTGGTCTCGGTAGGGCCAGGGTGAAAACTCTGGTTCAACTGCTCACTGGGTATGGCTTTCTTAAGTACCACCAATTTAAAATTGGTAGAACAACATCATCAAGATGTAGGAAATGTGAGGGAGATGACGAAATATCAACCATAAACTATGCCCGTGCCCAGCTCTCGCTGAGGCTAGGCGGGTAAGCTGGGGATTACCCTTTACCAATCCCGAGTATGTTACAAGCATACCCTTGAATGAGATCCTGAACTTCTGGGAAAGGACAGGTCTCTGAATGGGGTGAGTTTGTTTGTTTAGAGCAAATGGTTGGGCGGGTACAATCGCATTTGTCCAAACTCTTAAGCCCCCAAACTCGCATTTATCCGAACTCTTAAGTACCCAAACTCGCATTTGGCAGAACTATCAACTCCCCAAACTCGCATTTGGCAGAACTCTTAACTTCCCAAACTCGCATTTGCCAAAACTAATAAGTATTCAAACTCGCAATTGGCAGAACTCTTAACTATCCAAACTCGCATTTGGTCGAATTTTTATATTACCGATTTCGCATTTGTCAAAACATTCAACTCTCCAAACTATCATTTTTCAAATTCCTTAACTCACAGACTTCGTAAATCCCCGAAGTCGCATTTGTTGGAGCATTTGTTATTAGCGGGTAACTTCCCTGGAAACATTACCAGCTAATCAGAAGGCTTCTTTAGAGAGGCTACTTTCCGAGGCTCCAACAAATGCGAGTTCGGGGATTTGCGAAGTCCATGAGTTAAGGAATTAAAAAATGATAGTTCGGAGAGTTGAATGTTTTGACAAATGCGAAATCGGTAACATAAAAATTCGACCAAATGCGAGTTTGGATAGTTAAGAGTTTTACCAAATGTGATTTAGAGGAGTTGAAAGTTTAGACAAATGCGAGTTCAAGCAGTTGTCAGTTCAGGCAAAAGAGAATTCGAGGATTTGGTTGTTCTAACAAATGCGAGTTCGGAGTGTTGACAGTTTGGGCAAACGCGAATTCGAGGATTTGGTTTTTCTGACACAGGAGAGTTCGGGGAGTTGTGATTTCGAACACTTGAATTTCGGCTAATTGAGAGTTCGGTCATTTGGGTTTTGGAGGAAATGCAGGCGACCCCATCGATAATTTGCAAAATGAGAAACAACTGCATATTATAAAGATATTAATATCGGTTAATTGCAAAATTAGGGAAAAGCTGCATATTTGTAGGTTCAATGCAAAAAATGTTTGTAGTTTACACTATTAATTTGTTTAAAGATTGTTTAAATAATAATTTAATTTTTATTCCTTACCCATAATCGCATTTAATTACGATTACAGTCAATTTTCTTTTTGACAAAAGTGATGGCTAAAGGACCACCAACAGAGTTGGTGGGTAATTGACCGCCAGAAACTACATTGGCGTAAAAGATACACATACACTGTCTGTCTTTCTTACTCTATTGCAGATTCTGTTGGTCGTCGACCGCCAAACAGACCGCCTTGAACGAGTTAAGTTAAGTTCACCTTAACTTTATATCGTGCTTCCAGGTGGATTTCCATACATAGTAAAATCTTACGTAAGATTTGCTTTTACACCCCCCCCCCCCCCCCGAGATGCTTACGTAATTAATGAATGGCCCCTTAAACATAAAAATAAACATTTTGTACAAAAAATAACCTGAAACTGTGAAATATTGTAGCTGTTTAGTCAGAAATTTTTTTTTGGTTGTAAACTTCCAGTTTTTTGAAAAAAAATACTATGATAATAAATTTAAACCACAATTTTTATGGTTTTAAAAAAATTTCTGCATAAAATTGCAGATTTTGGACAATTCCAAACCTTTCTGGATAAATAGACTGAGCTCTAGCAAAGGGGTATTTTGTCATTTTTCAATTTTTCATTAATAATTTTTAAAAACGATGTCCAACAATGTTCGCTATATTTTTCCTGTAATCTACACGTAACAATACCCAGATATAGCAAATTTCAAACCTTTAAGTCAAATAGTTTGAAAAATAAGAGTGGGGGACACTTTTTAAGTTTTTCTTTGACAACGTTATGACCATCACCTCCAATCACATTCTCTATATTTTTCCTGTAATCTACTCGCGAGAACACATGTGTACCAAATTTCAATACTCTAGGTCAAATATTTTGGGAGGTAACGGGGGTAAATATGCATTTTAATGCATTTTTTGAAAAAATCTTGTAATTTCCTTAAAAACGCTATCTACATCACGTTCACTCGTGTTTTTCCGTTTTGACAGTTTGTGTCTAGAACCCTAAAAAGATCTGCATTTACGTCCTCTTCTAATGCAGTTATTAATTCCTTTAAATCTATTCAATTTCTATTGGAAATTTTTTTTTCTACAGCATATTGTTTTGTACAATCACTTCCCGAAAAATATTTAAACTGATTGATTTAAATGGGACACCTGTCTAAAGGTATAAAGCATACTTAAATGTTATATGAATTTTTCTTAACAGAATGGGCATCTTCGGATTTCTGGCTGTTGAACCTTTGTCTAGAGCATCTCATCCACCAACTTCAGGAAACTATGGGCTTTCTGACATTATAGTTGCCTTAAAATGGATCCATAATAATATCAATTCTTTCGGTGGTGATAAAAACAATATTACCATTTGGGGGCACAGAGCTGGTGGTACTCTTGTTACAACTCTAATAGGTGCTCGAAAGACAAATGATCTCTTTTCTCGCGCATGGATATCTAGCAGTAGTGCTATTTTCCCTGGTGAAGAACTCAATAAATCGGAGAGTCTTAATGAACAATTTTTAAACGCTACGAAATGCAATGATGCAGCTTGTTTAAGAAATAAAGGTGCCGAAGAGTTAATGAACGCTGTTCCCTCTAGTTGGCAGAGTGCTAACACAGAACTTCCTGAGCCAAAAGAAGCTACTGGTGTGAACACAAAACATGAATGGCTTGTAAAAGATGGAGCAATTATCCAAGAACATGTTGGCGAAATTTGGACAAAACAAGATCTAAAAGTCAAAATCGTGATTGGCACGACTGCACAAGCAGGAACTCCGATAAAATATTACACTACAAATACAACTCTAGAGCCAGAACAAATCAATAAAATCGTTAAAGAATCGTTACTTGGAACGATGGGGTTAGCTGATGAAGCTCTTAGGTTTGTAAATTTTCGTTAATAAGTTTTGATTACTCTTAATACTCTAAAGCAGGGATCGGCAGAAATAGCAGGTGAATACATCAACAACAAGTTGAAGAGTCAGGCAAATTTTGTCCCCAAATTTTTATGGCCTAGCTGAAGGTCTGTTGTAAAAGATTTCACGCCTGTTAATAGGTTGTTTACTTGAAAACAAGAGCTTCTCTCGAGAAAAAGGATTTTTTAACCATAAGTTTGGCGCAGGCTATAGTTCAATTTACGACCTGGAACTAAATAGATGTACGCCTGAACATCTAAAACATCCAAGATGTACTATCTGCCGACCCCTGCTCTAAAGTGTCCATAATATCAATAATTACAAATTTAAATTAAAAATATAAATATATATTCACACTAAAAATCCCCTTCTTGGGCGAGGTTCTTCAATCTTCACCAGAAAATTAATCAGGATGTAAACAAAAAAATTTTTCTGCAAGTTTGAGTCGCACTTAACATAAGAAAGATTTTTATCGTAAATTTACTATAAAATTGTTAAAAATGAACATTTGAGGAGCAAGTTTTTGAACGTGGATAAATCCATATTTTGTTTTTTCCAGAAAATTAAACATATGCAGTCTTGCACATAATTCCTAAAATTAATTTTAAAGCAGGGTCAGATTCCGTGAAGCTGATCACCTGAAATAATGAAAATTTTATTTTTAATAAAGTACGATTTTTTTGTATCATCATTTGATGAAAATTAATTCCTGTAGTTATTAGAATTTTTTTTTTTTTAATTATATTAACAAAATTAAAATTTTTGTTAGTCTGTATTTAAAAAAAAAAAATTCGACTTCTATTAAACCGGTTTTAATAATCAAAATAGTATTTTTTCGTCTTAAAATGTAGTTCTTGAAAATATTTTTTGCTTTTAATATTTTTGATTAATTTGCTTATAAAATGTTAATAAAAAACCATGTTCCTAACGCAGTATTTAAAATATAAACATTTCCTAGATTGCTCATATTTTTATAAGAAAAAAATCGCCAAGAAAAAAAATGGCCCGCTATTAGGACAAAAGTTATTAAGAGGCTCATCCCGTATGTTAGGTTAAAAAATCGATTTTTTTATATATATCGCATCTACAACATGTGTAGGATATGTGGGTAAAGCGATTTTTCTGTATTTGACGTTATTAAAAAGTTATAACAGTGATAAGGAGAGAGGGCCACAGGAGAGTGGCTTGGAACCTTCTGTGTCGATTCGGTTTTTTATCCGAAATTTTTATTATTACATACATACATATATGGCGGATTTCACGTCAACTGTCCAGCCCAAAAAAAAATTTTTGTTTAATCCTTTCCCAATTTTTGTTATGAGTTGTCTTATAGGTAAGTAATTTATCAGCCAAATATTTTTGGATTATATAAAAAATTGCCCGAGAGGGAGGGGGTTAAAGTTTTGAACTTTTTGTTAAGACGCTCTCATTTGTTTATTTATTGAGTTAAAAAAAAATGATACAAAAATTTTTTGGTACATGATTTTTCTAGATTTTTTCATCAGCTTTCGATTGGCGTGGTCTATTTAAATTTTTTTTTTATTTTGACCAAAATTTTTGTAAATGAAAAATAAATTTCACTTTTTTTCGTCTTCGGGCTCGTTTTATTTTTTTTATTTTTTTTTAAAAAGAAAGATGAGATTGTTTCCTACAAAATATGTAATTTTCAAAAACCCTTTTTTTTGTTTTAGAGAAATTTAATGTTGAAGTTAGCGCGCCACGTCAAGGCGAAGTCTCACTCTACCGCCCCGCTTGTTGCTGTGCGCTGTTTGCATCATTAAGTGGATATTTAATTATTCTAACCCTTAATTGAACTTTTCTCTGCATTTTACAGTGCTAAGACTGACATGAAAACAATTAAGTGCCTGCACTATAGTTCTTTTGTTTATTTTTTTATGTTTAAATGTTTTTGGTAATTTTTTGATATTGGTTTCTCATAGAGAAAGTATTGTTTTACCTCCACAGGATCGATTGAGATTTTCTGAAATATCTTGACATATTTTGAACTCAGGATGTTAAAAATGATGTTTTTAAAAAATGTCTTGCTTATGTGTGCATGTAGTTATGTATGTTAAGATTATGTTAGGCTCTATATTTCGAAAACAATAATTTATAACAATGTTTTTTTTTTGAGAGATTATAGGTCTTTAGGGTGGACAAGTTATGCCCTACTTTTGAGTCTGATCTATCACTTCTAACTACATTTTTTTGGAATTTAAACATTTTGAAAAAAAAGTTTTCAAAAATGTACATATTTTTTGAAAACAGTAAAATCAGATTTTTTTTTTTTTTTTTTAAATGCATCGATTAAGCTCTTAGCAATCCTTTTAGTGCAAATTGATAAAAAGTTATTAATATTCTATAAACAAAAAATATTGAAAATTATGTTCTTTTACAATTTTATTTTTATATTTTGTTGCTTTTTTAATATATTTCTGACTACTTGTAGGTCACTAAAAATTAATCAAATGAGCTCTTTACGAACGGTCTAATGTAATGATATTCAGAGTTATCATTGTTTAAAAAAAAATTAAGTTTCGTAACTTACGGAATCTTATTTACATTTTATAAGAAATTATATATACACCTATTTTGAGGAGAGTTTAAAACCACATCGATTGGTATACATAACTTGTCCCCCTTAAAGACCTATAATCTCTCAAAAAAAACATTGTTTTAAATTATTGTTTTCGAAATATAGAGCCTAACATAATCTTAACATACATAACTACATGCACACATAAGCAAGACATTTTTTAAAAACATCATTTTTGACATCCTGAGTTCAAAATATGTCAAGATATTTCAGAAAATCTCAATCGATCCTGTGGAGGTAAAACAATACTTTCTCTATGAGAAACCAATATCAAAAAATTACCAAAAACATTTAAACATAAAAAAATAAACAAAAGAACTATAGTGCAGGCACTTAATTGTTTTCATGTCAGTCTTAGCACTGTAAAATGCAGAGAAAAGTTCAATTAAGGGTTAGAATAATTAAATATCCACCTAATGATGCAAACAGCGCACAGCAACAAGCGGGGCGGTAGAGTGAGACTTCGCCTTGACGTGGCGCGCTAACTTCAACATTAAATTTCTCTAAAACAAAAAAAAGGGTTTTTGAAAATTACATATTTTGTAGGAAAAAATCTCAGCTTTCTTTTAAAAATAAAATAAAAAAAATAAAACGAGCCCGAAGACGAAAAAAAGTGAAACTTATTTTTAATTTTCAAAAATTTTGGTCAAAATAAAAAAAAAATTTAAATAGACCACGCCAATCGAAAGCTGATGAAAAAATCTAGAAAAATCATGTACCAAAAAATTTTTGTATCATTTTTTTTAAGCTCAATAAATAAACAAATGAGAGCGTCTTAACAAAAACTTCAAAACTTTAACCCCCTCCCTCTCGGGCAATTTTTTATATAATCCAAAAATATTTGGCTGATAAATGACTTACCTATAAGACAACTCATAACAAAAATTAGGAAAGGATTAAACAAAATTTTTTTTTTGGCTGGACAGTTGACGTGAAATGCATCATATAAATAATGAGGTAGGTAAACAGTAGAGATCCTCAAAGGAGAGTTGAGACATATTTGGGCTTGGACTTTGATTGGTCGCGGGTTTCCGGAAACGGATGTTCATAAGATGTTAATTTCATTGGTCCAAAATGGCGGTTCCATTTAAAATACTTCGAAAACAAATGAACCGTTCGCCGGAAGAACGGCTTAAGTCGGAAATAGACATTTTGAGATATCTTAAATTTAAGATTCATTTGTAAGTTATAAGTAATTTAATATATTATTATCAGCATCTTCATTTCAATTACAAAGGTCAACAAATTTCAACAGTAAAGGCAATGATTTTTGTATTATTATTAATTTAGTAAATAAACAACCGAAGACGGACTTAAGCCGTTTTTCGAAAGATCGAGTAAAATATTCAAAAAAACAAACGTTTTTAATCAGAAATAGTTAAATATAATATGTAACAAATAGTTTTCTTTAACTTTTTTATAGTCTTTGTTAAAAATGTATAAATATGAACAGTTTTATATGCGAAATAACATGTGTTTTACACAACATTATAAAATTTCTGGTAAACCCATTAACACCCTTGCTTAGGAAAAAATTTATATCAAAAAAAGTGAATACGGAAAAGAGGACCGTTGACCAATTAATGATTTTTGACATTAAAAATTGTTTGAAAAATAAACAGCGCCATTCGATTGTAAAAGAAAAATTACGAAAAGAATATGTATGACATTTGTTATTTTTTCACTCCATTTATTAAAATTAATCGATAAACAAACAAGATTGGTTTAACTCATTAAGGACCAAATGTACAAAATTTATCCATAAATTGACACTTTATCTTAATAATAAGAGGTAAAGAGAAAAATTTTGCAATAGTATTTTTTTATACACTGAGAAACTTTTGATTTTAATATCTGCTTTATTGCTTATTATTATGTACAATAAAATTTAAGAGTTTAGGGATAATCGAGATATGGTTATAAAAACTAATACACTGTTTAAGAAAAGACGTTTTAGATGCAACAGTTGTCTTTTTGATAAAAAGTAGTAAAAGTGTTATATACTTCATAAGACACATAATTATATTACCTCTAAGGAATTTAAGAGAGAATCAAATAAAGAATTGCAAGAATTATAAAACGCGTGTTAGAAACTTAGAATCATGGGGTGCGCGCGCAGTAAAAAGAAAGATGGCAGTATTTGTTTGACAGGTCAGAGATACTACAGATGCAAGTTCGTCTTTGATATTTGTATAATTACAAGTATTCTGTATCTTTATAGTGGTATTTGATGAAATCTGTGTAACGAACAACCTATACAATGATATATACATTACGCACACTTTTAATCCTAAGCTACAAACATATAACATTTCGATGACATCGAATAATCGCGCGCGTCGCTAAAAAAGAGTGTTTTAAACTTTCCTTATATACTAACTAGCAAAAGTTTCATGTGGTTTGAGAAGTGATTTTTTACTAAATTGAAGTGAAAATGGTAATAATAATTAAATTCTGTGTTCAGTATTCCGGATGATACGAAATTTTTCTGAAGACCGATTTTTTTTAAATATATTTTTGAATAAATATTGTGAAGTGGTAGAATAGCTCATGAGACATATGGCTGCTCGAAAAACTGTCCTAGAAAAAGTCTAATAAAATTTTAGACATGCCACAATAAATAGATCAAAATGTGTTAAAAATTAATATCGCTTTTTCACATTTACTTTTTTCTAACCTCAAATAATACTAATTCTAATTATATATATTAATTTTTTTCTCACGAAATTACAATAATAAAAAACAAGGTAACACAATCTCTTTTTTTTAAAAGAACTATTATGATCGAACCTCGATTATCCCTAAATTCTTACGTTTTATTACAAATATAGAAATTGAAAAAAGCAAGAACTGTAATTAAAAGTCTCTCAGTGTAGTTTAAGAATCGCTCTTTCAAAATCCGTATTAAAAATTAATAAATAAACTAATAACAGGCACTTTTTTTAATAAAAAACACGATTTTTTCTGTTTTTTTCTTGAATTATGAATTTTTTTCGACCCTTTATCGTAGAGAAAGATGTTTCAGTGCATATATCGTGACAAAAATGTCCAAGCTCTATGATAGGGGTGTTTACGAATTTAAATTTCAAGATGGCTGACCCAAAATATCGACTGAATTGGATTTTTCTTTACGAATTCATTGTAGGTTGTACGAAATCCTGGAATCGTGAAGGCTTTCCATAACATTGACTATTTAGGGGTTTTCAAGGTTGCTGATAACAAATTTGAAGTCGAATTTCAAAATTTCAAAACGGCGGATCCAATCTGGCGGACGATTTTTTTAAAATGATCATATTGGCTTAAAACTTGTTATTCAGGGGTTTTCGGGGTCGCTGATTGCGAATCTGATATCAATTTTTTAAAACTCAGAATGGCGGATCCAATATGACGGACAATTTTTTTTAAATGATCATATTGGCTTGAAACTTGTTACTCAGGGGTTTTTAGGGTTGCTGATGCTAATCAATAGTTGAATTTCTAAAATTCAAAATGGTGGATCCAATATAGCGGACGATGTTTTAAAAAATGATCCAATTTACTTGGAACTTGTTACTATGAAGTTTTTTTTGGGTAAGTCGGACTTTCAACATTTGAAAGAGGGGAATTATCTTAATTAGAAAACACATTGGCCATTGTAACAACTTCTTCGGTTTTTTTTCTCCTTCGGGTATCGTTTTGGATATACTCCAGCGCATGTTGAAAGTAAGGTCTCCTTTGGAATTGAGAAGGATTATTGAATTTATGCCCATATTCTTTTTATGTTTCACTTTAAATGTTGTACTAGTTTTGGTACAAATAGACTCACCTTCTTTTTTAGTGGTAGTAAAGTAATTTTTCTGTCAAATTCAAAATTACGCGGCTTTTCAGAGGACATTTATTATTTAAAGTATCATTACTTTTCGCATTTTTTCAGCAGTAAATATCATACAAACAAGAAATCATCAGAACCGCATAGTACCTACACTTTTATACCTTATTTATAATAAATTTTGTCTAACTGGTTTATTATGAATAAATTTTTCAAGGAATAATCATCCAAAAAACTTTCTCTTTATTTCATTGGCGGTAATATCTATATTGGATCCACCATTTTGAATTTTAGAAATTCAACTATAGATTCGCAATCAGCGACCCCGAAAACCCCTGAATAACAAGTTTCAAGACAATATGATTATTTAAAAAAAAAATTGTCCGCTATATTGGATCCGCCATTTTGAATTTTTAAAAATTGATATGAGTTTCACAATCACCGACCTCAAAAACCCCTAAGTAACAAGTTTCAAACCAATATGACCATTTTAAACAAAATAGTCCGCCATATTGGATCCGCCATTTTGAATTTTGAAAACTTGATATCAGATTCATAATCAGCCACCCCAAAAACCCCTAAGTAACAACTTTCAAGCCAATTGAATCATTTTTAAAAAAAATCGTTCGTTATGGAAAGCCTTCACGATTCCAGAATTTCGTACAACCTGCCATGAATTCGTAAAGAAAAATCCAATTCAGTCGCCATTATGGGTTAGCTATCTTGAAATTTAAATTCGTAAATACCCCTATCATAGAGCTTGGACATTTTTGTCACGATATATGTAGCACTGAAACATCTTTCTCTACGATAAAAGGTCAAAAAAAATTCATAATTCAAGAAAAAAACAGAAAATATCGTGTTAACCTATGTTTATTTTTAATACGGATTTTGAAAGAGCGATTCTTAAATTATAAAAAAATACTATTTTAAATTTTTTCTCTTTAGCTTTTATTATTAAGATAAAGTGTCAAACTTCATGGAAAAATTTTGTACATTTGGACCTTAATGGGTTAAACCAATCTTAGACCAATGCTTAGAGAAATATTGATATCAAAAATGTAAATACGGGAAAGAGGATCGTGGACAAAATTAATAATGCTTTTCAACATTAAAAATTGTTCTAAAAAACATTTGTTTATAACAAATTGTTTAAACAATTTTTATTGTCAACATTTCTCTAAACATGGGCTAAAATTGGTTTAAGGTCATTGTTATTGTTTATTGATTATTTATAACAAGTGGAGTGAAAAATTAAAAAATGTCACACATATTCCTTTCGTAATTTTTCGCGTACAATCGAATGGCGTTGTTTTCTTTTTCCTAATTTTCAGTTCTTTTCGGTTTCTTTATAACAAATTGTTTCAATTAATTATTTGTTAAACAATTTTTAATGTCAAAAATCATTGTTTGGTCTACGGTCCTCTTTCTCGTATTCACTTTTTTGATAACAATTTTCCTCTGGGCATGGGCGTTAATGGGTTAATATTCATCGCGCTTGTATTGTTTGATTCTTCGTTATTGTTAATCTCTGCAAAAGTCAAAATGTTTTTATAAAAGTCTCGATTAATTGGATTTAGAAAACGAGTGAGAGACTAAAGATCAGAAGAGAAATTCATCATTGATAATATCTTTTTAATTAGACCTGTGCGGTTAACCGGTTATAAATCCGGTTATTTTCATAACCGGTTAACCAGTTATGAAATTTTTGAACATACGGTTAACCGGTTATTTGGGAATAACCGGTTATTTGCACGGAAAAAATAATTCAATAATAATTACTGAAGAAACTCAAGAGCGGTGGATATGAGAAAAAATGGTGAGATTTTATTAGCAATACCTTGAAAAACTACCGAACATTTATTCTAAAAGAAACTTCCTTTCTACAAAATTTAGTGGGAATAATCTTTAAAGTGTTGGAACTTTATAAGTAATGAATATAATTTATTTTTTCTTCTTGCATCTGAAAGAGCTTTTGTTCGTCTTTCCAAATCCATTGGAAAAATTAAAAAATATTTAAAAATGAAAAAATGGCGGTCATTTTACTAAAAATCTTAAAATTGAATTTACTCAAAAAACCCACCTTTTTCTCTGCTCAAATTTTTTTTGGGAATTGTGGTCATAGGGAGGAATATTTTCCATAAGAATTTAACTTGTGCCCGATTATGGTACAAGAGAAAAAAAAAGTTGTTTGTCTTTAAAAAATCTGAAATATTGTCTTTTGTCAGTTTTCTCTATTTTGCGTTTTTTCAGTCAATTATGAAAAAAAAACTGATTAAACGCTCACATTTGTTGCGTTTTTAATGTCGGTATCAATATTTTTTCATTTAAAAAATTTTTCTTCCTTAGTAACATATAAATAGTTAATTATCTTTGCTGTCACTGATGTAACAATTGTTGACAATTTTTGTGTTCAATAAAGTAATAGCGAGTATAAATATTGAGTCGTTAATGAGTTATATATTATTTTTGAAAAAACCAAAGGTAATAGTTACATGATTTTTGCATGGAAATGTCATCATTATTTTTGTTTAAAGTTCAAAAGAGTTTAACAACAGAGAGTTTTATCGATTTTTTTCAAAATTCACTGAAAAAACGCAAAATAGAGAAAAATGAGAGAAGACATTGTATTAGACTTTTTAAAGACAAACAACTTTTATTTGAGAAATTTTTTTAAATATCTAGTGTATTTCTTTAAAAAAATTATGTTTTTCTTTTAAAAAATTGTTAAAAAAAATTTTCTCTTGTTCCATAATCGGTCACAAATTAAATTCTTATGGAAAATATTCCGCCCTATGACCACAATTCCCAAAAAAAAATTTGAGCAAAAAAAAAGATGGGGTTTTTGAGTAATTACTTATAAAATTCCAACACTTTAAAGATTTTTCCCCCTAAATTTTGTAGAAACGAAGTTTCCGACTTTTAAACTTAAAATCCTTATAACTTAAAAAAAAAAAAAATTTTCAGCAAAATAAAAAAATACGTGTCGTCTAAAATTCCTTATAAAACGACATTTTAAAGGCGAACATTACTTTCAGTTCCGAACAGGTCTAGCCTGCCTGATTTGAAATGAATTTGGTCTCAAGAAAGCTTCTCTAACTGTTATAAGATTTTACCAAAGTATTTCAGGAATTAAACATTTTTTTCGTTTTAAAAAAAAATTTCTTCTATGAGTACTCGAACTCAGTTCCTTGAGACTACAAAATCTCCTCTTTATTCAACTGAGCTAAGTACGCATTACGCAATTGAATTATTGTAGAGTAAAAACATACTTGAGTCAGCCAAACGCATGGCCCCTGTACTGCGTTTTCCCGAAGTCTTCGGTAACTGTCCAGATTGTAGCTTCCAATTGCGCGTCATGGAAATTTATTTTGGGGACGTTGTAGAAATACTTGAAAAATTCAAGGATGCTTATTGTACTCTTCTGCAGATATTGCCGAAAAAATTTAATATCCACCGTTCTTGAATAATTCAAGAAATTCTACCGAGTTATTTTTTCCCGTGTGAAAATAACCATTTTTCGGTTATTTGGGAATAACCTGTTATATAACAAAACTGCAAAACTATTAGTTATATAACCGGTTATTTAGCTGCGAAAGTTTATTCGGTTTGTAGTTTGGTATATTTCAATTTTTTGTCAATACTTTCATACACAAATTATTTAACTTTTCTTAACTTTTCATTTAAAAAAAATTTATTTATTGCATGATATGAAAATTTAGTTAACAAATTATACTTCTACAATCATATCAGATTAAATAAACTTTATGCTTTTTTTCCTAAGTATAAACTTGTCTCTTTGTGTTTTACACAATTAAAATACACATTAATTTGAACAATTGGCTTGTGAAAACGGTTATTTTTTTAAAACCGGATGACTGATTGTTTTGCGTTAAACGGAAATTCAGTTACAATCGGTTATTTTTACTTAACCGGTTATTTGTCTTTAACCGGTTATTTGAACCTAACCGGTTATTTAACTGTAACCGGTTATAGATTTCAATAACCGCACAGGCCTATTTTTAATCTATATTTCGAACGTCAACTCGAAAGACAGCGCGGTACATATACACGAGGTGCGACCTAGGCAAGCTGCGTAGCGTCGCGACGTTTGGCCGGCACGTACTTCAAAATTCGAATTAAAACTTTAAAAAGGTTTATAAATGAACAATTTCAATTGCATATTATAGTTTAGATGACACTTAATACGAAAATGTCGTCATTCGAA
This sequence comes from Ganaspis brasiliensis, assembly GCA_037103525.1. NCBI lineage: Eukaryota > Metazoa > Arthropoda > Insecta > Hymenoptera > Figitidae > Ganaspis > Ganaspis brasiliensis. The sequence goes on from JAZKLR010000401.1 coordinate 493,209, forward strand.
AAACGGTTCAAGTGGACTTAAGCCGTTTTTCCGGCGAACGGTTCAAATATTTTTAAACTCAGTCAGCTTTTTCCGACCAATGACATAATTTGCATTATCGTCACTTCTGTTTCCGGAAATCCGCAAAAGTAGTAGAAGGGGAAACATGTCTCAATTCTCCCTTGAGGATCTCTAGTAAACAGGATGGTGTCTTCTATGACCTAGGCATAGCAGATTAGTAAGTCATGATTTTCTGGTCTTATTCGTACTTAAACTGTGAAATGCGCTTTTCTCGAAACCACATTTTTCGAACTGGCGACCATGATTTCTCAAAAATCACCATCTGTGAAATCTAAACACACATCCAAAAAATTAATCTTTTTATTTTGTGATAATTCAACTGTAAATTAAAGACTATTACTTATAACATTAAATTTATCCAATAAATCTTTAACTTCTTTTGACAGACAAACACTGGAATCATCAACATACCTATAATAGAAGATTACAGTATAGGTAATCAATTTTATTTAACGCTTGATTTTCTATGTGTTACATAACAATTTCAGCAATAACTTACACGGGCTTATAAATAAATGGCTGCCTAAAATTAATCTTTATTAATCTTATCTTTGATCCCTCAATTTTTTTCCTATTCTTTGGCTGCCTTTAACCCCTTGTTGTTTAATATATTATTTTATCTCAAATGTGGCCAGTTTTTACATTTAGACACAGTTTTTAATGTGTATAAACTTTGTGTTATTTATTGTCATAGATTTTAATATTTTTTGTGGATAAAATTTTAGTTGTTGACAAAGCTTTTTAACCTGACATGCTAAAGAACCTAAACGTGCCAGCTCTAGCACGTCAAGTTAAAGAGAAAAAAAATATTGAAAAACCCCAAAAACGCGTTTTTTGGGGTATAGGTACTTGTTTATAGCAATTGCTAATAACAATTGGAATAAAATTTATCATTATGGATTTTTGGTCTTTGGGCATTTATATGATTGTCAAAATACTTTCATAGTTAATTGAAGCACTTTTTTAAAAAATATACAACAAATGCTGTTATTCTAGTTTTATTTTTCAAGTTATTTGTTTAAATAAAAAATGTTGCAAAATAAATATCAAAAATCAGGCCCAATGGTGGTCTGAGGAATTTATCGCTGAAGATTGAAAAAAAAACTTTAAAATCCATAAAAAATTGTAGGCTGTAGGCAATTATGAAGAGTAAATTAAAATTTTGGACCACTGTGCGCTGGCGCAGGTGATAACATCCGTTGGCGTTATCTAAAACAAAAAAATCAAATTGTTTATTGTTCTGTATGTAAGTGGCTATCGCCCGAACTAGAATTATATGCATTTTTATAATTTACTTTTTTTATTTTAAACTTTTTATCAATAATAAACGGTTGATTTTTGAATTTTTTTAGTATGATTTTTTATTATAAACATTAATGATAAGTAGGGTAGAGTCAGGGGTTGCGGGACTGTTCGGGTGGTGGTACATGTAATTTTCTGAAAAAAAATGTTCCAAATTGTATATATATAATCGAGGTATGCGAAAACACATGACATCCAAAAGTTTGAGCCACATTATTTCATTAATTACGAAGAAAATAAAACAAACTGTTTTTGACGTCGCGAAGAAAAAATTTGCTTGACATACAACATTGATTTTATAGAAGTGGAACACTTTTAAACATAAGTATATTGTGATTTACCTTGTTTAGGGTCTTCACTAAAATATTCCAATGATTTAAAGTTGTCAAAAATATTATTAATATATTATAATAAACAATTTTGTTGAGTATGACGTGTTTAGTGTACCAGTTTGTGTGGTGGTACAGGGGAAAATATTTTATTTCATGACTTGTGAAATTGGCAACCCTGATCATAAAATACTTCTACCAATCAGACAACTTCTTAAAGAACGCATGCGCAGTGCCGCAGTTGGGCGCATTTCTGTTGTAAGGTTACAATATTTCATAAAGTTCATTTAATACACATCTACAAATTATACAATATTATTATTATAATAAATTTCAAAACTATTATTCTTAAAAATCAGGCTTGGGTCCGTAAATAGTCTGATTCACTATAAAAGTAAATTCTATAGTGAATCAGACTATTTACGGACCCAAGCCTGTTAAAAATAAGTATTGAAAACAAAAATTTCTGAAGTTATATAGATTGCTTTTAAATTTCGCGCTGAATATTTGTAGGTTAGAAAGTTTGGTTCTTAAAGATACCAATTTCACTTACTTTTTTCACCTTTTTTCATGACAACCGAACGTCAGAGTATATTAATGTGAATTATTCAAAAATTAGTGGGTTCTTTACAACAATTTAAAATGTTTTCTACTGCATAATAAGTTTAACAATTTGCAAATAAAAATATTACTATTAAAATATTTATTAGGTGTTTTAATAGTAGTGTACCACTACCCGAACACACAGTAAATAACAGGTAATTGTACTATGATACAAAAATTTTAATGTTTTTAAATTTAATAAGATATATTCTGTATATGATGTGTGAATTATATAGTAAGCATCATAAGTTTTCTGCTAATTCAAAAAAATTTTGAAAATTAGTAAAATTTAAATTTAATATGAACTTGAAAAAAAGTGTCCTACTACTCCTGACTCTACCCTATATATATCAGTATCAATTTAAAAATAGTGAAATACAATTTTTTTTAACAATTCACAATAAGAACAAAAAGATGTTAAAAGATTTTATGTGATTAAAAATTATTTTATAATAAAAAAAAAGAATATTCAAATAAGCTTTCAAAACAGGCTCGGAACACCAGACTACCCCCTTAAAATCATTTGGATTTTTTGAAATTGTCCACATTGCTGAGAAACTGCAATAATTACAAAAAAAGGATAAATTTTACAACATTTTTGATTTTTTTCTGTTTTTTTTTGTTTTTATAACATTATTACAATTTCTTTTCACTTTACTGGAAAATGAATAATGCCATCGTCTTCTGTATTAAAAAACGAATAAAAACACTATATATAAAAGTTGTTTTCAATAAAATGGACACCTTACACACATGTTTCAAATCTGGGGTGATAAAGCACTCCGCATAGGCGGTCTAAGGTTTATAAAATTTTTTCTTGAATTTAACAATGACAAATTCATTTGCAAGGCCCTTAATGTGTGAGTTTATATTTATCTCAGCTTTTTTGTAAAATTGTTTTATCAACTTTTGGAACTTGCTCCTCATTTGCCGATGTACAAATGGTATTTCTCTAGATAAATGTTCAAAATTGTGGAACTGAATTTTTTTTTTTTTAATTTTCTGAGTGGAGACCCTAGATTTGAGCACATCGACCAAATAAGGGCCACTCTAATACCCACAAATATAATTTCAGACGTTACAACTCAACCATGAAAGGTTTGTCAACAATGATATCCGACATTCGAGTAGTGTGTCCTCTTTTAACTATTGCTAATATGAAAACTAATATTCCTTTCTACGTACGAACAATGCCAAGAGGAATTATTGCTGATCCGGATAGTGACGCTGCAGCTATTTTAGGATCTTATACTCCACGAACTGTTGAAGAAAAAAGGCATGTAGATGCTATGCAAAAGCTATTTAACCGCTTTGTTTGGTTTGGTGAAGTCATTCAAGTGGATCCTCGAGGTGCTAAGCGAATTCTTATTGTCGATCAGGACATTCATTCAGAAAAAGAGTATCCCAATTGTGACTTTTGGATCAACAAAAATATTGTACCCAAATATGGCAAAGTAGACTAAATTAGCAAAAAACAAACAAACAATTGTTTTCTCTACATTAAAGAGAATAAACATTGTGACGGTCGATAATTTTAGTTTTTTTGCTTACATTTTTTGATAACTTATAATATCTGTAGATTGGTTGGTTATTGAAATATGAACCATATTTCTACAATTTTTTTTAAAACTTGTTTATTAAAATTTCTGACAAGGGCTATTTGAGGACTGGAAGCCGATTTAAATAGCATTTTAAATGGTTGTCATCGAACCTAGGAAATTGACCCCAATATTCAATATTATCAATGTATTTATACAATCTATCTTTGTCTTAGATTAAATTTGTTAAAGACATTTAAAAGTTATGAACGAAATACATTATCCCTTTAACTCTGAATAATTAAAGTGTAATTTAATGTTTCACAATGAAGTAAGTCCGGGAGAGATGGTACACTTGCTCTATCTCAGAAAATTATTCATCAAATACAATTTTAATTACATGAGGGTAAGAATATTTAAAAAATATCACAATCTGCAACTATTTTTTTTAAATATTCTGTAATTTGGCAAAATTTAAGTTTTGGGCAAGAGACTTATAGATATACTAAAATGACTTTAAGGTTATGTAGAAGTACATATCTGTAGTGTAAAATTACATTATAATGTATTTCTACACTGTAACAAAAATTAAACGAAAAATCAGGTAGCAGCTGGAATTTATCACTGGATCTTCAACTTGAAAATCCGACATCCTACCACTGCTCCATGGAGATACTTGTAGAAATTTTTTTTTTTATATAAATACGTACATTTCAAGCAATTTAGACTTTTTTAAAAATAGATAATATGATAATTTTGAGATTCAATTGTGATTCAATCTGTTTAAAGACATGCTTTTAAAAAAGTAATAACAGTTAAGTAAGTGGTTTTTTTTACAAAATTTGAGATACACTAATAAATTATTTTTTACAAGATAACTAATTAACCTATAAAGTTACATTAAAAAATTGCAAGTTGTGTATGGGGCATTCTCTGGAAAAAAAGTCACCAAAAATAATTTTTTTGTTTTTAATGATACATGTCATAATATACATAAAAACAAATATAAAAAGTAGGGTGTTAGGTCAGTATAATGCACGGTTGCCATATTATTAGGGATTAAATTTTAAGGTAGCATAATTTTTATCTTCCAATAAATTTTTTCCAAATTTTTTCTAGCATTGTCCAGAAATGTTCCTTATTTAATAAGCTTTTTACCCCTTAAATGGCATTTTGGGACAGCAAGGTGTATACGAGTTACAATTGAATTTTCAGTTGAAACAACCCACTAATTCGCATCTAATGTTTTTCAGCAGTTGTGAAAACGGTTAGAAATCATTTTAAAATAGTTCTGAAAAGTTTTAAACAATGCAGGAATTATTATAGGTCGCCCGAGAACATAAGTTATAACTTAGTGAGTTGTGCAAAGTGAATATTCAATTGTAGCTCGTATACACTCTGCTGCCCCAAAATGCCATTTAAGGGGTAAAAAGCTTATTAAATAAGGAACATTTCTGGACAATGCTAGAAAAAATTTGGAAAAAATTTATTGGCAGATAAAAATTATGCTACCTTAAAATTTAATCCCTGATAATATGGCAACCATGCATTATACTGACCTAACATCCTACTTTTTATATTTGTTTTTATGTATATTATGACATGTATCATTAAAAACAAAAAAAATTATTTTTGGTGACTTTTTTTCCAGAGAATGCCCCGTATATGTTTAGAAATATTATAGTTAACTGTAAATAAAAACGCATATAAAATTAAAAAATAAATTCTAATTTCGTGCTCAACTGATAATTGTTGAACTGATGTTTCTAATTAATAAATCATTTCATTATTTGTATAAATGCTCAATCCTTTAAGTTTCATTGAATACAAAATGTGTCAACATTTGACAAACCTTTTTAAAAAGTACAAATATATTGTTAACATTCTGTGCCATATGCTCATCTTCTTGGGGTCGTTCATAAACCACGTAGCCCACATTTTTGGGAATTTTAAACCCCTTCCCCCCTCCTCCACTCATGTAGCACTCTGTCCCATATATTAGCGCCATTTTTCCTCTTGTAGCACATATCTTGACCCTCTCCCCCACTCCCTGAAGAGCTACGTGGTTTATGAACGACCCCTATATGACCAATATTGATTAAATACTGGATGTTGTGAATCTACTATTTTGAAACGTGTCAATTTAACTTTCAAAAATGTAATTTCACATCTTCATATAAATTTACATTACAAATGAAGTATCTCTTTCAAAGTAGGTCCGAAAATTACCTACTTCGAAAGCAACATTGTAGCCGTTTAATTCTGTACAACTACCACGCCGCGTACATTTACCAATATAAAACTTGTAAAATTACATGTCCTCTTGTACTTCTAACCACAAAGATTGTATTCTTACCACACTAAAAGCAGTTAACATACACATACTTTTACATGTATCTAAGGTTTTTTAAAATTTTTGAAAATTGTACTTTCTATGCAATTTTGAATTTTTTTTTAATTTTTAATATTTTTGAAATGGTTAATTCGATTTTAATAAAATTTTAATATGTTATACTTGAAATCAGTCATTTCTAGATGGTTAAACAAGATTTAAAAAATTTCAAAAGAAGTTTTGGGCCTGGCATTCATGGGTTAAAACACTCACATTAAGGACTTGTCCATAAATTACGTTACCAAATATTCAATTGTTTAACTTTCTTGTTAAAACTTCATAGTCTTTGTTTGAAAATTTTACCATTATTTTAGTCAGAGCATTTCACATATATGCATCGCTACCTTGGCAATACTTCCTTTTCTCTTGAGTTACAAATTGTAGTTGGAAATTGAATATTTGGTAACGTAGTTTAAGGACGAGTCCTTAATGTGAGTGTTTTGACTCAATTATGCCAGGGACAAAACTGTAAGTGCTAGATAAGAAGAATCAATTAAAATAACGACATTTTGGGAAAAAAGTGTTTAAAAAAATTTTTGACTGCTTTTTTAATCATATTTGACAAAATATCGCCACTTTTACTGTTAAAAATAAAGATTGAAAAAAATGTTTTTACCCTTACAATTTTTTTTACATTTTCCAACTTTTTTTAAAACAATACCCCCTTTTTTATTGATTTTTCTGACCCAGCTCTTACAGTTTTGGCCTCTGCATTAATGAGTTAATAGCGCAAGTTGTTACCCGTCGCAGAATTTTTGGCTGTGATGTATACCTATAGAATAAGTCGAGGAGAGATGGATCACTTTTTTATTATCATATCTACAGCCCAAACTTTGTGAAAAAAAGTTGTTCCGTTTGTCTAAGCCTTAGTTCCAGTCCTTGTGAAGAAAACCTTACATAGGTAAATAAATTTTTATAAACGTTTGACATCAGAAAATACGTTTAAAAATATATATATATAAAAGTCGAGGAGAGATGGATCAGAAAGTAAACATGAATAAAATATGATTATTTGATACAAATATGAACTGTTAATTAAATGTTTATTTATTTTTAAGCTGCATGAAGAATATAATGTAGTTTTAAACGAATTAAATACAAATAACTATTGAATACATATACATGTTATACTTTTGACTTTTGGCAGATTTTTTCTTACGTCGTTTTTTTCGCCATTTTTTCTCGAAGAATCCTTTGATTTTCTTTTGAAGTTAGAATTTTGGCTTCCCCCGATGATCGGCATGTTGCTGTTTCAGAAGCTTTTTCTCGTTGCAGAGCTTCTAAGCGACTTGAGAGTGCAGTTTCTTCATCGGTGTACTCAGAATTCTCCATCTCCATTCTATCTGACGCAGCAAAAAAAAATGATCTGGAAATGCGTTTCTGTTGAATGGGTAAATTCCGGCTGCAGAAAAACCTCCTGTTCCATTTCCAATAGTGGCCGACTTATTCCAAGCAGATTTGAGGAATTGTCCGAATTGATATCTTGTCAGTATTCGTCCTACATGTTGTTGAACCCAAGAATTTTCAGCAAGTTTAAAGTAGGCCTTGAGCGGAGCGAAAAATGATCTATCAAGGGGCTGAAGTGCGTTAGTGGTATGTGGAGGCAAGCAAATCAAAGAAATATCGTTAGCTTCAGCTGCCTCGAGAAGTTCAATCGACGAGCAGTGGCTGCCGTGTCCGTCTAAAATGAGGATGTTTCTTCCAGGAGCTTTTCGCGTCACGAATTCTTCTTAAACCATCGTGAAAACAAATCGGAATTGATATAGGCTGATTTTTGATTCATGTAAACAACCGCTCCTGGAGGCATACCATCTTCAAACTCTGGTTTTTTATTTTTTCCTTTTAATATCACCGTAGGTGTCAGGAATCTACCCTCAGCTGTGCAGTCAATACTGTCACCGTTTCTCCTCTCATACTTGTCGTGTTTTGATTGACAACCTTCGCCCCTTTCGCCGCGACGACGTATCCGGTGCTGTTAATGATTTGAAGATCCGATTCGTCACAGTTTGAAATATTTTGTGGCTTATTTTGCAGCTGATAAGTGGCGATCACCTTTTCAAGTAGATCATAAAATTTACCAACTTTTTCTTTTGATAACCCAAGACAGTCTGTATTAACATTGATTCTTATGAGAATTTATTACTCTGTTACATATATTTTCGTACTAAAAATTATTAAATGACCAGATAATGATCAAAGTTTGTATAGTTAAACACAGATATCTAATGAGCCGATATTGTATTTAAAAAAGGACAATGGGTTCTTGAGAGAGTTGCAATAAATTAATTTGTAAAAATATTTCACGTTTTACACTATACAGTTCAGACGTTCTGACATTTTAAAATGTTGATTTTGATCGCACATGAAAAATAGTCATATTTAAAAAGTAAATAAAGTTAAAAAAGTTAATAAATACAATTATTTAATTATATATTAGTAAAATTAAATTTAAACCTAGCCTCAAAATAATGGTCTCTGTTTTTACTAGTATTGTCATACGATAGAACTTCCTTAACTTTTAAAAAATTTCATATTTTATTATTATTCTGATGTTTGAAGAAACAAATATTCGCTGTTTTTTAATCCTCATTAAGCGAAAAAAAACGTTCTGTACTTTCAGGATGGCCTCAAGTCAGGGAAAAACTGGAAATCAGGGTAAAAGTCAGGGAATTTAAAAAAAAAACTTTTAAAAGACAAGGAATTTTTTCTTAAAGAAACCACAATTAAAAATTTATGATTTTATTACTTGGAATTCTTATTAAACAAAGAAAGATTTTAAAAATTTGTAAAATTGGTGGTCAGGGAAAACGAAAAATTAGTCATGTAAAAATCAGGGAATTTTGAAAATAAAATTTTGCGGCCACCCTGACTTTAGTGTCGTATCTTTTGTTATAAAAGTTTTTGACTTAATATTTTAACCTTTTCAGTGTACAAATATTTTATTTCCCAATTATTCATCTAAACGTAATCATACAAAAAATAACTTTTTTAATAATCTCATTTACCTTGTGGTCCCATGGAATTTGTTTTCTTGCTTTTCTGAAGTCGTCTAAGAAGAGTGGAATATGGTATTTCCTGACAGCTTCTCGAATGCTAATTTCTTTAGATCGCACATGTTCAATAGCTTGATTCATTTCATCTATGACCCATGATCCACGAGTAGATTCTGGTTTCGGTGTATGTACATTTGGCGTGTTTTAAAGTAACAAAAAATGCATGTTTTTATTCTCAAAATACAGAACACTACACTATTGTCATTTTTAAAGACAGCAATGAAGTGTGTGTATTCATTAGAAACAAAACAAAATCGACGTGCGATGTTGAACCAGCTTTCCTGAAAAAAATTGATCCGTCTCACCTTGAATGTAGAGAAAAAGTAATTTACGTAAATAATTGAGATTAGTTTATAAATCATAATCAGAATCAAATACTTATCTTGCAAGAGGGTCTAATACTTCGACACACGTACTTTTTTGTAATAAATTATAACCACTAAACGGAAAATGTATTGCTTCTGACTCACGAAAAAAATTTTATAAGTGTTTTTCGAGCGAACCAAAAAAAATAAAATAAAAATTTTAACAAAATTTCGTAAATAAACGTAGTAGAGACGAGAATTTTTAAAGTTTTTATCTATGTGTTATGACACATTAAATAGCAAAAAACCAGATCAATTGATAAAAATGGCTCGAAATGGCGAGAGGTGATGCTTCTCTCCTCGATTTACTCTATATATCTTAAAACAATTAGCAGTTGTGATTTAGGTAAAAACAGCAGTTTTATCAGGGAGATTTGTGGAAAGTAAAATACGATTCAAAAGGTTGCCACATTGAAAGTTGATAATCTCTACCTTCCTGCACGGTGCGGTGTGTTGCACACTACGTAGCGCAGTGCTACTGTTAAAGCTTTGCACAGCTCCACAAAAAATGCAATATCTCGAGAACTATTGAAGTATCCATGAATTTTTTTTTTCAAAGAAAGGTCAATATACAGGGAATCTTGTCATTGTAAATAGAAATTTCAAAACGTGGTAAAAAATGACTCAAAATTAAATCAACAATTTTTTTGATATTTTTTTGGGCAAATTTTTGAAAGTTTTAAAATCTTGTTTAACTATCTAGAAATAACTGATTTCAAGTATAATATATTTAAATTTTATAAAATCCAATTAACCATTTCAGAAATATTAAATATAATAAATTTTAAAAAAAATTATCAAAAAATTCAAAATAGCATAGAAAGTACAATTTTGAAATTTTTTAAAAATCCTTTGATGTCTATATGTCTTTTGCCTAAAACTTTAATTTTACCAAATTACAGAATATTTAAAAATATAGTTGCAGGCTGTTATAGTTTTGAAATATTCTTGCCCACTTGTAAGTTTTAAACAATCCATAAACAAAATATAAAATAGGAATTTCTTGTTAGATAAATTATAAACAAAATTATTTTTCATCTTTTGTAATACCGAGCGTCGCGAGATCCCAAAGTTTTTAGATCTAATGCTATGTGTGTGTACTTTTTTTAATTTGACAAATTTTAATTAACTTTGCGCGAATTTAGGAATGCTTAAGCACCTGTTGAGGGGTATGTAAAAATTTCGATTCATATTAAAATTAATAATCTCTTTTTTCGGTCACTTAATCTATCTCTGACAATCGAGAGAAATGAAAAACTTTTTTACCGGTGAAAAGAACAATCATATAAAAAATGAAAACATCAAGTTACTAACCAATGGATCTATTTTTGAAAAAATTGCATTAATTGTTGAAGAAATGCCGCAAAAATCGTGCAAAGGCTCGTACGAACAATTTCATAAAATGAAAAAATTCGTAGGTCTTTACAAAAAAAAATGTTTTAAAAAAACACCGTCTTCTATCTTACCCAGACGATTTCATCTCTCCAGGAATTGTTGCTTTTTTACCAATTTTTTTTAAAATTTAGAAAAAATGAAAAAAATCTAAAACCATTTCAAGTGCGAATGTACAAAAGTTAATATTAAAGTATTTTATAAGAATTTGAATTTTTTGCCAAATTCCTTGGATTTTGTAGCGGTTTTAAAAAAGGTGTTCCATCTTTCCCGGACTTTCCTTAATGTCGGGACAACTGGTACATAAGACTTTTATCAATATTGATTTATGATTTTTGGATCTATATTAATACAAGCATGTTCTTGAGTAAATTTCAAACATTTCGAGAGACCTTAGACTTCTCTATCTAAAAATTTCGTGAAGTTTAAGTTAAAAGTATTTTGAACCTAGTTTTGAGAAAAACGAGTTTAAAGTTCGAGTTTACCATTAGTTCCTGTCCCAATTAAAAATAGGATTATTACGTGTTTTAATGACGACAAAATTATGCTAAACGCTTTATTAGACATGGAACATTCTCTGTCCATGTTTGTTTTTCAAGAAAAAAAGCAAAAAAATAAAATTTGAATCATTTAAAAAAAAAGGTAATATATTTCTGGAATAAAGTCGGCAATGTGGATCCTTTTCATCCAAACATACATCCAGTATGGTCAATTGGCAACCGGTCATAGGGAAGCGTGAGTGCGAGTGAGGGACTGCCTGTCTGCCAATTGACCTTACTGTATATTGTATACAACATTAGACTAAACTAGTTATCATTTTCAAGCATTACTATTTGTATCAGCTTCACAATGTTCACAAATTTTCGTCTTATTAGGGTTCCGTGCACCTTGGGTGTTTGAGGGAACCCTTATGGAGAGACTCTTGCGTCCATGGCAAAATGAAATTCTGCATACTGATTTATCTTTATGTGAATATTACAGGATAAATATAGAGAACAAGATCTAGATTGATAGTTATAGTGTTGTCAAAAAAAAAAAAAGGAAATTGTCGAAGAAAATGTTTTTTTTTCTTCAACTTCACAGTGGGTCACGAAAATTAATAACCCGATTTTTGGCAAAAAGTCGAAAAATTACAAAGATTTGCTTTAAACTTGTTACTCGGGGGTTTTTGGGGTCGCTGAATTTAAATTTGACAACAAAACTTCAGAAACAAAAATATGGAGAATTATTTTTGTTAGTTACCAATTTTTTATACAATGCACCAAGAAAGATGCAGTTTTTTTTCACAATTTTGCAATTTATAATTACGCATAAAAATTAAAAGTGAAATTATTATTTGAATAATTTTTTAACAAATAATTATTATTTAATAAGTCTTTACACAATACACATAAAATGATATATTTTTTTCCTAATTTTTCAATTTACCGAATTTTATACAATTACAGATAACGATTAAAAATGAAAATATGTGACTGTCCATGAGAAAATGTGCCTTAGCTCCCAAACGTCCACTTTAAACGGTAAGCGTTTAAAGTTGCAGCAATGCATTAAAACCAATGTAACGTGCCTACGCTTCTTGATTAATAACGCCTAAATTTCTTTAAAACAATAATATTTTATTTTTGGAAATGAAAGAGCAAATAAAAACCTGTCGATTAGCATTAAAAAATCAAAATGTATTTTTTGGAGCTAAGGCACGTTTTGTCATGGACAGTCACGTATAATTTAAATAATTTTTAAACAAATTATTATTATGGGATAACTTTTTAGACAATGCAATTTGACGATGCGCAACAGTTTATTAAATTTCAAATTTTGAAAAAACTTCATCTTTCTAGGTGCATTGTATTGGAAAATAACAATAACAATTTGTTTAAAAATTGTTTAAATAACAATTTTATGTTTAATTTTTATCTATGCTTACCGTGTCGGTGAATTGCAAAATTAGGAGAAAACTGTATCTTTCTAAGTGCAGTGTGTAAAATGTTGAAGTATTTGTTTAAACAATTTTTAAATAATAGTTGTGACTAGTTTAACACAGTATCTTATATAATTTATTGAATTTGTACTAAGTAAATCTTGATGAATTTAAGTGTTTTTTGCAAAATACAAATAAAAAACTTCTTATCCACCCCAAGTACGTAGCCTACTGTGTCGCGATCATAGACATAATTATTTACATTTTTAAAGTAAATTTATGAATTTCATCAAAAATCAGCATAGTCAGCTTAAAGTACTTATAACAAAAAATACATAAACATGTGCAACTTTTCAAAAAGTAGGGGAACCCCGGGGAACTCTTAAATCAAACATTGTCCTTTCCGCAAATTACGCTAATTTTTAACTTTTATAGTGATAAAATTGTATGAAAATATAATATCCAATAATTAGTTATTATTTTTTTCCTAATAAATCACTAATAAAAATAACATAAACTACTTTAACAAAAGATAAAGTTGAAAAAGTCGACTTTTGGCAAGAAAACCGTGGTATACTTGTGTATTTTTACATGCAAATAATGAAAAATATGTTGTTTGGAATTGGAATTAAATCTTATGAGGTTTCAAAGAAAAAGATATTTGTAATTTATTTCATAATAATTCGTTCCAATTCTAAAATAGATATTTTTCATAATCTGTTCGTAAAAATACATAAATGTACCAAATTTTAGTCCTCCAGCTCAAATACTGTCAAATTTAAGGGAAAAATACTTTTCTTTCAAAAATTTGCAGTTTTTCTTTGAGAACGTTGTGCCTATCAATCCAGATGACGTTTGCTATAATTTTCTTGTAATCTTCACACGGAAAAAATTTATTTATTAAAATATATTCAAAAGTCGATGAAAACCAGGACATAGAGACATTTTCATAAAGCTTGAAATATTATTGCATATTTATTCATAAGCACAATAGAAAGAATCTTCAAGCAGTCGATTAAACTTAAATTCTGGTGTAGTAAAACAGAGTGAGAAATAATTGATTAATAAGTAACGAAAGGTTGTTTACGAAATGTTCGAAATAGTTCCAAACGTTGATCTCTACCACTTAAAATTTATTCAACAGTCGAGGAATCGAGGAAACGTAACGCCTTTTATGCTATAGTTAAGTGTCACTCATGTCAATCCAAAGACTCTCGCGTATTCTTGAATGGCCGAGGGGTATAAGGCGCCGTCTCAAGTATCGTCGTGCGTTAGAACCCGCGTTCGAAACCCGGCTGCGAGATTTTTCGTTAATAAATATAATTTGCGTTTATATTAGGATAACATAGGGATTCTGTAAATCTGTTTTTATATAATGTGTGAAAGTGATGAGGTGGGGAGGAAATGGTATGTGTGCGATCTAGAAAAGACGAAAAGTTCGTTAAAAAGTTGTTTGAATTTATTTTTAAAACGCCAGTCTCAAATTTTCACCGACGTGTTGCACGTTTTAATCGACTGTCTTGAAGTTTTAGTCGACAAGTTTAAGTTTTATACAAATGTCTCTATGTCCTGAGTTTCATGGACTATTTGAATAAAATTTAATAAATTAATTCTTTCCGTGCACGCAAAAATACATCAGTACACTAAATTTCAATACTCTAGATCAAATAGTTTGACAGCTAAAGGGTGTTTAGTCTGTTTTTAATGTATTTTTGCTTAAAAAAAAAGTTGTTATTTCCTTGACAACATTATGTCCAACAACTTCAATCATGTTCTCTTTAATTTTCCTGTAATCTACACGTGAAAATACAAATGTGTACCAAATTGGAGCTTTCTGTTAGTTATTTAATATACCAAATATCTTCTTTTCGTATGTACGAACCCTAGGTTTTAGTACGTGTTTAACTCGTACTTGCACGATTTATTTTAAATATATGAACAAAATTTATTATACTTATGTGACGCGCTCCGAAGAAAGGTACCTTTAGAAGTAAGACGGTAATTTTACAGGAAGGGGAAAGAGAAGAAAAGCGCGCATGGTAGAATGTACAAATTGTTGACGTTTGAATTGCCATAGCTTGAAAATTATTCAATAAAAACATTTTCTGACTTCAAATTATGAAAAATTAACCTTTATTGAACTTAAATCAATCATAATCCAAAAATCGATTTTTTACTTCTAAGGTACCTTTCTTTGGAGCGCGTCACATATATGACCCATAAATAATAAAAAGAAAGAGTTTATTTTAAAAAAAATTAATTGAACTAAAACTTTCACTCCGTTTTTCTCAAAGCATTTCTTTAAACTTAGTGATAAATTCTTTTCTTAGATTTCGCTTAGTGTGCACTGAGAAAAATACTTTTGAATCCATAGCACGCACATTTGAATACGTTCAAAAGTACATATTTGTTTGATTCTACCGTATACCTTTTGAAATAAAGACTACAGCTTCTAAATGAAAGCTAATGTCTTTATTTTAAAAGGTATACTGTAGAATCATACAAATATACTTTTGAACGTATTCAAATGTGCGTGCTATGAATTCAAAAGTATTTTTTTCTCAGTGTGCATGGTGTGCCGTAAACATTTCTTTAAAGTATGTATTTACAATTTAAAAAATACTATTTATTACTTAAGGTATTTCACCGGCTGTGAAATACCTTTTGAAATAAAGACTACAGCTTCTAAATGAAAGCTAATGTCTTTATTTTAAAAGGTATACTGTAGAATCATACAAATATACTTTTGAACGTATTCAAATGTGCGTGCTATGAATTCAAAAGTATTTTTTTCTCAGTGTGCATGGTGTGCCGTAAACATTTCTTTAAAGTATGTATTTACAATTTAAAAAATACTATTTATTACTTAAGGTATTTCACCGGCTGTTATACTTGAAAAAATCGATTTTCTTAGGATTTTCTTTAAATTGTGAGAAAACGTTATTTTTATGTGTGCCTTCTATCTGGTTAAAATTTCAGTACCTCTTACCTTGCTAAACATTGAGATATTCAGGTTTAAAATTTCAATTTTACATGGAAAATTAACCAGATAGAAGGCACATATAAAATTACGTTTTCTCACAATTTAAAGAAAATCTTAAGAAAATCGATTTTTTCAAGTATAACAGCCGATGAAATACCTTAAAGTAACGACTAATTAAAAAAAATGTGTCAGAAGAAAATCTTCAAAATGTGTTTCTTTTGAACCTCACAATGTTTATCCCCTTTATAATTAAAAAATCGGGTTTAAGTATAAAACCTTTACAGTAATTACATAGTAAAAACGTTTCTCTTGAAAATATGTTAATATTTATGTATAACGAGACGCGTAATTTATTTATAATTATATAATGGCCAATAATGCACACTTTGAACAATTTTGTGCATATTATTTATAATTTTTATACATAATATTATAAGAAATATATGTAAGGTATAGTTTGTAACCACTTGTAATAAAAAATAAATTTGTGTTCTTTTTATGTTTAAACATGAAAAAACTGTTTCAAAGTTGTACTGTTCATATAATAACTCAAAAGTAATGCTTTCTGATGGAGGTAGATAAACATATTGATTGATATGCGTATAAGTATTTAACTCTGCGTACAAAGAAAGAAACTAACAAAATATCTTGCATTAACCTTCTTCAAGTTAAAAAATTTAACTTTTTATTGGTTGTAATGAAAATTTATTAAAAAGCTTCCAGGATCGCTAATACACCGGTAACTCTTTCTCACTTATACAAAAGCAAAATCTCTTCTGACTCGTATCTAGAGCAAACTACATATAGAATCCCCACAAGAACAAAATACATAAGGAGGGTGGTCTCGATTTATGTTCTACTTAACACCCCCTCTTAAATTTTAGGTCAATTTCCTCTGTTGTTTTGGGCTGCTCTCACAAAGGGGCCATCCATAAATTATGTAAGACTTTTTTCCAGGAAATCTTACGACCAATAGAAAAAATCTTACGTGGATAATTTATGGATGGCCCCAATGTGATGAGGCACGTGAGTTTGCTTGGTGTATGAGTGGGACACGGGATTTTATGACAGTTTCTTTGCTCCTTAATTGTCCACGTGTATAGTGATGACTGTCAGGGTGTGAGTGCCAATCTCTCCAGACAATCGCCGCAGATAAATTGCTTCCTTGGAAGCAACGCTTAGACCATGTATTTTGACTATCCCTGCTGAGAGAAAAAAAATAAAAATAGATAGAAAATAAGTGATAAAAAGATATTGAATTTTCTATGTCCGGGAAATATGCGATTTGCATTCCTAAAACGCTTTTTCTTCCTATCTCTGATCTATCCGACGGCTTCAATCTTTTTCTATATCTTTCAATCATTCAGTCTATCCCAAATATTTTAGAATATCTATCTTTTTCTATGCCTAAGTTTATTACCAAAACAGAATATCTAGTCTTTTCTATTCTTTTCATTTATTTCATTCTATCTCTAACTATATAACTAAAAGTAAATGATCCCTGCTGAAAGTAGACGTATTCAAACTGATAGAAAATAACGGATAAAAAAAGATAAAACTTTTCTATCCATTTGAACCTCTGCGTCTAGTCGTTTATATTCTTTTACCTCTTTTTCTATCCGTCCAACAGTAAATTTTTAATTTATTTGTTATAAATCAATATAGTAAATTATTACAAGTTGTACATAGTAAACATAATACCGAAATACATAAATTGAAATCAAACCTGAAACGGAAAAATCAGCTCGTATGAAGACTTGATCCCGGGCCTCTCGATGTCGAAATCCTTGCTGCTAGCTGGACTATGAAAGTTTTACAAAGAGAGTTTAATGAATGTAAGGTTACAGTCTTTCAATTTTCTATCCGCTTTAATCTTTTCAATATAAAAGCGTTTGTTTGTACGTCTGAAACCGTAGTTTTCAATCTATCACCCGATTTTTTCTCTCCATCAGCTATTTTAATATTTATCGTAAACAGTTATTAATAAAAGATGAATTCACGCAAATCTTTCTATATCTATTTCATTCCATTGAGTTAAAAAATATTCTTATATCCATTTGAATCTGTAGAATTTGTACCATTTCTCGGTTCATCTCTATCTGTAAGTTACTTTTAAAAAATCGTGATTGAGGATAAAAAACGGTCTTCGCAAATCATTCTTCGCAAATCATTCTTCGCAAAGCTTTCAATACTTCTGGGGTATTTATATTCGGTTCAATTTTTTAAAATCCTTACAGCCATAACGAAATTTTCACTAGTCTGGTAAGTTTGCGGGGTTGCTGATCACTAATCTGAAGTTAGTTTGTAAAAATTCAAAATGGCTGATCTAATATGGCTAACTAATTTTTGAAAAATTAATGGTTTCTCGTAAAACTTTGTATCTGGGGGTTCTTGAAGCCATAGATTATCAATCTGAAGTCAGTTTGTGAAAATTCAAAATGGCGGATCCAATATGGCGAAGCAATTTTTGAAAAGTTAATAGTTTCTCGTAGAATTTTGTTTCTGGGGATTTTTGAGCTCGCAGATTACGAATCTTAAGTCAGTTTATGAAAATTCAAAATAGTGGATCCAATATGTTGGAGGGATTTTTAAAAAATTAATGATTTTTCTACAAATTTTGTTTCTGTGGGTTTTTGAGGCCGCAGATTACGAATCTGAAGTCAGTTTGTGAAAATTCAAAATGGCGGATCCAATATGGCGAAGCAATTTTTGAAAAGTTAATAGTTTCTCGTAGAATTTTGTTTCTGGGGATTTTTGAGGCCGTAGATTACAAATCTGAAGTCAGTTTGTGAAAATTCAAAATGGCGGATCCAATATGGCGAACTAATTTTTGGAAAATAATGATTTTTCGTAATATTTTGTTTTTAGGGGTTTTTAAGGTCGCAAATTACAAATCTAAAGCCAGTTTTACTAAATTAAAAAAACCTGAACTAATGTTGTTTTAACAAATGTTTGATTGTTATCTAGTTTAATATTTAACATACATGTTGAATGAGACTTTAAGGAATGGGTAAAAATTTACGTTTTAGCCAACCCTTATTGTTATAGTAATTTTGTTATTTCGGCTGTATGAAACACAAAAAAATCAAAAGTATATGATAAATGCTAACTGGTTCTTCATAATACTCAATATTCTGTAATACTTTTTTCGTGCTGTCATGAATCTAATTTATTTTAGTAACAGTTACTTGAGGAAAAAATTCATTTCTTTTATAGGTTTAATAATGTTATTAAAAAATGATTAGATTAACTATAAAAGAAACTATTGTGCAAAAACATATTGTGCAAAAGCTTTCTCTGCTTACATACATTTAAATCTAATTTATAGTTAATATTATTTAAAAAATCATTCTTACGTGTTTTTAGGCTAATTAGTAGAAACTTTACAAGAATTTTTCCAAATTCTTAGTTATTAAAAAAATCACATAAATTGAAAATTTCTAATATCCATATAGGATCCGCCATTTTGAATTTGTACATACTGTCTTCAGGTTCGTAATCTGCCGCCGCACAGTGGTCTGAAACCCAATTCTAGCTGGACAAAACTATTTACTCAAAAACGCGTTGATAAAATTTCGAACCACTTTGTTTCTAACAGTTTTTGTGGTCGCTGAATACGAATTTCAAGTCAGATTTCAAAAATTCAAAATGGCGGATCCAATATGGCGGACGAAAATGCAAAATTTTAGCCGAAATTTATAAAACTTAGTACACAGGGGTTTTCGGGGTCGCTGATTCCGAATCCGTGCACAGTTTTCCAAAATTTAAAATGGCGGATACAATATGTCGGACAATAATTCAAAATTTCTGCAAAAATTTATGAATCATGGTATATAGGGGTTATTTGGGTCGCAGATTACGAATCTATACATAATTTTTCAAAATTAAAAATAGCGGATCCAATATGGCGGACATTAATTTGAAAAAAATTAGTGTTTTTGAATAAAAATTAGGATTTAAGGCTTTTTGGGGTCGCTGATTACAAATCTGCAGTCAGATTTGAAAAATTTAAAATGGCGGTTACAATCTGGCTGACATTTCGTTTAATAAAATAGTATATTTTAATAAATATTTAGGTTTAGGGCTTTATGAGGTTGCTGATTACGAATCTGCAGTTAATGTTTCAAAGTTGAAAATAGCTGATCTGAAAAGCCCTACATTGTAATTTTTATCCAAATACACTAATTTTTTAAAATTAATGTCCGCCATATTGGATCCGTCATTTTTAATTTTGAAAGATTATGTATAGATTCGTAATCTGCGACCCAAAAAACCCCTATATACCATGTTTCGTAAATTTTTGCAGAAATTTTGAATTTTTGTCTGCTATATTGGATCCGCCATTTTAAATTTTGGAAAATTGTGCACGGATTCGGAATCAGCGACCCCAAAAACCCCTGTGTACTAAGTTTTATAAATTTCGGCAAAAATTTTGCATTTTCGTCCGCCATATTGGATCCGCCATTTTGAATTTTTGAAATCTGACTTTAGATTCGTAATCAGCCTACCACAAAACTGCTAGAAACAAAGTGGTTCGAAATTTTATTAACACGTTTTTGATTAAATAGTTTAGAATCGGGTTTCAGACCACTGTGCGCCGCGTCTAGGCCTGTCCGTTCGCGCACTACAACGTCGCGTACCACCCGATTTGAAGACAAATATTTCCAAAAGTGGCAAAAAGTGACAAGAATCTTTTATGTTCATCGAAAGTTAACGTCTTAATGAAGATTTCTCAATAAATAATTTTTCGGCAGTTGTCGGCAGCTCTAACTTATGATATCTTGAATTTTGTAGTGTACAAATACTGTAAATAGTTGCCTTCATTGCTTTTTTTTAAATAATAGATTTAACATTAGAGGAACATTTCTTAAAATATCTTACAAACAGTAAAACGAACTGTTAAATTAATATGTACATAATTAAAATATGTTAATTTAAATGGTCACTAGCTGCAAATAATTGAAGATATGAGTTTTATGGCAAAATCAACTATAAGCGAGGCTGACGCGGTTAAGACCATGATACATCAATAAAAAAAATGTTTAACGGCTAAAATATTCTAAATCAAACACAATAGATATAATAGATCATAAAATCATTAAAGAAAAATTTATTTGAAGACATCAATTTTTTGACTTTTGGCCAGCTAGATTCGACTCTCAGACCACTGTGCGCCGCCAAAAACCCCAAAATACAAAATTTTACGAACAACCATTAACTTTTCAAAAATTCGTTCGTCATATTGCATGCGACATTTTAAATTTTCATAAACTGACTTCAGATACATAATCTGCGACCTCAAAAACCCCAGAAACAAAATTCTACGAGAAACTATTAATTTTTCAAAAAATTGGTTCGCCAGATTTGGTCCGCCATTTTGAATTTTCACAAACTGATTTCCGATTCGTAATCTGTGGCCTCAGAAAACCCCAAAATACAAAATTTTACAAAAGACCATTAAATTTTCAAAAATTAAATCGCCATATTGGATCCGCTATTTTGAATGTTTACAAACTGACTTCAGATTCGTAATCTGCGGCCGCCAAAAACCCCAAAATACAAAATTTTACGAGAAACCATTAATTTTTCAAAAATTGGTTTGCCATATTGGATCCGCCAGTTTGAATTTTTACAAAGTAACTTCAGATTTGTAATCTGCAGTCTCAAAAACCCCCAGATAAAAAATTTTTATAAAACCATTAATTTTTCAAAAATTTTCAGCCATATTGGATCTGTCATTTTGGATTTTTACAAACTAACTTCAGATAAGTAATCAGCGACCCCAAAAACTTACTAGACTAGTGAAAATTTTGTTATAGCTGTAAGGATTTTAAAAAATTGAACCGAATATAACACATTGCTTCAAATCACGGGAGCATATGAAAACTGCGGCGCGCACGGAGGAAAAGCTGTTCTCCGCAATTTTCTGTTATTGCCAGATAAGTTTTTGCTTTTGAAGATTAATGTGGAAGGTTTGAAATCTCATTTAAGCCCTATTTGAGATGTTTATCACGTCGGGTTAATTTTTTATGCCTGTTTGAAAACTGCCAAAAATGTTATTTTTTGACACTTTAACCTTGTTTTTCTCAAAATTGAGACGTGATGGACAAATTTCAGTTACAGATTCGTAATCTACGGAAAAAATCCAATAATAATCACTATGGTTTCCTTTTGTGGCATAATTTTGTCGACCAGTGTAATTAATTAACCGTTACTAAACAAATTAATAATTTATTATTAATTAATTTAGATATTAAGTTATCAACAATTAAGATTTATTTTCCTTTCGAGAGTCGTCGGAGGCTTCAAGTTGCCAAGATTTACACAGAACTAACTCTATGAATCACGTTTTATTTTTATGTGGGCGATCGTGTTTTCTTTTAAAAGTGCTGTCTGAATTGCGCGCCTAATTTTTTTATTTGCAAATCTGAAGTTAATAAGAATCATGAATAAGATCAAATGGACAGAATATCCTTAATGAATAACTGAGAAACGTGACTTAAAGAACAAGAAATTAAAGTAAATTCTAATTTTAGGGTATTTATTTTAATTACCAAAATCAAATCGGAGCAAAACCACTTGTAACAGTCGTACCGGCTCCAATATCAAAGATTCGATAAAATCGTTAGTAATATAAAACTCTAATTTTACTTATTATGAAACTGAATAATCACCCAAAAAATACATCGCAAACGTCGACCCAAAGGGAGATTCCGTCATGGAACGACCAACGAAGATTTCCTGGGAGGAACACTACGACCGGTGACTCGTGAACCGGCGAGATTCTTTAGGGCTCGTCTCTGTAGACTCCAACAGGGGGGGGGGGGTTCACAAACAAAATGAACAATGCACTAGTAAATGTATTATAATATTTATTGAAGGATCACTTCCCTCCCCGGCAATAATGGCCAAAAGAACACGGTAAAGCTTTGTCACTCAAAGTTCCAATCACACTAACTTTAAACCAACTATTATAGATCCGGAAAATGGTAAGAAGCACACCACGCTGCACTCGATTCTCGGTCCCAAAAACGACTGCTGCTGTCGACTGCTTGGCGCCGTGTCCTTCCAAAGCAAGTAGGGGTGGGGGCTACGCCCCTTCCGCGTTCTCTCTCCGTCGCTTTCTTGCACCCCGTGGGTGTGCTTTGTCGCTCCTGCGGAATCCACCTGTAACCCAGAAAAGAGGTCGCTCCGGTAAAGCGAGGGAAAAACGCGGAAAATAGCGCGAATCACATTTTTGCCAATCTTAGTCTCATCATTACCCCACGTGAATCCAAAAACCAATTGAGGGGACTGCGACGAAGTGGAAACAGAGCGCCAGTCAGGGCTGTAAATCGAAAAAGCACCTGTGCTGCTTCCTTTCCAAATTCTCACTTACAAATAATTTAACGAATTTCCAACATAATGAATAACCTCGTCAATGACGAAACGCTTCGTCACAATCCCCTCCCCTAGGCCAATACTACTCCGAGTATTGCTTAAATCCTCCTCAAAATTTTAATAACAACAAATAACAACAAAAAAACAAAAAAAAAATTCTTTCTAATAAAATGTTTTCGAGAAATCTTTAACAACTCATGCGTGCAACCGATGGCCACTAACACTCCTACAAAACAAAACATACAACAAGTCCTCAAAAGATTACTCACCGCATACAACTCCAATCTCCCCTCAAAAATTCTCAGCTTAACATGGCCACCCATGGTTTTAGTCCCGACGGTCGTCTAGCAATTGAGCGACGGCTTCATCCCGAATCTGCTAAGGGGAATTCCTCAGCAACCAATTGAGATGTTCGATCTCCCGAATCAGGTCGGGCTGAAGACGGCCAATTTCTCTTATTGGCTCCCTAGGGATGTTCCCTTCGTTAGGACCCAAAGCCACCGCACCTTCCTCTGCCCCGCGGAAATCCTCCACTGGACCTGGCGGACGTATTGCCACCGGAGCTTCCTCGACTCGCACTGGTTCGCGGATTTGGGGTGCCACCAGCTCCCTCCTTCTCCCCTCATAAGGTGGTTCCCTATCCTCTCGGTGAACACTACGGACTTCGTCCTCTTGCTCTCTCCTCGAAGACTCAGATCGCTGCTGACGTCGGAGCACATCACGCTCAAACTGATAGCGCATGTATGCTATCTCACAGCGAGGACAACGATTTACCCTGACCCCCCGCCTTCCGCAGTTTATGCAAAGGTCTCCTCTCATCGGACACGGGCAACGAATCCTTAAATGACCCCGAGCCCAACAATTAAAACACCCCCGGAGGGGGGTCTATTGAAGGTATGGTTGGGATCGGAGTCAAATTTCCAAATAGTGCTCCCTTTGTCTTCACCGGCAGTGGCGGTCTCGAGTCCTCAGGGATGACCACCCTCGACGACACAGCCACGACAGACGATGACCGATTCTCAGGCGGTCTAGCAGTCCTAGGGATAGCTCCCCGTGACGTTGCGTCAGCGGTCCCCCCTGGTCTATTCTCGGGTGGCCCCGGAGGGGTAGTAGGTCGTGGTGAGGGGGAGACGTCACGGGGGATGACGAAATCTTCCCTATTCAAAACCCTCCTAGCCATCTTCTTGATCGCCTCCTGCTGCTTCCTCTTCAACTCATCTAGCTTAGCCACATTTCACCTTTCCTCCTCCGCTAAGTGGTCGTCCAATTCCTTGACCGCCTGAAGACATTCTTCCTCGAAATCATCGATTGGAAGCTCGGCGGAAGGGGGCCTGGAAACTGTCGTCACGGACGTTGAATCCGTCACGGTGACCCCCATACTGGGGATTTCCCTATCCTGGTCCTCCTCTGTCCAGTCCACTTCCCCTGCTTCCCCTTGCCCAATCTCCAACTCCTCCTCCTGTCTCCCCACTGAAGCTCCCTCTAATTCACTCCCCTCGCGACTAATTTGGTGACTTTTCCCTTCCTCTAACTCTTCCACCGTCAAAGCTAAGACGGGTTCAGGTTGTGGGTTGGGCCGTGGTTCCGTCCTCACCCCTCTCCCTAGCACTATATATCTCCCCTCTATTCGGTACGTTGGTCCTCTCTCCCCCCCGGTCAATGCCTCCCCCTGGGTGGATGACCTCGGCTTAGGCTGGGGTGTCACTGCCGAGTCAACCGGTCTTCCCCGACCACGCCCCCCCTTTCTCGATTCCATACAGGCATCCTCAATAGAAATCTAAAACAAACAACACATAACAAGTTAATTTATCCAGTTTTTCATAACTAATAATTTTAATCAAAACATATCTATTTCCTGGGCAGAATATAACGTTTAAGATCGGATACATGCACTTTAGTAACGCGGCGATTCTCATTCGTCTTCAACACATAAACCGTATCCGAAAGTTTTTCAATAATTTCGAATGGCCCCTCATACTTAGGTGCCAGTTTTGCCGAAAACTTTTTCGCCGCGTTTGACAACTTGTGTGTCCGCCACAATACTAGATCCCCCACGTGAAATTCTGCTACTCTCTTGTTCCGACTGTAATACGCCGTTTGTTTCTCTCTCTCTTTATCAATAAACCTCGCGACTAAATCTCGCAACGCATCTAACCTTTTCGATCGATCGTTGCACACCTCAGGATCAATTCTCTCGACAACTTTCCTTCCCTCTACCTCTCTTCGCAAACTTTTGACCGGTTTAGGGTTCCGTCCATAATTAAGGAACGCGGGCGAGAACTTCGTTGTCGACTGGACAGCAGTATTCATGGCATGACGGAACTCATGAATATGCTTGTCCCACTCTCTATGATCCTCCCCTATAAAAGTCGCGACCAAGGTTTTAAACACTCGATTACTCCTCTCGACAGGATTTGCCTGCGGATGGTAAGGCGGCGTGGTGAGATGCTGAACACCATAATCATCCAGGACTGACTTTAGGAATTTATTATCAATTTCCTTTCCATTGTCCGTCAACAAAAACTCTGGAGTCTCCCACCTGAACAAAATTAACTCCTCAAACGCCAGTGCAATTGACTTGCCATCCGCAGATCTTAAAGGCTTGACCTCCACCCAGCGAGAAAATAAGTCTTGAAACACTACTAGATAGCGGCACCGACTCTTGCTTGGGAGGAAATTCCATGCAGTCAGCTCCCACTACCACCCAGGGTCTCTTAACTATCCTCTGTCCCATAAGGCCTTAAGGACCTTCCTGTGAGACCTTATGGTACTGACATTGAGGACACGCTCGCACGAATTGTTGAACATCGTGCCACACCCCCTCCCAATAATATTCTCTCGTTACTCGGTCGTAGCTCTTCTCAATTCCCAAATGTCCTGCCGTGAACTCTGAGTGTGCACTCTTGAGCACTCTTTCACGATATTCTAATGGCACGACCAACTTCCACCCCTCTTCATCCCCTGTATACGGCAACAATAAAGGATCATCCCTGAACCGATATAAACTCCCCTCTAAAACTTTCCAACCAGGAAATCGGTTAGGAAATTTCACCACCAAATCGAGTCTTTTTAAGTACCAGGGGTCTGAAATTGTTTCAAACACCGCTATTTCTTCAAACTCATCCTCGTACATCCTAGATAAGGCATCCGGAACATGATGGTGAATTCCCCTACGGTGAACAATCTCGAAGTCCCACTGTTGCATCTCAAGGGCCCAACGCGCCAATCGACCTGTTGGTTCTTTTAAATTTCGCAACCATTTCAGAGCACTATAATTTCTCTCGTGAACAGAAAGAGTTTTGCTCACATATACTATCGGATGTTCACCATCTTCCCCCTCCTGAGTTAACACCGCACCGACCGCATAACCACTTGCGTCGCATTGAATCGTAAATGGCTTCGTAAAGTCTGGTCTTGCCAAGACTGGTGCCGAAGTCAATTTATTTTTCAATGCTTGAAACGCCTCTTGTTGCTCTTCTCCCCACTCCCAAGCTCGACCTTTTTGTAATAACCTCAAAAGTGGTATTTTTAATTCGCTATCATGCTCTATGCAACGCGCATACCACCCCACCATACCCAAAAATCGACGAAGCTGTTTTATATTGGTTGGTGCCGGATAATCAACCACTTGTGCGATTTTCTCTGGATCCGGTCTCAATCCTTGACTATCGAGTACGTAACCTAAGTATGAAACTCTCGAACACCCAAACTCGCACTTTTCCGGATTTACCACCAACCCAGCGTCCGCCAATTTTTTCAATACAATCTCTAACCACTCTAGATGTTTCTCATAATCATCCGTAACGATGATTATGTCATCGAGATACCCAAACACGTAAGGCTCGAACTCAGGTCCAAATAACGAATCAATTAATCGCTGGAATGTCATCGGGGCATTTGTGAGTCCAAATGGCATTCTTTTGAACTGCCTCAAACCAGAACCAGAAATAGCAAACGCTGTATATTTTCGACTCTCAGGGGACATCGGCACTTGATGGTAAGCCTGCTTGAGATCGATTTTGGAAATATAACGAGCCTTTCGTAATTTATCCAAAATCGAGTCAATGGAGGGGATGGAATATGCATCTGTTACTGTCACTTTATTTAAATCCCTGTAATCAATACAAAAACGCAATGATCCCTCTCCTTTCTTGACGATAAATAGAGCATTACTCCACTCACTGGCCGATCTCTCAATTACTCCCCTCTCCAACATCTTTTGTACCTCCTGGTTAGCCCATTCTAACATCATAGGCGACATTCTACGAGAACGATGTTTAATTGGTGTTGGATCAGTGACTCTAATGCTATGTTCCGTCAAGGAAGTCATACCATGTTCTACCTTCTGTGGTAAGATCAGCTGATCCACCAATTTTTGAATTTTCGCTCTCTGCCCCTCTGAGAACTCACAAATCCCTGAGCATTCCGCAAAAATATCCCCCTCTACACTATTTCCTATACCACTTCTCCCCTCTGGACTCAGCTCTCCATACTCCAAAAATTTGTGCCATTCCCCCTCTTATATTCTCCACAACCCCCTTTCCAATCTCACATCCATGTCGGCCGCTCGATAAAAGTCCTGACCTAAAAGCATTTCATGGGACAGATTATCTACGACCCGTAAGTTAAACGGTTGAGAAAAACCATCTACCGTTAACCATAACCTTAATTTTCCCAATGCTGCTGTTGATCCCCCAAGCGCGCTCTCAATGGCTGTATTCGCTTTCGTCAGTCTATCCCGAAACTTTTCTGCTAATTCCGGCCCAACCAGCGAAACCGTAGCGCCAGGATCAAACAATGCGATATACGGCTTATCTGCGATCACCGCTTTAAGAAAATAGCAATTTTCTAGTGATGCGGCATCTATCCTCTTCTCCGTTAAATCAGGAGATGCTGTATTCTCTACAGCCTCACTCCTCCCTTGGACTAAACTTACTGATGGAACATCAGAAGTTTCAGTTCCAACACTCTCTCGCACCTGTGTTCCACTTTCTTGAGGTTCCGCCCCATCACTACTAGATTGCGTCCCAGCTTCAGTAAGGATTGCTGGATCCCGCATTGGTTGAGTTCCCACCTGAGGCACTGGTAGCACTTCAATAGGTGTCCCATTTTTCCCCCAACCACCGTCCATTGTTGTAGGTTTTGGGACACTGGGACTCTTTCTCCCACTACTTCCACTACTTCCCAACATCGGTCTCAATTCCGCACAGTTGGGACAATTCCTAAAACTTGTCCCATTTGTCCCACACACTTGGCAGAACGTTAGGTTGACAGTGAGACGTGGCAAGGGACACTCGTTAGCGTAATGCCCCTGCTGTTGGCATCGGAAACAAGTTCTCAACTTGCACTCTGATGCTCGATGTCCCACTGACTGGCACTGGTAGCAGGCACCGGTAAATCCCCTCGGGACACTAGGCCTTGGTGCCTGGGTGCGTCCCACCCCAAAAGTACGATTCTGCACTTGTCCTGCTCCATAGGGACGATTGTGAACTTGTCCCATTCCAAAGGGACGGTTCTGAAACGATTGTCCCAGATTGCGTACACCACTAGTCGATGGGACAGGAAGGTTGGTAGCCACCATTTGGGCATACGTCACCGGTGTTGGTTGTGCTAGGGCCTGCTGAACAGCCGCTATTGGCGCTGTCCCAGTTGTTCCTGAAGCCACTTCCCCTTCTATTGATCCCCTTTCTACCCTGGGTGTCCCAGGGTGGACTGAATGCCCCTTAGTTTTCTTATTTTTCCCCTTTTTCGTAGGGACAGTACGAACTGTCCCACTTTCTTCCCCAATTGTCTCAGAAGCCGAGATCCCCAACAAAGCATCTACTTTTGCCCCTCTTAAATTTCCCCTCGGAGCCGCGGACGGAATTCTAATCTTGTCCCGGGACGGAGGTGGGACATAACTCTTATCGAGATCTTTCACGCGTTCATAACGCCTCAGAACTCGTTTTAACTCCTCAATATTTTCGAATTCTGAATTCGACAATTGACGTCGGTACTCCGGCGTCAGTCCCTTAAATATAATCCTCAAAAAGGATTCTCGGGAAAAGGGACGTCTCAGATGTCCCACAATAACCCTCATGTTCAGAATAAAATCTGAAATCTTTTCTCCCTTCGCTTGTGTCCTGGCTCGGGCCTCATCTAGTATATCATCGTCCACCAAGGCCACTGAGAATTCTCGTTTAAAAAGTTTTTTAAACGAGTTCCAGAAACACATGTCCTTACGCACAAGTCGGAACCACCGACTCGCATTTTTACGTAAAACACTCGGGAGGGCTGTCAAAATTTCCGAATCACTTAGGCGGTTGCACTCCTTACAATCCTCCACCCTCTCTAAAAATTCCTCCGCGTCCTCTTTCGCCCCCTGGAAAACTTAATGTCCCAGTCCTTTAAAATTTTGACAGTTTTGGACCCCCCACTTAAATTCGAATAAAAACGCTTCCTTCCGTAACTTTTATTCGGAGTAGAGTCAGTCTCAGTTTCCGTCCCACTAGATGATAACACGACGCGTCTGTGTCTCCTTTTCTTAGTCGAACCGGAACTCCTACTTCCGGTGGATTTCCCTTTCTTATTCTCTGCCTCCGTTAACATTCCTGGGGGGGGAGGGGTGGAGGTGGGGGGAATGTGACCCTTTGTCCCAAATTATCATTCGTACCCCCCTCTTTTCCCATTTGCGATTTTTTTAGGGTTCACGTGTATCGGATGTCTCCGACTACTTTTTCCCCTCCCTTCGACCTGGGTTTGGGTATTTTGGTAGTTGTTGGAACTGGCATGGAGCTGTTCCAACAAAAACGCATTGTGGGCACGCAATTGTTCCATTTCTAACAGTTGCTGCTGTGCACAAATTGCACGCTGATCTAGGCTTAACCCCCACGCTCCCACCTCCTGTCTCATACTCCACATATCTGGAGCTACTCCCGGTGCTGGAATGCTTCCAGTTCCCCCCACCCACGTTACAAACGTGGTACCCCTCGTCCGGTTCCCGTTGAGGTGGTGGTTAAAGTATTGGCAAACGTTGTCCTACCCGTCGCCCTGGGGGTCTCACAATTCGCGGTGGTCACTACAGAGGCAGTGGTTG
This sequence comes from Ganaspis brasiliensis, assembly GCA_037103525.1. NCBI lineage: Eukaryota > Metazoa > Arthropoda > Insecta > Hymenoptera > Figitidae > Ganaspis > Ganaspis brasiliensis. The sequence goes on from JAZKLR010000401.1 coordinate 523,602, forward strand.
TCGTCCCACTACCCCCCCCCCACTCGATCTCCGCTCTCCCCTCTTGAGGGGACATACCACGCCATCACTTCCAGATACTTCTCCCTTTATCGGAAGTAGGGAGAAGAATTATATTACAATGTCTCGCATTCCAAAAGTGTTTCCATACAGAACTTCCGGTTTCACTTTTATTTCACGATCACGTTTTCTGCAACTTGACGAAAATTAGCGCGATTGTCCACTAACAACCGCCATTTTCCTTGCCGATGTTCGAGTAAAATTTCCCATTCGCCCGATTTATTCACATTCCCCAACACACAAAGCACTTAATTATCGCAATATTTTCGATCTCAAACTTCCTACTCCTCTCAAGAAAATAACTCACTTTCTGACCCCACAAAAAACAAGAAATCTCGTGGTGTTTCGCCGGTAGGTCTCCATGACTAATTTTCTTTCTTTTTTTTTTGTTTTTTAATTTTGCCCACAAGGTATGCCAATTGTAACGGTCGTACCGGCCGAATATCAAAGATTCGATAAAATCGTTAGTAATATAAAACTCTAAGTTTACTTATTATTAAACTGAATAATCACCCAAAAAATACATCGCAAACGTCGACCCAAAGGGAGATTCCGTCATGGAACGACCAACGAAGATTTCCTGGGAGGAACACCACGACCGAAACCAATATTTTTACTCACCTTGACCCTCGTGGTGACTCGTGAACCGGCGAGATTCTTTAGGGCTCGTCTCTGTAGACTCCAACAGGGGGGGGGGGGGTTCACAAACAAAATGAACAATGCACTAGTAAATGTATTATAATATTTATTGAAGGATCACTTCCCTCCCCGGCAATAATGGCCAAAAGAACACGGTAAAGCTTTGTCACTCAAAGTTCCAATCACACTAACTTTAAACCAACTATTATAGATCCGGAAAATGGTAAGAAGCACACCACGCTGCACTCGATTTTCAGTCCCAAAAACGACTGCTGCTGTCGACCGCTTGGCGCCGTATCCTTCTAAAGCAAATAGGGGTGGGGGCTACGCCCCTTCCGCGTTCTCTCTCCGTCGCTCCCTTGCACCCCGTGGGTGTGCTCTGTCGCTCCTGCGGAATCCACCTGTAACCCAGAAAAGCGGTCGCTCCGGTAAAGCGAGGGAAAAACGCGGAAAATAGCGCAAATCACATTTTCGCCAATCTCAGTCTCATCATTACCCCACGTGAATCCAAAAACCAATCGAGGGGACTGCGACGAAGCGGAGACAGAGCGCCAGTCAGGGCCGTAAATCGAAAAAGCATCTGTGCTGCTTTCTTTCCAAATTCCCACTTACAAATAATTTAACGAATTTTCAACATAATGAATAACCTCGTCAATGACGAAACGCTTTGTCACACACTACAACCAATTTATTATCTCAATCATGCACAAAATCATAGTCAAATTGTTTGATTGGAACGATACATGTTGCTTTTTCTTACTTACGCGCTAGATCCTTACACACTACCACATTAGACAGAGTGAGAATCGCTCTTACAGATAACGTCGTCCTTCCATACAATGTGGGCCTGGGTTAATGGTTTGAAATCTTCAACTTGGTGAATAATTTCTAGATTGTTTTTATAGGTTCGTAGTTCGATTAGTTTTTATATTGTGCGTAATTTAATGCTATAATGACTTCCAATAAGTGAAGATTTCATGTTAACACAAAGCACAAACACTTGTCCGTTATGTCCGTATCTGGTTTTGTGATATAAGTGTTGGATTTACCGATTAATAGCACCCCTCAGTTAACTTACGCCTCACCGACTTTTGCTTCTTTCTGAAGACCACGTCACCGGTCTTAAAACGAGATATTAATCTTTTGTTTTAAGAGAAAACTTTATTGTTAGTCAACAGGAGGCAACATGAAACACTTACACACTATAAATGAAACCCGAATTTCATGGAGAGTTCAGAATGTCAACCTTTTCACTTTTCCATGAATAGCGAACACCGTCAAGTATAGATCGGTCTACTTCGCCTTCATTTAGAACTAGAACTTAATTTAACGTCCACCCGAAACTAGTTGGTTTCCGCGAACATTTTCGAATCGGTTATGACGCGGACGGACAACCCCGCGACCAAATCGACGGATAGTAGTCCCGTCAAGTATAGAACGGACTTCCTCACTATCCGTGCTCAAGTTGTTGTCACGAAGAAGCGATTTTCGTTGCGAGTGCATCGATTTTATTAAAACTGATCAAGTTTGTTATGTGAGGAGTCAATTGGTTGGAGATTTTTGACTGGCTTGGATTAATGAGGTGATGTGTTACAAATTGCAAATTTTGCAAAACTCTACTCGGCGTTGAGAAAGTACTGAGAAAAGGATTAAGAAATAACGCAAGACTTTGGAACCATCATTCACTGAATCTCACTTTTGTAAAGAGAGCTTCTTACTCAGCATTTTTGTTGTTAAAGATAGTTTTTTTTAACTATAGGTTCTTGCGAAAGCATTTTTAAATGTTTCACAACTTGTGGCTTTTCAAGCACTTATTAATTGTAAAAATGTGATGAAAACCAAGTCTAACATGAACCTTTAATTTATTCTGCTTTGTATTATCACAACTCCTATTCTCAATGGACTATTTTGAAAAGCTTTGTTTTTGATTCAACAGGTAAATTTTAGAAATACTGTAAGGAAGGAATTTAGGAAATGGCTTGCATGACAAAATATACTCGCGCAACGAAAGCAACTCCTTGGGTTGAACGCGTGCCAAACCCTTTCCTTTTATAGTTCAAAAGAAAAACGGAAAGGCTAAGTTTCCGAATTGTCCATTTAAATAATAATTTAATAAAGTAATCAATTTAGTGAACTTAAACTCATTTCTGATAAAATTCTTTCGCGGAATTTGGAAATTGGTCTTGTGTATTAAGTTTCTCACTCTAGCCTCAATTGCAAATCGGCAAAATCGCGGAGTGTCAAATACCGGCTTGTGAAACCTTTTGGGCAGCTTGGTCTCAGGTTAATGACTTATAACGTAGCTTATTATTGTGAGGTACGCAACATAATGTAGTAAGAGATTGACAAAGATTAAAAATTCTTGATTAAAATAGATAGGATATTCATAATTATAAAAAATACCTGCAGTTACAATGTTACGAAATGGACTGGAATAGAGAAGGAAAAACTGAAAGAGATTGGATGTTGATGTTATTGACAAAAGGTAGAAAAAGTAATCTGTGGTCATTAAGAAAATAGGTTAGGGTAGAAAAGAGGTGATTGAAGAGGATAGGCTATATATTTTATTTATTAGGAGATAGAATGCAATCTATATAAATAAAATCAACATTTTGTCTGTACATTGCACCAAACTCAAAAATTTTTACATACTTTTTCATTTAAGGTGATAAGGATTCCGAAAATGCAAAAAAAAATTTCTGTCTGTCTGTCTGTCTGTCTGTCATCAATATTTTGTACGGGTATAACTCGAGAACGGCTTGACCGATTTCAGTGAAACTTAGCAGTGAATTAGAGACTTACTTAACTTAGATTTATAAAAAAAAAAAAATTCATAAAATTATTTTAAGCTGAGATATATAACTAACACACTTAACATACATACATATACATATATATACATAGTATTTCAGAAAAGGCAAGATTAGGCTGTTTTAAAGTATACTAACATATCAAAAGTTACTATACGGGTATGTGATTCATAGCAACGGTTGCTATGGTAATGTGATCCATAGCAACCGTTGCTATGGGCACGTTTTCCATAGCAACCGTTGCTATTGGAATGTTTTTCAAAGCCAAGGTTTATATTGAAATAGTTTTCATGGCAAATACGAATAGTTACCATAGCAACGGTTGTTATGGAAATGTTTACCTTAGCAACGTTGCTATAAGTTATTATGATTATGATTAAACATAAATTCTTTTTAATTAATTTTAAAATTTTAATTTTTAAATATGGAGATCGAATCTATCTATATAAATAAAATCAACATTTTGTCTGTACATTGCGCCAAACTAAAAAATTTTTACTTACTTTTTTATTTTGAGTGATAAGGATCACGAAAATGCAAAAAAAAAATTCTGTCTGTCTGTGCACGATTTTTTGTCCGGGCATCACTTCAAAACGGCTTGGTCGATTCATGTGAAATTTGGCAGAGTATTAGGGTGTCACTCAACTTAGATTTATAAAAAAAATGTCAGAAAATATTATTAGAAGCTGAGATATACAAGTAAGTCACATTTTCACATATACGTACATACATACATACACATAAACACACATATATACATACTCACACATATACACACAAACACACACTCACATATACACACACTCACAAACACACACATATATAATTTCACATCCATGTTAAAGAATAATGTTTATACCGCATGTACACACATACATATATATATGGGGCATTCTTTCTGAAAGTCGCCACCCCCCTGCACATTTTAATTTTCAAGATAAAATGCTTTATAATAGCCCAAAATTTTCGTCAAAAACTCAATTTTTTAATACCGTATGGTGTTTTTCAATTTAGTTTAAGGGTGGTAAAATGTGAGCGAAAAATTGAAAAAACTCCCCCCAAATAATGGATAATTGTGCCAATACAGTTGAGAAAAATAAAAAAAAAGTTGAATTGGCTCCTATTTCCGTAGAAAAACGTTTATCACATTTTAAATAAATAATCTTTAGACCTCACACCCCTTATTATAAGAATCAACCCTTAAGAAACAACCCCTAAGCCTTATTTTCACAAATTTTGAATTATTCTTTATGAAATCAATTTTTACAATTTTTACAATTACCCCTACAGGCTATAGAATGATATGCAGATATTATAAGATCAAAGTTAAATAAAAAATAAGGAAAAAACATCCCCAAAAATCATCCCCAAAAATTATTTTGACAAGTTAGAAAATACTCTTTGTAAAATCAATTTTAAACTTTTCTGTAACTTCTACAGGCTGTAGGAATCTTTCAGAAAGTCAACCAATTAAAATAAAATCAGAAATAATAAAAAACATCCCTTAAAATTCATCCCCTAAGCATTATTTTTGCAAGTTAGAAATTATTCTTTGTAAAATCAATTACAAAAATTCCTGTGACCTCTACAGGTTATAGAGTTCTTTCTAAAAGTCTTCCGATCAAAGTAAAATCAGAAATAATCAAAAACATCCCTTAAAATTCATCCCCTAAGCATTATTTTTGCAAGTTAGAAATTATTCTTTGTAAAATTAATTTCAAAAATTCCTGTGACCTCTACAGGTTATAGAATTCTTTCTAAAAGTCTTCCGGTCAAAGTAAAATCAGAAATAATCAAAAACATCCCTTAAAAATCATCCACTAAGAATTATTTTGACAACTTAGAAATTATTCATTGTAAAATCAATTTTAAAAATCCTGTAACCTCCACAGGCTCTAGAATTCTTTCAGAATGTCTACCCATCAAAGTAAAATCAAAGATAATCTAAATCATCCCTAAAAAACCACCCCCTAAACATTACATTCACAAGTTAGGAATAATTCTTTACGAAGCTAATTGAAAATATTTCTGTTACCCCTACAGGTCATAAACTTCTTTTATGATGTCAATCAAGCAAAGTAACATCGACGATAATCATGAAACATCCCTTAAAAATCATCCCCTAAGCATTATTTTTACAAGTTAAAAAGTTTTCTTTGTAAAATCAATTTTAAAAATTCCTGTGACCTCTAAAGGTTATAGAATTCTTTCTGAAAGTCTTCCGATCAAAGTAAAATCAGAAATAATCAAAAACAGCCATTAAAAATCACCCCCTAAGTAATATTTTTACAAGTTTTTAATTATTCTTTTTGAAATCAATATCCAAAATTTCTGTGACCTCTGTAGGCTATAAAATTATTTGCAGATATCATTTAATAAAAGTTAAATAAAAAAGTGTCAAAAAACAGCCCCCAAAAATCATCCCCTAAGAATTATTTTGACAACTTAGAAATTATTAAATGTAAAATCAATTTTAAAAATCCTGTAACTTCCACAGGCTCTAGAATTCTTTCAGAATGTCTACCCATCAAAGTAAAATCAGAGATAATCTAAATCATCCCTAAAAAACTACCCCCTAAACATTACATTCACAAGTTAGGAATAATTCTTTACGAAGCTAATTGAAAATATTTCTGTTACCCCTGCAGGTCATAAACTTCTTTTATGATGTCAATCAAGCAAAGTAACATCGACGATAATCATGAAACATCCCTTAAAAATCATCCCCTAAGCATTATTTTTACAAGTTAAAAAGTTTTCTTTGTAAAATCAATTTTAAAAATTCCTGTGACCTCTAAAGGTTATAGAATTCTTTCTGAAAGTCTTCCGATCAAAGTAAAATCAGAAATAATCAAAAACAGCCATTAAAAATCACCCCCTAAGTAATATTTTTACAAGTTTTTAATTATTCTTTTTGAAATCAATATCCAAAATTTCTGTGACCTCTGTAGGCTATAAAATTATTTGCAGATATCATTTGATAAAAGTTAAATAAAAAAGTGTCAAAAAACAGCCCCCAAAAATCATCCCCTAAGAATTATTTTGACAACTTAGAAATTATTAAATGTAAAATCAATTTTAAAAATCCTGTAACTTCCACAGGCTCTAGAATTCTTTCAGAATGTCTACCCATCAAAGTAAAATCAGAGATAATCTAAATCATCCCTAAAAAACTACCCCCTAAACATTACATTCACAAGTTAGGAATAATTCTTTACAAAGCTAATTGAAAATATTTCTGATACCCCTGCAGGTCATAAACTTCTTTTATGATGTCAATCAAGCAAAGTAACATCGACGATAATCATGAAACATCCCTTAAAAATCATCCCCTAAGCATTATTTTTACAAGTTAAAAATTTTTCTTTGTAAAATCAATTTTAAAAATTCCTGTGACTTCTACAGGTTATAGAATTCTTTCTGAAAGTCTTCCGATCAAAGTTAAATCAGAAATTATTAAAAACATCCCTTAAAGATCATCCTCTAAATATTATTTTTACAAGTTTTTAATTATTCTTTGTGAAATCAACCAAAAAACAATTTTACGGCTCTACAGGCTATAATATTCTTTTAAGATATCATTCTATCAAAGTGCCATACTAGTTAATCAAAAAACATCAATTAAAAATGATCCCCTAAGCAGTAATTTTACAAGTTTTGAATTATTCTTTGTGAAATCAACTAAACATATCTGCTACTTCTACAGGATGTATAATTCTTTCAGAATGTTTACTCTTGAAAGCAAAATTGAAGGTAATCAAAACCATTTCCTAAAAATTACCGCCTGAGCATTACTTTTACAAGTTAGAAATTATTTTTTTTTAAATCATTGTATAAAATTTCTCTCACATCTACAAGCACAAAACTTGTTTTAAATGTCTATTAATCACAATAATATCCACGATAATTAAAAAACATCCCTTTAACTTTATCATTTAAGCATTTCTTTTACAATTTAAGAATTATTCTTTGTGAAATCAAGAAAAAAATATTTGGTAACTCTTCTACAGGATATAGGATTCTTTTAGGATGTCTATGGATCAAAGTTATATCTACAATATTTAAGAAACTGCTAGCTCAACTATGTATAGTTGATTGGACCATCGACTTCAGCGTTACCCGATGCACACCACGTGGAGGTAGCCGAATGGATTTTGTACATCATGTGTCCCTTAAAAGGGCCGTTTGTAAATATTGTGTGCGTGGATATTAAAATTCAATTTGGTTTCTTTATTACTTAGCATAGGGCAACCATTCGACTCCATTTTCATCATTGGAATATCTCTTGATTATTACAAGTTTATTCGGTTTGTCTGAAAGAACAACAATTCCATGGTTCTTGTTTATCTCTGGAACAGCTGGAGCATTTTCAAACATCTTATTAAGTTTTCTTCTCATTTTATCGTGATCATTTTTGGTAAAATAGAATATACTTATTGTTTTAAAATGATTTTTTGCCCAAGCAAAAAGAGCTTCCGATGTTAGCATTTCACATCCTGGTTTTGCAATGAGACTTTGTCTGCATGATTCTCTTTTAAAAGTTGCTCCAATGCCATCATAGGCACTTTTGCCATGAGCAGTTGCACTGTAGTACCATTCTGCTTCTATGCCAAAGTCTTCTTTATGATGGATTAAATTAGCAAATCATGGAGTTTGAAGGCAAATCAGGAAATTCTTGCAAAATTCGTTTGGAAACTTTTCTTAAATATTTTCCTACATGACCTTTTTCATCAGATTTTTTGAAAAGATTCACGCATCTGTCAGTACGATGTGCAACTGACATGTTTTAAAAGAGTTTAAAATATTAGAAATTAAAACAAACAGGAAGTTTTTTACAGGAATTCACAAGCTAATAAGAAACAAGATGTCCAATAGAAATCTAATTACTTTCGTTTACACAAAACCAATAAATTAAGAAACAATAAATTAATTAAGAAATTAAAACCAACAGAAAGTTTTTACAAGAACTTTCGTTTACACAAAACCAATAAATGTGTAGGAATAAAAAGTCGCAACCATAAAAATTATAATAATATTAAACGAAAAGTAACGACTTTTCCAAATTCAAATACAGAATTGTCTTAAATATAAACGGTACTAGTTCGAAAATTGAAATGACAGAACGTATAAATTCAAATTAATGAAACTTTTTACTTAAAAATAATAAACTTTCCAAAACCAGAATAATTTAAAGTCTCAAGACAGAGTTTTAAACTAAGTTTTACCCAATTTTCAATAAATCACAACAAAATAAAATAATTAGAGTTTTATAGCACTATCAAAGATATAAGTATCTAACAATTTGAAACTAATATATTATGTTTCAACAATGCGATTAAGTAACTCAAGCAATTGCATACACACCGGCAAACTTTAAGTATAAACTATAAACAATCAAGTGGAATGAAAATTATTCATAGAAAAGTGATGACTTATACGGTACAAGCGTAATGTAGTGTTGAAAACTAATCTAAAAATTAATCTTCTGCAAATCTTACATTTAATATTTTACAAGTGATATAAAAATGTTTGTTAATATTTCAAACGTTTCTGCAAATGTTAAATACCTTTATGTAAGTATTGTAAAAAAGTCTACATCTACAAGTGTTATAAACTTCTCTGCAAAGGTTGTAAACATTCGAAAAATAATGCATAATTTCCTGCAAATATTACAAACAGTTTGCAAGTGCTACATATACATCTGCAAATGTTGCAAAACTTTCTGCAAGAGATATGAACAATTTTACAAATGTTATAAACAATTAAGCAATTGCTGCATACGCACTTCTGCCAAATGTAGCATTTCTTTCTGCAAGTGTTATAAACATTTCGGCAAATGTCATGAAAAATTTGGCAAATGCTGTATATACTTCAGCAAATATTGCATACCTGTCTAAGAATGATGCACAACTCACTGCAAGTGTCAGAAAAATTTCTTCAAACGTTAGCAACGTTCCTGAAAACGTTGCAAAAGTTTCTCAAAATATTTCTACAGCTTGTAGAGGTAGCGAAAATTATTAAAATTGATTTCACAATGCATAATTACAATTTTTTGAAACTAATTTTAAAGGGATGATTATTGAGAAATGTTTCTTAATTACTTTCAATTTCACTTTAATCGTTTGAAAGCCTAAAAAAATTGCATAGCTTGCAGGAGGTGTCAAAAAAATTTCAAATTGATTTCACAAAGAATAATTTCTACCTTGCGAATGTAATGCTTAGGGCGTGATTTTTAAGAAATGATTTAGATTATCTTTGATTTTACTTTGATGAGTAGACATTCTGAAAGAATTCTAGAGCCTGTGGAGGTTACAGGATTTTTAAAATTGATTTTACAATTAATAATTTCTAAGTTGTCAAAATAATTCTTAGGGGATAATTTTTGGGGGCTGTTTTTTGACTCTTTTTTATTTAACTTTTATCAAATGATATCTGCAAATAATTTTATAGCCTACAGAGGTCACAGAAATTTTGGATATTGATTTCAAAAAGAATAATTAAAAACTTGTAAAAATATTACTTAAGGGGTGATTTTTAAGGGCTGTTTTTGATTATTTCTGATTTTACTTTGATCGGAAGACTTTCAGAAAGAATTCTATAACCTTTAGAGGTCACAGGAATTTTTAAAATTGATTTTACAAAGAAAACTTTTTAACTTGTAAAAATAATGCTTAGGGGATGATTTTTAAGGGATGTTTCATGATTATCGTCGATGTTACTTTGCTTGATTGACATCATAAAAGAAGTTTATGACCTGCAGGGGTAACAGAAATATTTTCAATTAGCTTCGTAAAGAATTATTCCTAACTTGTGAATGTAATGTTTAGGGGGTGGTTTTTTAGGGATGATTTAGATTATCTTTGATTTTACTTTGATGGATAGACATTCTGAAAGAATTCTAGAGCCTGTGGAGGTTACAGGATTTTTAAAATTGATTTTACAATGAATAATTTCTAAGTTGTCAAAATAATTCTTAGGGGATGATTTTTGGGGGATGTTTTTGACTCTTTTTTATGTAATTTTGATCAAATGATATCTGCAAATAATTTTATAGCCTATACAGGTCACAGAAAATTTTAAAATTGATTTCAAAAAGAATAATTTTTAACTTGTGAGAATAATTCATAGGGGATGATTTTTAAGGGATGTTTCTTGATTATCGTGGATGTTACTTTGCTTGATAGACACCATAAAAGAAGTTTATGATCTGCAGTGGTGACAGAAATGTTTTAAATTAGCTTCGTAAAGAATAATTTCTAAGTTGTGAAAATAGTACTTAGGGGATGATTTTTAAGGGATGTTTTTGATTATTTCTGATTTTACTTTGATCGGAAGACTTTTAGAAAGAATTCTATAACCTGTAGAGGTCACAGGAATTTTTGAAATTGATTTTACAAAGAATAATTTCTAACTTGCAAAAATAATGCTTAGGGGATGAATTTTAAGGGATGTTTTTGATTATTTCTGATTTTACTTTGATCGGAAGACTTTTAGAAAGAACTCTATAACCTGTAGAGGTCACAGGAATTTTTGTAATTGATTTTACAAAGAATAATTTCTAACTTGCAAAAATAATGCTTAGGGGATGAATTTTAAGGGATGTTTTTTATTATTTCTGATTTTATTTTAATTGGTTGACTTTCTGAAAGATTCCTACAGCCTGTAGAGGTTATAGAAATGTTTAAAATTGATTTTACAAAGAGTATTTTCTAACTTGTCAAAATAATTTTTGGGGATGATTTTTGGGGATGTTTTTTTCCTTATTTTTTATTTAACTTTGATCTAATAATATCTGCATATCATTCTATAGCCTGTAGGGGTCAGAGAAATTGTAAAAATTTATTTCATAAAGAATAATTTAAAATTTGTGAAAATAAGGCTTAGGGGTTGTTTCTTAAGGGTTGATTCTTATAATAAGGGGTGTGAGGTCTAAAGATTATTTATTTAAAATGTGATAAACGTTTTTCTACGGAAATGGAAGCCAATTCAACTTTTTTTTTATTTTTCTTAACTGTATTGGCACAATTATCCATTATTTGGGGGGAGTTTTTTCAATTTTTCACTCACATTTTACCACCCTTAAACTAAATTGAAAAACACCATACGGTATTAAAAAATTGAGTTTTTGACGAAAATTTTGGGCTATTATAAAGCATTTTATCTTGAAAATTAAAATGTGCAGGGGGGTGGCGACTTTCAGAAAGAATGCCCCATATGTATAAGTATATATATCACGAAATTTTGTACGCCAATTGCATTTAAACGAGTTGACCGATTTAAACCAAATTTTGTGGTATGTTAGGTATTGACTCAAGTTAGGTTTGTAAACTTAGAAAATTTAAAAATTTTAATTAGAACGAAAAATATAAGAATTTTTCAAAAAAAAATTGAAAGTCAAATTTTTTAAATTACCGACTTTTTGTCAGATTACTTCTAATTTTTTTTGCATTAATTTTTTTATGTTCTGTTACATCCGCAACATAATTATTTTATTTAAATTTGATTTTGTTTTTAAGTTATGTTTTTAAGGATTCCTTCAATTTGATTATTATTTGCAATATTTTAGGATCTTAAATTTAAAAGGATAAAATCTGCAGTCGACTGCTGAACTGAAGATTCTGCAGATTTTAGAAGGGTTATAAACCAAAAGGATTATTTTAAAATATAAGGTTAGAGAATATCCGTTCGCTATATCTATATATATATATATACGAATGAATATCTCTTAGAACTGGGAGAAAATGATTAAAGAAGGGAAAATTAGAATATACTTTAGAATATAGAATATAGAATATATTTTAGAAGGGTTATAAACCAAAAGGATTATTTTAAAATATAAGGTTAGAGAATATCCGTTCGCTATATCTATATATATATATATACGAATGAATATCTCTTAGAACTGGGAGAAAATGATTAAAGAAGGGAAAATTAGAATATACACATAATTAAATATGTACTTACTTGTTTTATTCTTGAGATTGAGAAGAAAAATCGAAGTTGTTGAATCCAGTGAAAATATCTTTGGATTTCTACTTGTCAGCGTTGTTATGAAATTTTAAAGATTGAAATTGAAACTTGAATGGAAGGAAATAATTTATTATATTTAATTCGTAAGTCTGGAGATGAATTTAAAAAAAAGTGAACTGGTTAGTTTGAAAATTGAGATTGTAGTGTTGCTTTTCTTTCCTCCGAGAGAAGTCAAGGGTCTTGTCTTGCCCCTCTATTTAGAGAAAATTTGGGGGGACGACCAATTGTAAGTGAGTCCTTATCAGGCCCTTTAAGGGGAAGTTAGGAGGAGCGTGAGGGCTCGCGAGAACTTCTTTTATTTTTCTATTCTCCTGATATTTTCTCTGGATTCAACTCTCTATTTTTCTATTATAAAACAATATTATTTTACACTTATAACATTTATAAACTAACACTTTATTTCTAAAACACAAATATTTTCAATAACTAAATATGTCAAAGAATCAACAATAATCAAACAATAACATTAGATAACAATAATGAAGAAAAATTTGTATTTTTACACAATATTTAAAGAATCTATCTATTATTATTGTTTCATTATGTTTATTGTTTATTCATAATTAACATTTAACTACTTACTAATTATTTATATGTTTTTGTTTTCATATGGCAATTAATATAACTTGAGTTTAAAAATTTAAAGAAAAGAAGAAAAAATATTTTTATAAACAATAGAGTCATATTTAATTAATAAAATTAATAGATTTTGTATTTATTGAACAAATTTGTTTGGTTAATTAATGGTATTAATACTTATTTATTATTGATTTCTAATATCATTAGTATTGTTAATACTAATCGATTTTTATATTTCAAAATTGATTAATTTCATTATTTCAATTATTATCTAATTATAGATCTTATGAGTCTATGCATTTATAATATTGATCTTTAAAATTGAATTATAAAATAACAGAATAATAATTGTAACAAAAAGAATTTATCCCTTCCATATTGTATTGATTTAGTAGGAACGATCAGAGGAAGGCAGTGGAAAAAATATTCCAAATTTTTTGTCGTCTAACAACTTTGCGACGTTTCGTTGCCCTGGTTCGGCAACCTCATCAGGCTTAAGTAATAAATTTTTAAATCCTCATTTTTTGTTTAAAAAAATGCCTTCCTCTGATCGTTCCTACTAAATCAGAATAATAATTGTTATTTCAAATTCTAATCTTAGTTATTAAAACTTATATATTATTTTAAATGATGTTGTTAGTTATTAAATTTTCCTTAATTTAATCACTAACTTCAATAAGCATTGCACTGAAAAAATTAAACTTCTTGAATGATTACAGTAACTGAAAATTAGTTTAATTTAAAGTCATTTAATTTTCTCAATGTTTCAATTTTTGCTTAAACTATCAAACAAAAAAAAGGTCAAAATAGAAATAACATCTTTTTTTATTATATTTAAAAGAAAAGAGAATTTTGATATTATCACGGTGGGGCTCAACGAAGTTCAACCCAAAGGTCTTATCACTAAAAGTTTTTTTACAAAAATTTGTTCAGTGATGAAATTAGAAGATTTCAAACATATAATGCAAATAATCTGTCGAGGGTTTTTAAAATTAAATCGACTTTTGTCGATTTTTTAAAGGTTAACCGCTCTTATTTCAATAAAAATTGAGGTATTTAAATTTTCTTTTTTTAGATCTCTTCTTCCACGTCCCGTGAGCAATTTTCTTTAGTGAAAGACTTTTGTTTGTTTTTAATCGGCGTTAAATTTAAGAAATATCACCAAAAAACGTGTTCTTTGGTGATTTTTGTGTTTTTTCTTAAAACAAATGAAGAAAAATGGTTTTCTAATCAAAAGTGTTTTGAAGCACGTACTTTTACCTTCAAAATAAAAAAAAATTATTAAATTTGCTGCAACTGTTCTAAAGTTACAGCATTTTTAAGCAGCAAAAACAAGGAGTCAAAGGTGTTTCGAGGAGAACAAGCACATGTAGATACTTAAATACGCTACGGGGTGTAAATATTTTGATATATTGGAAAAGTTCATTACATATAAAGTAAAATGAAAAAAAAAATTCTTTCAGAAATCTGTTACTGTCTCAGAGATATTCTTAAATGTATGTAAGTTTCTGAAAGTTTCTATTTACGAAATAATCTTTTGATTGTTTTTATAATCTGTAAATTATATTTATTGAAAGAGCAAACTTTTTTATATTTAAATCAAATAGGCATCAGAATCTGTAGATTCTGACTTCCAATTGATACCTAGAAAAAATACAATGTCCAGAAAAACCACCCCGATTATTCACAAAGACTTTTACGAGCTCTTTGTGAGTTCAACGGTTTGCATTCTTTTTAATGTCTATGAAACAATAAAATTTCCGTTCTAAATGTTATGTTTTGTTACAATTTGATTTAAATATAAAAAAGTTTGCTCTTTCAATAAATATAATTTACAGATTATAAAAACAATCAAAAGATTATTTCGTAAATAGAAACTTTCAGAAACTTACATACATTTAAGAATATCTCTGAGACAGTAACAGATTTCTGAAAGAATTTTTTTTTTCATTTCACTTTATATGTAATGAACTTTTCCAATATATCAAAATATTTACACCCCGTAGCGTATTTAAGTATCTACATGTGCTTGTTCTCCTCGAAACACCTTTGACTCCTTGTTTTTGCTGCTTAAAAATGCTGTAACTTTAGAACAGTTGCAGCAAATTTAATAATTTTTTTTTATTTTGAAGGTAAAAGTACGTGCTTTAAAACACTTTTGATTAGAAAACCATTTTGCTTCATTTGTTTTAAGAAAAAACACAAAAATCACCAAAGAACACGTTTTTTGGTGATTTTTCTTAAATTTAACGCCAAATAAAAACAAACAAAAGTCTTTAACTAAAGAAAATTGCTTACGGGACGTGGAAGAAGAGACCTAAAAAAAAAATTTAAATACCTCAATTTTTATTGAAATAAGAGCGGTTAACCTTTAAAAAATCGACAAAAGTCGATTTAATTTTAAAAACCCTCGACAGATTATTTGCATTATAGGTTTGAAATCTTCTAATTTCATCACTGAACAAATTTTTGTAAAAAAACTTTTAGTGATAAGACCTTTGGGTTGAACTTCGTCGAGCCCCACCGTGTTATCCATATCAAAAATTAAATTATTAT
Organism: Ganaspis brasiliensis; assembly: GCA_037103525.1. NCBI lineage: Eukaryota > Metazoa > Arthropoda > Insecta > Hymenoptera > Figitidae > Ganaspis > Ganaspis brasiliensis. The sequence continues at coordinate 539,273 of JAZKLR010000401.1, forward strand.
TATTATTATAGAAAACTTTTGAACATTTAAAAATTCTTTAAAATATAACAAGTTGTTTGGCCTGACAATTGATGTTATTTCTATCGCTTATCTTAGGTGCTAAGTTTGGGGACTTATTCGTGTAACTTCCGAAAGATAGCATCTATTAGACATTTAGATTTTGACGCACTATCTCTTTCCCATGCCGGTGACTTTCAGTATCTTTTAAAACAAATAACTATGATTATGAGTAGTTGTAAATAAAAAGAATTTAACCGTTTATTATCTTGTTAAAAATATAACTTGTTAGAACGAACGCGAAGTAGAGTTTATCTCGAGACATTCTTTTTCTCTAAAAATAAGTAAAACTAAAATTTGTAAAACCGTTAAATGTCACGCGACATTACAGTTCCTTAGAACATATCTATCTAATAAATAATATCAACATTTTATCTGAACATTGTACCAAACTCAAAAATTTTTACATATTTATTCGTTTTGAGTAATCTATCTATATAAATAAAATCAACATTTTGTCTGTACATTGCGCCAAACTAAAAAATTTTTACTTACTTTTTTATTTTGAGTGATAAGGATCGCGAAAATGCAAAAAAAAAATTCTGTCTGTCTGTCCAGGATTTTTTGTCCGGGCATCACTTCAAAACGGCTTGGTCGATTCATGTGAAATTTGGCAGAGTTTTAGAGTGTCACTCAACTTAGATTTATAAAAAAAAAATTTCAGAAAATATTATTAGAAGCTGAGATATACAACTAAGTCACATTTTCACATATACGTACATACATACATACACATAAACACGCATATATACATATATACATACACACACATATACATACAAACACATACTCACATATACACACACTCACACATATATAACTTTACATTCAAGTAAAAGAATAATGTTTATACCGCATGTATACACATATATATATATATATTTATTTATTTATTTATTTGCATTAAACGGGTCTAACAAAAAAAATTGACCCTTTTGTACTATAAAGTACTACAGTGAATAAAATACGTTGAAAGTTTATTTAATAGCTGCACGCAGCTCGTAGATAAAGCGACCCAAAGTGATTCCCAAGAAGGTGACTTTATTTTTTATTGTATTTGCGTACTTGCATACTCTGTTGAAAACCGAGTTTTCAGCATAATCAGTACGGTGTACCCTAAGGTTGAACAGGTTTTGGTGCCTAAGATTCCTTATAGGATCGCTCACGCAAACTCTATCACGAATCTGAGGACAGTTTATCAGGCCGTTCATCGATTTAAATAAGAAAATCATGTCTGCATAGATGGCGCGTGTGGAGATCTTGATTATGTTAAGTTTATTACGTAAGTCCGTATAATTATGAGAGGCTGTCGAAACCGATCCCCAAATGTGTCGCGGCAAAGCGTAAAAATTTATTTTGGACTCGCTCAAGACCAACGATATAGACCTCCTGATAGGGGGCCCAGATAACAGACGCAAACTCCAACTTCGATCTCACAAGAGCAAAATAGATGGCTTTAAGAGTAGACAAGTTTTTAAAACAACGGGAGTTTCTGATGACGAAGCCAAGGGATCGATTAGCTCCATTAATAACCTCGCGGATGTGGTCAGAAAAATCAAAATTAGAATTAAATATTACCCCCAGATCACGCACCCTAGACACTCTGTTTATTTCGACTGAGTCAATTTTGTAACAAAAACTAAAGATATTTTTAGATTTCGAAAAAGATAGGACAAAGCATTTATCAAGATTAAGAAAGAGTTTATTTTTAAGTGACCAATTGTGTAAACTAACAAGATCTTCTTGGACATTTAGTAGATCCTGAAGACATTTTATTTTATTGAAGAGTTTTAAGTCGTCAGCAAATAAGGAAATTTTACAAAATTTGAAGGTCTTATTTATGTCGTTAATATAGATTAAAAACAACAGAGGTCCAAGGTGTGAGCCCTGAGGAACACCAGATGTAGCGCTGAAAACGGCCGAATAGTCGTAGTCAACGCGAACAGACAAAACTCTATCTTTCAAATAACTATAAAACCATTTACAAAAGCTGGCTGAAAGGCCTGAGCTGATCAGCTTCGCCATCAGAATATCATGGTCCACCCTATCGAAAGCTTTGGAGAAGTCTGTGTAGACTACGTCAACCTAGTCACCCCCTTCCAGGGAATCGGATATAAAATCAGTAAAGATTGAGAGATTAGTCTCGACAGAACGGCCTTTGGTAAAACCATGCTGCTCGTCAATGAGGAAGTTTGATAGCTTTTTACTTAAGACATCGTGTATAATACTCTCAAAGATCTTTGAGACTGAGCTGAGTATTGTAATTGGCCTGTAATTGGAAACATCTGAAATAGATCCACATTTAAATATGGGAATAACAATACCCCTCTTCCATTCGAATGGAAAAGTACCAGAATCTAGAGACTTATTAAAAATAATGGAAAGCGGTAAGACGAATGCCGAGCAGCATGACTTTAATAAAATAGGAGGAACTTCATCCGGCCCAGCACCCTTGGTAGCGTCGAGTGATATTAACTTCTGATAAACTGTCCTCTCCTCGATAAAAAACGTGTTGAGAGAAAATGAACCCTCAGACTCGCAACCAACAGTGTCAAAGCTGAAAGAGGTATTAGAGTCCGGTATACTGAAAACAGATCCAAAATAAACAGAGAATAAATCGGCTTTCTCTTTACTACTAGTGACTTCAACACCGTTAAGTTGCAACCCTGATGGAATTCTAGGTTTCTTTCGAATAGAATTGACAAAATCCCAAAATTTTTTGGGGCAGGATACCAATGTCTTCTCGATATTCGCAATATAATTGTTATAACATTTTCTAGAGAGAGCTTTACATTTTCTCCGAAAGAAAGAAAAAATCTGGTAGTCTGAAGAGAGATTAGTACATTTAAAAACTTGGTGAGCTCTTTTCTTATTTAATATATAGTTTTTTAAGTCGCTGCTAACCCAAGCAGGAAAAAAAGAGTTATTGATTTTGTTTACTGGTACAAAAAGATCACAAGCGGTATAAACATAATAATAAAATTTTTCTACGTCTATATTAACATCGTCAGAGTTTAGAATTGAGACCCAGTCTATTAAATAAAGAAAATCATTAATGGCTTTATAGTCAGCATTATTAAAATCATATTTAAATCTTTTGTCAGATTTTTTCTCGTTTTGCGAAATTTGACTGTTACTGTCTATAGTTTTTTGTTGAATTGATAAAACCAGGGGTGGGTGATAAAAATCAGAGGGCAGAAGGCTCTCTACTGCTTGAGTTAGATAACAATTATTAATGTTGTTAGTAAAAACTAGATCGAGACATGAGCCATGTAAATTTGAGTAGACATTGATTTGTTTTAAATTTAAAAAATCGAGAGAGTCAGTGATAGTATTAGCTATAGTTATTTGCGATTTAGTCGAGCCATGTATTGGAGTACAACTAGGAACGGAATCGTCTGAGTAGTTCCAAGTAACATAAGGGATGTTAAAATCACCGAAGATACAAATCAACGCGTCACTATAGTTATTTGAAATTTCTTCAATAATTCGACAGGTTTTAATGTATATATTAATATCGCTGTTAGGCGGTATATAAAATGAGCCAAAAATATAACTGCGATTATTATAGCTACAGTAAACAAAAATGTGTTCAACGGAAGAATCACTAGTGGTAATAACAAAAGAACGAAAACCGCAGTAGACAGCGATGAGCACCCCTCCCCCGCGCAGATTAATACTAGTCAACGGATTTCTGTCGCATCTATAAACTTTATATTTCGTAAATCCAAGTTCGACGGTATCTATATCGTTAGTTAACCATGTCTCGGTAAATATAATAATGTTAAAGGTAAATAGAGGGACAGCTGATCGCAAACGTTGCAATTTAGTACGAAGACCTCGTACATTTTGGTAATAAACTGGCACGTCAACATGAACAGACGAGTGCACTGTCTTACCTCTTGTCGCTGAGGAGTGGGAAACATCGAGTGAAGAGGGGGGGGCGTCGGTCAGTCACAATGAGTAGTTGCTGGCGGGTGATTCATCATAGTCGTTGAACGTCGTCCCTCTGTAATCAGGATCGGATTTCCCTGTCGAAAAACCATACGAAGCTTTGGTTCTCCGTTTGCTTGGCGATTGAGAAGTTCTTTTCTCAGATTCGAGATTTCCGTGATCTGCAACTTGGTTCTGTCCGGTACAATCCAAGTTTTTCCCAGATAAACAGGCAGCGATGCTGATTTCTTGAGGTTTAAAAAGTTCGTGTGAAGGCGCCTTGCACTTGCCTCGTCCGAACAGATCACCTTTACCGGTCTCGGAGTCGGTCTCTCCTGGATAATTAAACCAATTCTTTTAATTTTTACTAAATCAATATTAAGAGAGCTATCCAAGGTTGAAACAAAATCTTTAAGTTTAAGTAAGTCATTGTCGGGGGTCCCGGTAGTAGCATCTTTATCATTTGCAACAGGGAGGGAGTTGTCTTCGGGAAAACCAAAAATAATAACATTGTTCTTACGGTCGGTTCTATTCTTTATCTCGGCAAGGCATGTATTCAAGATGGAATTGACATCCGTGACAGTAGACCCTTGACCGGTGTTTTCAGAAACAGTCTTCTCTAAGTTATCGACTCTTGATGACAAGTTATTATCCTGGTAGACAGTCACAGAGGTCTCTACCTTATCCACACGAGCTGAGAGTGTGCTTACTCTCTCGTCGAATGTATCCATCCTTGTTATTGTTTTATTGAGCTTTGAGGTTAGGTCCTTAAAGTCTTTTGTTAAATTGTCGAAAGATTTGGAAAAATGATCATGCAACCCTTTCACAGCCTTTTTGATAGCATTATTTTCTATGCTTTCTATATCCAGGGTTGAAAATTGATTAGAAGCGACTGATAAGGTAGCCGGCGATGTTGCAGCGGATGCAATAGGCTTGCAGCACTTTTCAAAAAAACCGTTATCCAAGGTGGTTAATTTAGAGGCGCATCTGGGGTGGTATTGTGTATGACATCCCTTACAAAATGTAATCTTATTGAGAAGAGTATCCTTACACGAGAAACAAATCTCGCTGGCAGGTGGATTTTTGTCAGACATTTCAGTTCGAGTGACGTCACAGGATACAAGTTGATTATTCAAAACACAAAAAAAAAACACCGAAAAAGAGACGAGAAGCGTAGAAACTGCACACGTAAATAGTCACAAAGCTTAGGCTTCGAGGATCACAAAAAGAACGATCACAAACAACTTGATTAACAGTAATTATCGAATATAAGGCGAGCTTTACTCCGAGCGCGTATATGTACAGATCGCCATTTTGGAACAATATTCACAAAACTTTGAACGCCAATCATATTAAAACGAGTTGACCGATTTAAACAAAATTTTTTGGTATATTAGGTATTGACCCAAGTTAGGTTTGTAAACTCATGGTAAAACCCGTAAAAAATACTATAATAATTCTCGGTTTTTTGTTAAATCTCATAAAATATTCAAAATATTATTTATAAGGATTGTAAAAAATATTAATTAGACAAAAGTTATAGATCTAATAAAAATAGACATTTTATGTTGTATATATTTTTTACAAATAGTTAATAGTTTTCTAAAAAAAAATAAAAAAACGTGTTAAAGATTATGAAAATTGTTTATAGTTAGCTATATTGTTCCTAAAGAATGAACAATAATCTGATGATTGAAACAAATGTTATATCTATGTATCTTGATTTAAAAACAGTTCCTACTTTTTATGACACCCTAACCCTGTATCAGATTAAAAAGAATTCAGTTTATTATAGCACCCCAGCCCCCCGGTACCCCTATTAAAAATTAAACTTATTATGGCACTCCAGCCCAACCTTTATCCCTTTAAATTGAGGTCAAGTTAAAAAAAAAAGAGTAAACATGTAATGTTAAAAAAATAGAAAAGTCATAGAAAAGTTAAATATTCTTTTACATGTGAGAATATTCTTTTTGGTAATAGAACCTTAATTTTCGGGAAGTTTCTCATAGTAAGGTCGGAAGTTTACAACGGAAGTCTGCAGGAAACTTCCTGGACATAGCGAAATGTCCTCCTTCCTCTTCCAAGGGAAAGGAAGTTTCCCTTGGAAACATCCGAGAACCTTGCATTAGAAACTTCTAGGAACCTTACCTTGGGAACTTTCCAAAAACTTCAATTGGAAACTTCTCAGAAACTTCGGGGAAGATTCCCTCGAAAAATTCCCTTGGAAACTTCCGTTGAAACTTTGCAGTTATTGTTTTTTTTAATTTAAATAATAAATAATTTTGGTAATACACGATTTTGTAATATTTAAAATCAATCATATCAAATCTCTTTAAATGAAATTAATTGTTAATTATTTAATAGTACACCTCACTGTTAAATTGTCAGCTTTCTAAAGCAGAAATGCCAGGGAGCGAGACTAAACGCATCTGCGCATGTCTGCGGAAAGTTCAGCCATTGGTCGAATTGAGCGGCCTCATTTAAAATTGTTTTATTAAAGCCTTTTCAAACTATCCCGCTCATCTCGACCAATGGCAGAACTTTCCGCAGACATGCGCAGATGCGTTTGGTCTCGCTCCCTGGCATCTCTGTTCTAAAGAAAAATTAGCATCTTTTTTTTAAAAATTTATTTATCATTTAAGTTAAAAAAAATAACTGAAAGTTTCCAAAGGAAGTTTTTAAAGGAAGTTTCCGGGAAGTATCTAGGCAGTTTCGAAGGGATGTTTCCTGGAAGTTTCCAAAGGAAGACTCCGCGAAAATTTTAGGAAGTTCCTAAAAAATGTTTCCGGAAAGTTACCCGGAAATTTCCAAGAGAAGTTTCTGGAAAGATTCCAGGGGATGTTTCCGGGAAGTTTCCAAAGCTAGCCTCTGGGAAAATTCCAAAGAAGACTTCCGGGAAATTTTCAGAAAGGTTCCAAAGGAAATTTCCGAGATGTTTCTAATAAGTTTCCAAGGAATGTTTCTAGGAAGTTTCTAATGAATGTTTCCGGGAAGTTTCCAGAAAGTTTACAAGGGATGTTTTAGGGGAGTTTCCGAAGGAAGTTTCCAGGAAGATTACAAGGGATGTTTGAGAGAAGTTTCCAAACTAAGTCTCGGGCAAATTTCCAGGAAGTTTCCAAGGAAAGTTTTCGAGAAATTTCCAATAAGTTTTCAAAAAATGTTTCCGGGAAGTTCCCAGGAAGTTTCCAAGGGATGCTTATGGTAAGATTCCAAGGAAGGGTTTCCGGAATGTTTCCAAGGGAAACTTTCCAGGAGGGGGATGTTTCGCTATGTGCAGAAAGTTTCTTGAAGATTTCCTTTGATAATTTCAGACCTTAAAATAGGAAAGTTCCAGGAAACTTTCCAGAAATTCGGGTGCTATCTGGGATGTGAAGTTTAATAAAGGATATTCTAAATTATATCAAAATCGGGGTTCCACTTTTTATAGCATTCCAACTCCCCTGAATCCGTATAAAAAATTACACTTTTTATGACACTTTTTATGATTATCCGTTTAAAAAAAATTTACAGTTATAATGTCACCCCAACCTTTTCTTAATCTTATCCGTTTATGAAAAACCCAACTCTTTATAACGCTTTGACCCAATGGTATCAATGTAGAAAACTTGACTTCCAACTTTTATTATACTTTTCATTTCGTAAAACCAATCCCAACTTTATAGAAAAATTTACCTTCCGGTTTATACATACCCTGCGCTGAAAGCAGTACATGCATATGTGTTATACCTATAAACAGAGTGATTAAACGGAATGAAGATATATAGAGAGAAGATAAAAGTTGAGAACCTTATCTATTTTTCTCGAAGAATATTTATTTTGATAAAAAAACTCATAGCGCATAAAATGCGTATTTTTATCAGATCTACAATTTTTGTTTAAAATATTTTTTAAAATTAAGAATATTTCATCAGATAACAGCAAAAAACTGTGAATTATGGTAAATTTTTGATTTTTTTTTACATTATAATAAAATTGGTGCCAATTTTCATTATGATATTCGTAATTAGCACTTAAAAATACGAAAGTAACGAATTTTCAAAGAAATCAAAAATATGTGCTAATCGAAAGTTTCTAATAAAGGATATTAGAATTTAATAATTTTTGGAAGAGAATTATGTTGCTTAGAAAAGTTTGTTTTAAATACTTTCTGCATGAAAATAATTTTTGCCAAAAAATACTTTCTGTCGGAAAATGCATGCTGTCAAAAAATACTTTCTGTCACAAAATACTTTTGGTCAAAAGATACTGTTGATGGCACGCCACTAGTAAATTGAATAAAAAAGAATGGGGTGAAATGGAAATAAAGTGATTGGAGAAGATATGCAATTCGTAATAGGTATAAACAGAGAGATTAAACGGAATGAAGATATATAGAGAGAAGATAAAAGTTGATAGGGATTGATAGACAAGGCAAAGAAAAATATTTAGATGAGGTAATAAGACATAGACAAAGAATGAAAAGGATATCCTTTTCAAATATATATTAAATAGGTTTGAAGTCACAAGAGCTAGGATTAGACAACACTTGATTCACACACGTGTGATAGAATGAGATAATATTTCTTAACTCTTTCTAAATCACGGATAAAAAAATGATTCAAACTGATAGGATATCTATCTTTTTACTCTTAGCAGGAGGGTATCAAGGTAATTGGTTAGGGTAAAAAAGGCGATTGAAAGAGATAGGCTTTACATTTTATTCATTACGTGATAGAATGTGATGGAGTGGGATAGAAAAAGGATAGAATGAGATTTTAAAAAAGTGATTAAAAGTACAAGTAAAAAAGACTTGTAACTCAATTTATTTATTAAAAGTTAGAAAAAGATAGAGTAATGATAGTAAGGAATGGACCAAGAATGAAAGTAATTGATTGAAATAGATAGAATTTTCGTTACTGTGAAAAATAGCTACAGTTTCAAAGTTAAGACAGAAATAGAGAAAATAACAAAAAGAGATTGGTTATTGATGTTATTGACAAAGCGTAGAAAAAGTAATAAGTTTGTATTAAGGAAATAGATTAAGATTTAAAAGAGGTTATTGAAAGGGATAGACTGTACATTTTATTCATTAGAGGATAGAATGTGATATAGGGCGATAGAGTAAGGTGTAGACACTAAACACGCCTACAGATAGACTCCCATACATGCAGCCAGCAAGCCTGAGTATAGGCAACAGATATACAAGAGACCGTGTGACGTCGAATTCAGCGAGGAAGCTTTTCGCTCTTACATCGCGACCAAACCGCTCGTCTCTATATAAGCAGGCGTCGCGACTCAAGAAATCAGATATCTTTCTATCGAGCTAAGGTGCTCCTCTGCTCGAGCTCAGAAAGTATTTCGAACCAACAATATAATTGCGATTATATTTAATTCTAATTTCAGGTACTCTTCGATTCTCGACGGTGAGCTGCGGCGATCTGTCGAGACTTAGTGTTAGGCTTTTACCTTCTTATCTTTTTTCCTTTTCTTGATTAATAACCAGTTTGTATAATTGTATAATTTCAATAAAATGATATCCTTATCCTTAAATCATGTTTAAAAGTCTATGATGACCAATACTGCAATCTATAATTAATAATAGCAGCAAACTGAGACATAATAAAATAAAATATGATTTTTGAATACGAGATAGACATTTTACAAAGGATAGCGTGAAATTGAAGTGAAATTATTGGAAGAGAAATGCAATTCGTTATATAGACAGAGAGATAGAACTGAATAAAGAAATATTGAGAGGAGATAAAAGCAAATAAGAATTGAGAGACAGTGTTAAAAAGAGATTGAGATGAGGTGATAAGACATAGACAAAAGAATGAAAGGGATAAATTTAAAGACATAATGAGGTTGAATCCATTTCAAATCATGCAGGCCGACTAACTTCAAGTTGTAGATTTAACTGCCTCTAAAATATGTTATTCTATATGAAAAATTAAGGGACACGTATTTTTTTATTTTCGATAAAAGTTGTCCGCCTCAAGGTAATATTACAAGTAATATTACAGTGATATTTAGGTAATAATACAAGTAAATAAATTATTTAAAAAACTTGGGGCTCAGTCGGGGTTCGAACACTCAAGGTTCGACGCGGCGCAAATATGCCTTGTACCTCTCGACTAGACTAACCGCTTCTTGACAGTTGAGTCAATAAAATCAATATTTAAGCGAGATCAAGCAATATTCTTGATTATTGATTTCTTTTTTTGACACATGAAGTGAAACATGTAATTTTTTATATTTAAAAGTAATACCTATATTAAATATAATTTATAAATAAGGTTTTGCCCTGTTTTGTAAGTTGTATTTATTAATTAAAAAGATTAATAAACAGAGTTCTTCTTTGTTTTTGGCCTAATCGACTTAATTAATAATATTTGTGTTCTTTTTAAAAAAATGTAAAAACGACCACAAATATCAATAAAGTTGATTAGGCCAAAAACAAAGAATTATTTTTATTAAGCTCCCTAATTTATATTTATTTATTTATTTATTTATTTGTCTATAAACGGGCTTACAATGATAAAAGGCCCTTTCGTACAAAGTACTGAGTGACGGAGAATGAACAAAAATAAAAATATAATGAAATAAAACAGAATAAGTAAAACCAAAATAAAATAAAAATTTAACAAACTTAATTAATAAATATTGATAATTTGAATTTATCACTTGGTGAAAATTTTCATTAGTAGGATGAATTAATCAATCACTCCAAGTCAATAAAAAACCACTTTTTTTTTACGTTTCGACAGTTTATACTGTCCTCTTCAGAAACTAGAAATTTATTAACAATTTGTACATTAAATTTATAACAAAAACTTTTTGAAATTCACAAAACAATTTATACAAATAAACAATAAAAATATATTTACCGAAAAAATATGTCAATATTAAAATTTATTAAGATGACATTTTCATGTGAAAACGAAAAGTCAATGAGTAAAATTGTTAGACACGTCAAATAACACAGCTCAATTCAAACTAAACAGAAAGTCAAAAATTTAAAAATAAATACAAATTAGTTTGCAAGTCATTATAAGTATCAAAGCTAATTAATCACAATCGTCTAAGAATTAAAATTTAAACAATTTTCGGAGTTTCTTTTTCTGAAATTTCTGAAATTGGTAAAAAAAAAGAATAAAATAATAAATTATTGAAAGTATAATTATTAATTATATAAAGAAATATACGTAGGACGTTTTACAAAAAGGTTCATTTAAAAAAAATATTTTTTTCAAAACATATAAATAAATAAACAAGATATAAAATGAAAAAATTGTAAAAATTGTAAAAAATTGTTTTAAAAATTGTAAACTTTATTTAAAATCATAAATTTGATAAATTTCAGAAATTTCAGAAAAAGAAACTCCGAAAATTGTTTAAATTTTAATTCTTAGGCGATTGTGATTAATTAGCTTTGATACTTCTAATGACTTGCAAACTAATTTGTATTTATTTTTAAATTTTTGACTTTCTGTTTAGTTTGAATTGAGCTGTGTTATTTGACGTGTCTAACAATTTTACTCATTGACTCTTCGTTTTCACATGAAAATGTCATCTTAATAAATTTTAATATTGACATATTTTTTTGGTAAATATATTTTTATTGTTTATTTGTATAAATTGTTTTGTAAATTTCAAAAAGTTTTTGTTATAAATTTAATGTACAAATTGTTAATAAATTTCTAGTTTCTGAAGAGGATAGTATAAACTGTCGAAACGTAAAAAAAGGTGGTTTTTTATTGACTTGGAGTGATTGATTAATTCATCCTAATTACTATATTAATTAATAAATGTTCAGTTTTTAAGTACTGATTAATAACTCAGTTAATTTACATAAGTAAATAATCAGTTTGCCGCATTTGGTACATTAGTTTTTGAATAAAAATGTTTCAGTGACGTAGACAGACAATTCAAACTAACAGGAGAAGAAAAGAAAAACTAAACTAGAGTCTTCTTCATCTTCTGGATGCAGGGCATTCCCTGTTGAAATGCCATCTTCAGATCTGATTCTCCCTGCTGTCGTCGGCGACTCAGTTCCTCCTTCACACCTGATATTTCGTCCAGTTGAGTCCTGGTCTTGTCGAAAGTCATCCATAGATACTTGAGATAACTGGCTAACTCTGGATTCTTTTTCACTGTCAGGAATGCACGATGTAATGCACGGGCCCTGTCCATCGATTCGCATTGAATCCTCAAGGCACGTGGCTTCTCTGACGTCTGCAAATTTTTTTTACCAATTCTAGTTATCTGCATATTACACTGAGAGAAATCTGATGCAATTATTGTATCAAACATAACCTCGATTAAGCATATGGAAGTACTCGTGACAATTTATGCTTGAATCCTAATAAAATTTGCAAGGAACCCAACTTTTCTTAGCACTCAGTTCTGCTTATAAAATTTGCTCGAACGCCAACTAGTTTTCAGGCGGAGTTTATACAACACAAGCTTACCCGCGTGTACACATAAGGCGCGCAAACGTAAACATAGAAATGTGTGTGTCTTTTATGTATACACGCAGGTTAGCTTGTGTTGTATAAACTCCGCCTGAAAACTAGTTGGCGTTCGAGCAAATTTTATAAGCAGAACTGAGTGCTAAGAAAAGTTGGATTCCTTGCAAATTTTATTTGGATTCAAGCATAAATTGTCACGAGTACTTCCATATGATTAATCGAGGTTATGTTTGATACAATAATTGCATCAGATTTCTCTCAGTGTAGACAGCAGATCTTCAGAAATAAATTTTCTCAAAAAATTACAGACATTTACTTCAATCTGAACATTCGTTACAATTGAATTAACTGGCACATTCGTGTTGATACCAGGTACAATATTTTGGTCAGAAATACACGTCGGATCAGAATTATAATTCGACCCGGAATTCGATTAAGAATTTGATTCAAAATTTGGAACATTATTGTCGGGAAAACCAAATAAAATTAGATTATTTTTCTTTTTCAATCTTTTCTCAACTTCAGAAATACACCTGTTTGCAATTTGGTTGACTTAGAGATCAGAGCAAAAATTATTTTCACTAAGAGAGTCTACTCTACCTTCAATCGACGATAATTTATTCGCCATTTCATCAATTTTAACATCAGAAGCATCAATATTAAATATAATCATATTAATATTAAATTAATTAAATATTAATTTACATAATTATTATTATTCCTAACTAATAATAGAAATTTAAAAATTGTAATCATTTAATTAATAATAGTTACCTGTAGAAAAAATATACATAATGAAAATTAAAAATTGTTTTTTGTCTGTTTAAATATTTAAAGAAACTAAACTCTTTAAAGGTTTATTAAAGATCTTTAAAAATTGAAAATACGGGAAATAATTTATTCTATAGTATTTTTTGTAATTTACAAGAGGTGTGCGTGAGGGCTAAGAAACCAATTTGCATATGGATTTTTTCATTGGTTTATCAAAAATAAATAACATTAAACCTAGGCAGTCGACCTTAATTTTCTATATTTGAAGAGACATTAATTTTTGACATTTACCAATTGGTATGATATTGATTTATTGAGAATATTGTTATATAGATAAACAACTTTAATTACTTAGATCAGAAAGATGTTGATAGATGTATAAAAAATGCACAATTATATTTTAAAATATTGTTGTGAAAAAAGAAATATGTCATACTGATTTTGAGTCATTCAACTTATTGAAAACAGCTGTTTTTATATTCTAAAATTAAAGTAATGAATACTAATACTAATAAAAAAGACTTATTTAACTTATTATGCTTAATATCACATACAATTTTGATAAAAAGGTGTAGAAAGTCAAATTTTTAAAAATAAATATTCTTGTAAAAGTATGAAACTTAGAGTTGACTCTTAAGTCTAAAGTAATTTATTTTTTAATAACTATTTAAAAAAAAAATTTCATTCGTATCGGTTGTCTAACCTTAAATCTCTACCCTGGTTAATCAATAATTTAAAAATTACACGATAATAATAAAATAGTAAAAAAAAAACTAAATAACGTTAAGAAAATATTGATATAAAATGTAGAATTACTCAAAGAAATAAAACAAAGTTAAGATACAAATATTTTCATTGATTTATCAAAGACTAAACATTCAAAAGTTGCATTCTTTGATTGAAAACCTTAAAATATTAGTACATAAAAACTACCCAAACAGCACGTAATATTAAATGAATATCACAGTGACATCGTATTGTAATATTCGTAATATTACGGGGTGATATTACAGTGATATTGACGTGATATTGAAATGTCCGCCTCAAGGTAATATTACAAGTAATATTACAGTGATATTGATGTAATATTACAAGCAATATTACGATGATATTGAGGTAATATTACAAATATTTATTTATTTCAATATTTATTTTACATTAAATAAAATATTTAAAACAAAATTCGGGACACCTAGGGTTCGAACACGCAACGTTCAACACAACGTGAATACGCCTTGTACCTCTCGGCCATTTAGCTCTTGGAAAATAGTTCAGAAAGTGTTCTTCATATGGTACCAAAGAGAATTTAAGGTACTACATGAAGAACACTTTCTGAAATACATTCCAAGAGCTGTGATGGCCGAGAGGTACAAGGCATATTCACGTCGTGTCGAACGTTGCGTGTTCGAACCCCGTGTGAGCCAAATTTTTTTAAAATATTTTATTTCATGTTAAATAAATATTTGTAATATTACCTTAATACCATCGTCATATTACCTTATTAACACTGTAATATTACATCAATATCACTGTAATATTACTTGTAATATTACCTTGAGGCGGACATTTCAATATCACGTCAATATCACTGTAATATCACCCCGTAATATTACGAATATTACAATATGATGTCACTGTGATATTCATGTAATATTACGTGCTGCTTGGGTAAGCATTTGTTACAATTATTTAAGATTTTGTTAAAATTGAAGAAAAATAAATATTTTCAATTTTTAAAAGAGGTTATAAAAATTAAAGAATTCAAGATTTTGCTCAACATTTTTTTTTAAATACATATTTTGGCATGTTGAAATTTTTAAGACCATATTAACAAATTTTTCAAAATTAAAGTAACTTTTAAAATATGCAATTCGATCCAATTTTCCATTTAAAGTCAATTTAAAACCTTTAAGGTATTACTTATAAATTTCAAAAAAAGTTTCAATAAAAATAGGAAAATTTTAGTATAAAATGTAGTATTACCTACTCTTAGAAAAAAACTGAACTTACTTTCTGAGATTTTTCTAGTAGAGTTTTGTTCGGCCTTTCTATGATCTTTTATGAGCTTTTAACTATCTTCCTATTTAAAATTTCCATAGATCTGTAATATCTTTCTATAAGTTTCTAATATCTTTCTAGGTGTCTTTAAGAGCTTAAAAAAGACATTAGAAAAATCATAGACTTATTTTCTCATTACTTTCTATAATTTTTCTAGTAGTTTTTTGTTCGGCCTTTCTATGAGCTTTTATGAGGTTTTAACTATCTTCCTGTTTTGAATTCTTATAGACCTGTACTACCTTCCTATGAGTTTCTAATATCTTTCTAGGTGCTTTTAAGAGCTTAAAAAAGACATTAGAAAAATCATAGACTTATTTTCTTATTACTTTCTGAGATTTTTCTAGTAGCGTTTTGTTCCTTTGCTTTCTCCGTCTTACTCGCGTTGCGCAGAATCGAAAGTCTGGACTGCTCAGGTGTTCGAGGGGAAGTTAGAATTATTCTAGTCTCGAGACTGTTAACATATATATGTTCGTAAACCGTTTTGCCATGTATGGCTATATTATATATTAAAGGTTGATATTTAATAAAGTGGTTAAATAAGATTTATGGAGTCAGTTATTATGCACGCAATGGGAATATATAATTAATGAGACTATTTCCGGTTTGTGGAACCTAAATTCCCATAGTGGTGACCCCATAGTGGTGGGAATCGCGTGTTACTATATCTTTGTGACGCGCATCCATCCAGTAATATGGTGATTATTATTCATGGAACAAAAATTGTGCTGACCAATTTTTCGTGTTATTTACGTCTGAACTCGACGTTAACTGAAAGATTTCCACAATTTTTCTGCGGAACTCGTGGGGATTGAGGCCGTCGCAATTTTGAATATCAACAAGTCACATTTTGTTTCCCAAGGATTTCCACCATCTGTGAAGGAACTTGGACCTTTTTTTACAAATTCTTCGGACGAAATAGAACCACTTTTAAGGATGATCTTAAATCTTTTTGACGTTTCAATATTTCATTGTCTGTCTGATGTCTGCTGCCTGTGGTGACGTAAAATGACGCTGTGAAAATTTGAGAGCTTCCCGTTCCTGAGAGGATGTGCTTATGTTTCCGGTCTCTTTGGAATTGCTACCACCGTTGTGGGACCGAGTGAGCAGCGTTTTCACCCTCATTTTTTTTTTGGTAATTGGACGACAATCGAGAGTGGCGAGTTCTTATTTTTTTATGCTTTGGAAAACGGCGCATGGGCATTATATTCTGAGCCCATGCAACAGGTATGTTTAATACTTTTTACCTGGTGGCAAACTAACAGTTTACTTTGATGCGGCTTGAGTAATTGAGAATATGACAGCATGGAGTTCGCCTTCTTCATCATAGGAACTATCAACATCGGAAGGAATTTCGCAGCGTTTTGGACAATGTTATTTTTTATAAGTATTCGTGCGTATTTATTATTTTATATTTTCCTTTGACTAACGTTCGAGAATTGTCATTTATTTTATTCTTTTTCATGCCAACGAATTTAATGCTGAGTTAAAATGATTTGTTTTTGATATTGAAAACACTTTTTGTTTGAGCTTTTGTTCAGAAAAAAAAAAAAGAAAAAATTATAGATTTGTTTATTTTGCGTTTTATTACGTAATTGTGTGAGTTTATTACTCATTTTTCTTTCTTTCAGAATTTGAAATGTTTTTATTTTCCATAAATTTTTTAAAAAAAGAAAAATTTTCTGTCAGTTAAATTTAATATATTTAAATTTTCAATGTTGACTTATTAGTCATTTACTATGCGGAATTATTTACAAATATTAAATACAAATTAAAGGGGTCAAGTAACTTGGTATTTTGCGTGAACTTTTAACAATGAATTACTTGTGATAATTAAATTTATTTTAAAATCGTACAATTATGAAACTAGTTGTAAACACTCCGTGTTTCGTTAAAAATATTCTTTGTATGATAATTCTCGTATTCGTGGTGCGATTGATTGTATTGTGCTCAAAGACAATTGATGTTGTTGTTGATAGATTAGTTTGAAAGAAAAAATTTTCTTATTCTTGACTTTTGGGAGAAACGAGGAACGTTATTGGTTTTATGTTTTAAAATTCTTATTATTTTTTTTTTGTTTTATTTTATTTTTTCTTTCTTTTTGTCTCTCTCTTCGGGCGGGGACATTCAGGCGACTAATTGTTTAAGAGAACGTTTGGGGATAATTTTTTTTTCAGGATTGATTTTATTTTTTTTGTAAACTTTTATTTCATAATAAGTTGCTCTTTCTCTTGTCCTTATAATGGCGGAGAGAGGTTTCGCTTTTGCGGCTGTGGACGATCCTTTGGGGCAACAGGAGGCTGACCGTCTGCGTGTGCCGCGTAGTTTTGAGGGTCATTTCGGGGATTCTTCGCGTCCGGGTATTGTTAATCAGGGCCAGCAAAATTTCACGAATCGTATTCCTCGTTTGCCTGAATTTATTCGCACAGACCCGTCGTTATGGTTTGCTCAGATAGAGCTGATTTTTGAATCTTCCGGAATTTTTTCACAAAGATTAAAGGCTGGTGCGGTAGTTTCCGCGCTTGTTTATGAAGTGCTCCAGACCGTTGGAGATTTATTGACAAAGAATTTTTATGTCGAGAATTTGTATTCTGAGATTAAGAATAGGCTTGTTGAAAATTTTTCTATTTCGCCAGAAGCCGAGTTGAGAAGCATTTTGAGAGGTGAGGCTATGTGTGAAGGCAAGCCATCTTTGATCCTGAGTCGAATTTGTCATCTTTCTCGTGGTAGGTGTAGTGATGAGGTTTTAAAAACAATTTTTCTGGAGAATCTTCCTGTGAATTGTCGCGCAGTTTTGGCTGTTTCTGAAACTAATAATCTTACGCGTTTGGCGGCTATGGTGGATCGGATTCTTTCTTTTAATGCAGTTGAGACAAATGTTGCTGCGGTTTCGGTCGGTCCAGATGTTGTAAGTAAACTAGAAGAGTTGACGGCGAGAATCGATGCCTTGTCGACAGGGTCTCGTACTCATTTTAAACCTGGTGGAAATAATCGTCAGAGGTTTGGTTCCGGAAGTGGTACATCGCGTGATCGGAATTCAAATGGTCAGGGTTTATGCCGTTTACATCGAAAATATGGTGATCGCGCTTATCCATTTTTTCAGCCTTGTTCTTATAAAAAGAATACCAAGAAGGATGCTAACGTTAGGAATCCTGAGGCGGACGACTCGGGGTCGGGAAACTGATTTTGCTAATCCGTATTGAGGCGATCGGTGGTATGGTTGAATCAAAACGCCTTTTTATCCGGGATTTAGAATCGGGACTTGAGTTCCTTATCGATACGGGTTCGGACATTTCCGTAGTTCCTGCTGAAGCCAAGTTTAGACAGCGATTGGTTCTATTCGTTATTTATGCTGCGAATAATTCGCAAATAAATACGTATGGTGAGCGTCGTATTAGTCTTAAGGTTGGTCTTCGACGTGCCATGTGCTGGAATTTTTGCATTGCGGATGTTCCCTATCCAATAGTAGGGGCTGATCTACTTTTATACTTTGGAATAATTGTCGATCTTCGCAATCGAAGAATATTGGACCCGGCGATGAATTGACAATCTTTTGGTATTATTCGAAATGCGCCTGTTTCGGGCGTGAGTTTCATTGACAGGTCGTCTCCTTTTTCGAACATTTTGGCTGAATTTCCTGCAATCACTGGGTTAACGCAGTCATCGGATGTTTTGTCAAAGGGTGTGAATCATCATATCTTGACAACTGGTCCTCCTGTCGCTGAAAGAGCTCGTCGGCTCGCTCATGACAAATTAGTCGTGGCAAAAGCTTGGTTTCAGGAGATGCAGAAATCCGGTCGTTGTCGTCCTTCAAGCGCAGCTTCGGCTTCACCACTCCATATGACCCTAAAAAAAATGGGGAGTGAAGATGCTGCGGGGACTAGCGCAGATTAAATGCGTGTACCATTCCTGACAAATATCCCGTTCCATATTTGCAGGATTTTACTAACATTTTTCATGGAAAAACGATATTTTCAAAGCTGGACCTTTTTATGGCTTATAATCAGATCCCGGTTGCGACAGAAGACGTTCCGAAGACCGCAGTAATTACGCCTTTCGGGCTCTTTGAATTTACCGTGATGACGTTCGGTTTAAAAAACGCCGGCCAAACGTTTCAACGATTTTTGAATACAATTTTTGAGGACTTTGATTCCGTTTTTAATTATATCGACGACATGTTGATTGCTTCGGCTGATCTTGAGGAGCATAAAAGGCATTTAAGAATGGTTTTCGAGCGCCTTGCGGAGGCTTCGCTTTGGTTGAATGTTGGCAAGTATGAGTTTGGCCTGTCTGAGATCGAGTTTCTGGGGTTTGTCGTTAATAGTAGTGACATTAAGCCGACGTCTGAGAAGGTTAACGCGATTAGCGAGTTCCCGAGACCAAAAACGGTCTTGGACTTAAGACGTTTCTTGGGCATTTAAATTTTTATAGATGTAGTCTACCTCGTGCGGCTGAAAATCAGAGACCCTTGAATTCATTTCTCCTCGAATCTCGTAAAAATGATCGTCGAGAGATCGAATGGACGTCTGAGACTACTGAGGCTTTTGAGAGGTGTCGATCGAGTATAGTTGATGCTGCTCTCCTTGTTCACCCCGATTGTGAGGCCCCTACTCGTGTGGTTTCTGATGCTTCGGATAACGGTATGGGTGCCGCACTGGAGCAGTTTCGTGAGGGGTCCTGGAGGCCTTTGGCATTTTTTTCTCGGGTTTTTAATTCCGCTCAGAAGGGCTATAGCACGTACGACAGGGAATTGACGGCTGTGTTTGAGGCAGTGAAATATTTTAAGCACTTTCTTGAATTCAGGGAGTTCCATATAGAAACGGATCACAAGCCTCTTATGTACGCATTTAACCAAAAGTCAGATAGAGCATCTCAGCGCCAGGCTTAACCCGCGTAAAAAATTCAATTTCTAATATTTTCAAAATATCCTGGTTCCGGCGATAGCCACATAACCACAGATTAAAATGCTATTTCATTTTTTGATTTCTGTTCAGCCAATCATTTGGAATCGTGGTCGCCGATGGACCACTTTTTTATCACCAAAGCCACTTTACAGTGTTATAAGTCGTAAATATTGAAATATTTTTAATTGAAAAAATTTTTATTTGAAGTTAAAATATCACTAAATATATGGAAAAAAGTCCGAAGTTCTAAGTTTGCATGGTTCTGAAAAAAAAATTTAAGAAAAAACGCTCAAAAAACGGCCCGTCACATGGGGTGACCCCCTTAATATGATATGTCGCAACCAAATGAATGAACATAATGAAAAAGTAACAAGAAATAAAACAAAAATTAACGAAAAATGGGCTAAAGAGGTTGAAGAAAATAATAAAATTAATCTTGATTCTAAAAGTAGTCCTCCGATAAATCCTGATAACTCTATTATCACTCAAAATACCGGGGATTCTTTTGAATTAGACTCAACCATCAAAAATTTTAATTTGAGTGATAGTCTTACTAGTTCCACCATCCTTGAAAAAACCTTAACAAATAATCCATTCGAGAATACTCCTTATCTTAAATTATTTGATGAAACACAATCCCCATATAACACACCAGTTTGGATAGAACCTAAGAAATCAGATTCTCAGGGAAATAAACGTTGGAGAATGGTCTAGGACTTTCGCAAATTAAATGAAAAAACAATGAAAGATAATCATCCCTTGCCTAATATAATTAATTTGTTAGATCAGCTCGGAAACGCAAAATATTTTTCAGTTGTTGATTTAGCATCAGGTTTCCACCAGATTAAAATGAATAAAGAACATTCACACAAAACAGCTTTTTCTACACCGGACGGTCATTATGAATTTGACCGCATGTCTTTTGGTTTAAAAAATGCGCCAGCATGTTTTCAACGTCTTATGAATGCTTGTCTTACCGGATTAATTAATACAGATTTATTTGTTTATTTAGATGACATAGTTATATATGCAGATACATTAGAAGAGCATGAACAAAAATTTAATGCATTAATGGAAAGATTACGTTTAGCTAACCTCAAATTGCTAATAGCCGTAAAACAATTTCCAATTCCCAAAAACCAGAAAAATATCAAACAATTTCTCGGTTTAGCTGATTACAGAAGATTCATAAAAAATTTCTCGAAAATAGCTACACCAATTATAAATCTTTTAAAAAAAGACGTACCTTTTTCCTGGTCAGACGAACAACTTGATGCTTTTGAATACTTCAAATTAAAATTATGTGAAGAACCTCTATTAATTAGACCCGATTTTTCTAAACCATTTGTTGTTACGACTGATGCTTCAGGATTTGCAATAGGTGGCATATTGTCACAAGGCCCAATAGGAAAAGATCAACCAATTTCTTACACATCTCGAGTTTTAAATGAAAATGAAGGAAAATACGATACATACGAAAAGGAAGCTCTAGCAATAATTTACTGCTTTACACAATTTATACCATACTTATACGGAAGAAAATTTACATTAGTTACCGACCATAAACCATTAGTATGGTTTCTAAATTCCAAAGACCCGTGCTCAAGAGTAATAGATCGCGTTTAAAGCTCGCGGAATATGAATTCCATGTAGTTTATAAAGCAGGGAAAACCAACGTGAATACAGATGCATTATGGAGAGACCCCGTAACATTTATACGAAAAGAAGATGACTATGAAACTGAAGAAGAAACATCTGATAATGATGGTTCTATTGGCTTGTATTGCGATGAAGAAATTAATCAGTCTTATGATGAATCTGATACCGATGATGAAATTGAGGATAATAATATAAAAATAAATTCTGCGAACCCTTCAACGTCAAAAATTTTAGCAATCAATAATGGAAATTTTATAAATAATTTATTTCATCAATTTCACATTAAGAAAAATAAACTTCAATGCTTCTTACAAATTTTTACACTTTTTTCAACTTTGTTTTCTCCCTCCGAAGAAATGAAAGAAATAAGTCAAGAAAAATGCTACATAACAACGCGTAATAAGTCTTATAGTAAAAATAACTTTAAAAATAAAGAAACTTATGAACAACCAGAAAATCAAGATCATCCTTTAAGAATTAGCAAAAGGAAGCGTGGTAGACCTAAGAAATATTTAGAAGAAAAACAAGATTTGACTATTAAGGAATCAAGAAAACGAGGAAGACCAAGGAAAACTCTTAAGGAACCTGAAAGAAACGAAAATGCAGCAGTGACAAGAAAATGTGGTAGACCTAAGAAACCTAAATGTAATGAAATTGAAGAGAAAATGAATGAAACTAATAATTATTATTCTGATACCAACTCAGATGATAAATTTGAAGATACTAATGTATCCGACCTTGAAAATTATTCTGATCCTGAAAATCCTTTTAATCCTGGAATAAATCCAGATCCTGAATATTATGATGAAAAGAAACCCAGAAATCCTAAAATGAACCATAAAAGTGATTCAAATCCTGAATGTTTAGATGTTAATAAATCAAAAAATCGTCAGAAGAAAAAAGGTAAAAATGAGGTTAATGAAAATGAAATGTCAAATTATAAGGAAATAAGTAAAAGTAATATAAGCGATGATTCGTCAGAAGAAGAAATTATAAACGAAGAAATTAATGAAGAAAATAATGAAGAGATTAATGAAGAAAATATTGAAGATAATGAAGAAATAGAAGAAATTAATACTGAAGGGTTTTCGTCTCAATCATGCTCATGTTACATCCTCGTAACCTTATAATAAAAATATATCTGTGTGTTAAATATGTCTTAAACCTAGAAAAATCAATACCATTTGTATTGTTCAACACACGTAAAATCTGTTCTATTCATTTTTACTCCGTTGTCGAATGACACGTGTTAATGTCTTTTCTCGAATTGTACGCAAACTCTCGAGTGACATAATGAAACCACCTGCAAGCAGAGAAATACCCCTCTGACTTCTACGACTATGGGATCACACCGGTCATCCCTCTGACTTCCGCAATTATGGGATCACCCCGGCAGTCCCTCCGATTTTTCCACGACTATGGGAGATCCCCGGTCTCCCCCCTGACTTTCTGAAACTATGGGATCTCACCCTCACCTAGGGTCAAGAATCACCCCAACATTTTTGGTCTATATAAGAAAAAAAGAAGTAGTGGGGAAATTAGTCTGTGATGGTCCTCTGAATCTGATAGTCAACATCCTTAATCAAGAAATTTTAGTCTACTGCGAACCTCTGAACCAGCTTGTCTAAAATTCAACAAATTGAAATACAGACTGCTGAATCTGAAAGTCAAAGTCCTTTTACTAAGAACTCTAGTTTGTTCTTAATATTCTTCGAGGTTCTCCTTTGAGAACTTGTTATTTACGGTGTACCCTGTGCTACACCAAATTTCTACGAGAGCCAAGCTGAGAATTGAGTTTCTTCAAAGTCAATCATCGCTACCGGCCTGTTTGACACCTGGAGCGTTTTACGTGGAAGCGGCCGTAAATTTCCTGTGTTGTGAAGCTGACACACTCTCGCCTCGCAGACTCCGGATTTCCCAAGGAGACCCGTCAACCATCCCTTTTCACGACTACTCTCGAGCTCATTCAAAATACTAAAAAGTAAGTAACAAATATTTTCTTCTCTATATCTTTCAATCCTATTCATTGACAACCCATTAACGAGTTCACCTTTTTTCAGTGGACTCTTTCTTTCCAAGGATTGTCATCTCATTGCAGAAGTTTCTCTCTCACTCAGATCAGTTTGTAAAATAAATAAAATTGGTATTGATATTTCGTATAAAAATCATTGTCAGTTAACATTTCTTTTCCTGCTCCCTTAGTCCTAGGGGTACCCCTAGTAGATAAATCAGGGGTTTAAAATATATAATTTTGAATAGATTTAGTACGTCCCTTCTGGACGTTACAAAGTCAATTTAAAAATTTTTGGTGCATCGGCCGGGAAACCAAAAAGAAATAAAAACTGACACGATCACTGAGAGAAACTACTGTAATCTTTAATACTAATCTTGCATAACTACTAATTCTTCCTATTTCAGTATAAACTATATTTCCTAAAAGAAAAAAAATCCTTTCCCTTAAAAATCAAGTATAAACTTCAAAATCTCGATTTCTATCATATACGATATCTATGAAAAATCTATAACAATCAATTATAAACTCAAAATTTTCCAAATCTATCATATTTGACATAAAAGAAAATCTGTAACAAAATCAAGTTTGAATTCTATACCATCCTACAAGTTTTATCCTAAGTGTGATTAATAATCAAGATCATCCTTCTTTTACACTTCTTATAATCATGTGTGAATAAATCTGAAATTCTTTGTCTTTTTCTAAACCAAGCGTGAACTTTATCTTCAACTATCTTTTTATTTTCTTTTCTTAAATCACGTGTGAATAACTTTTGAAAATCTCTCTTTTACTCTCTACTAAGGTGAACTATAACCTTAAATTTATAGGAAAAATTTGTTTTATTTATATGGGCTATATCAAAACTTTCATTTATTAATATTTCAAGTACTAAACAAGTGTTAAAATTATCTTCTTTTAAAACCAGAATAGATTAATTTCGGAAATTTTTATTTGTTAAATATTTTTTTTAAGAGTTAAACAATTTGTAAAATTATTTTCTTTATATTGGAAAAATATAGAAACGTTTTTAGCCTTTCGGCAGACAAAACGGTTTTAAGAATTTTTTGAGGACTCGCCTTTCGGCCGCGAATCAAAAAATTCGAAATTTTCCTTCATTTAAATTTGGAAAAAGATAGAAACATTTTTTAGCCTTTCGGCAGACGAAACGTTTCTAAGAGTAATTAAGGACTCGCCTTTCGGCCGTGAATTAAGAGCTCAAAAAACTTCCATATTTGAATTTTTTTTTTGTGTCATTAAAATATCTGAAAACTTTTTTTTTATTATTATTACTTTTTATTCATTGAAAACAAAAATTTCCTCTTTGAATAAAATATTTGTAGAAATATTTCTCTTTAAAAGATAACTTAGTCTTTAAAATTGTTTTACAAAAAAAAATCTATATAATAATTTTAATAATGATAATAAAAAACAAAAAAATATTTTCCAGTAAAAATGCCAAATGAAAAACAAGGAAAACCTTGGAGACCACGAGGTGGAGAGAAAGCCTTAAAACGATTCAGCCCTACTAATGAAGCAAATCAAATTAAAATAAAACCTTTCAAATCGCAGGAAGAATTTTCCAAACATTTTGAATATTTGCTAAACAAAATCGAGTTAAACATTAAGAAAAATTGAGTTGTAGAAAATAGACCTTTTAAAATAAATATATTATATATTTTAAATCCATTCTCTTTTTCTTTATATTTTTCCTTTCTTTTTTCCAGTGGATATAAATAAGGATGATTTTGAATTTTTGACACAAAAATTTAAAGAGCACTAGAAAACTTAGAACGGACGATAGCTCTGGTAAACACTAGAGGCCCTCTTTTTGATAAAAAAATCCAAAAATTATTATTTGCGTCCGACAAATTGCTCAAGGATTTAAAAAATATTAATTATAAAATGAAAACTGTTAGAAGTAATAAACTTATTAAACATATTGAAAAGTTTATAAAAGCAGCAACGAATATGATGGATTAATAAAACAAAATTTAATCAATAAGGTTTAGCAATCACTTCTCCTCAAATCCTTTCCCAAAATCACCTGTATTTATTATATTATAGGTTAATTTAATAAAATTTTTACTTAATTTTAATAATATCTTTATTAACAAATTCCAAACTATTCAGCTTTAATAAAATGCATTTTTCTTAATTTCAAATAAACAAAATGAGTACAAACCACATGCGAAAATTAATTATAAATGTTCAAACAGTATTTAACACTTTAGAAAAATTAGTTTTTCAACTAGACAAGCAAGGACAATTTGCTAAGGAAATTAAAGATATTTTAAATGAATCAGAGAATTTGTTACACAATATTGAAAACTTTGTTTATGGTAATGAATATTTAAACACTAGAGGTCTTGATTACCACTTTGATAATCTTTTAATTACTTTGGAAAACCTTTTAAGCAATTTGAAAGAAAATTAAAATTTCTAAAAAATCAAAATATAACTTCAACCAAATTATATTAAACTTTTTCCTTAATAATGTTAAATTTTAAAGGTTATGTCAGACAAAACGAATTCTCATTATACTAGAAGTAAGGCTCAGAAACAAGGTTTCTTTAACCCACTTCCAAAGGTTTGTCATAGTCCAACAAATACTCCAAGTCGAGATCAAAATCAAGCTAAAAATCTAGTTGACAACGAAGCAAAAGATAGTGCTTCTCAAGATTTAACGGGCTCAATAAATTCTAAAAATAGTACAATTATCAATCCGAATTTAAATAAAAATACGAAACCTTCTACTTCTAATAATAGTACAAGCACTGAATCGATAGGAAATAAAACCCCTAAAACAGAAAAAACTCTAAAAGATAACACTTATACACATCTTAGTAAATCACAAGCCGAAAAATTCGAAAAAAGTTTAGAATTAACATCTCCGGAATCAGAAAATTCTTTTAATCGAACCATTACCGGTTTTGGTTTTGACATTTTCAATTCAACTCCAATTGATGAAAAATTTGACCCCAAAGAAAGTTTAATAAAATTATCTTTTGAAACAGGAATTGATAGACTAAAAGAAATAAAGTTAGATAAATTATCTCAGATTATCGATTCCCATTTAGAAATTATGTCGTTGCCTAATAATCAACAAGTGTCCCTACGGGATGCCCTCGAGCTGGTACCATTGTTCGACGGTCACAATATCCCCCTCGCTCTTTTCATAGAAGGGTGAGGCGAAGCTAAAGAAATGCTCCCCAGGTCACCACAGGTGGAGGAAAATTTGGTCAAAATGATTAGAGGAAAATTAAAGAAAGAAGCGCGTAAAGCCATTTACGGAAGTTCTTTTTCAACAGTAGAGAATCTTGTTAACCAATTAAAAAAGATTTATTTACCAACCAAAACAGTATATCAATTACAAGGGGAACTCGGAAGTGTCTATATGTGGGAAAATGAGACTGTAATTTCATACGCTAACCGGATAAAAGAAATATCGGATCGAATTCTTGATGCACATAAAATGAGTAATAAGGGCGAACTTAATAAAGCTTTTATTGAAGGTTTAGAGCAGGATTTAATATTATGTTTTCGTCGTGGTTTAAAATCCGAAATTGAAGTGCGTGTACCAGAATGTATAATATTTAAAGAACTAACTAACAAATCCATGGAGATAGAACGTAGGTTAAATGCTACAGCGGATCTTAGAAAAGGAAATTTAGCCAAACAGAAAAATCCAGATAGATCAAATGACGCTAGGGTCACTTTTGCACAAGAGAATATAACAATATGCCAAATCTGTAATAAAAAGGGTCACAGCGCAAATACGTGTTGGAATTTAAGAGGACGAAGTAATTCACCAGTCGCATTTAGAGAAGGAAGTAGACCTTGGAATAGAAGAAACTCCCCTTCACCAAAACGAGAATGGAGACCACCATCTCCAATACATATAAACCTGCGTGAATATCCAAGGAATAGGTCCCCCTTTTCGCGAGACGAATGGGTACCTAGATCACAATTTTCCTCACAATCCCCACAAAGATCTCAAAATTTTTACCAAAAACCTCCTTATCAAAATCCTTATCAAAATTCTCAAAAATTTTTTCAAAATCCTTACCAAAAGCCACAAAATGTTTATCAAAGACCTCAAAATTTTGAACAACGATCCTCTTATAATTTCCAAAACGAAAATTCTGACATTCAAAATCCTCCTTCAGTGAATAAAAATATAGTTTGTAATTACTGCAAAATTCCAGGTCATGTAATTAAAGAATGTAGACGCAGAGAATACAATAATCGCTTTAGGAATCAACAAAGTGAACCTATCCACAATTCGAATCCGGAAAACTCTCAAAACCTTCCCAAAAACGGTGCGATGGGACAGGTGAACGAAAATTAAACGCACCTTTAGATACCACTAGACCTAACCTCAAAACTGTACAATTTAACTATAGTAAAGGAAATCCAATACCATCAATTTTAATAAATATAATTAACTCTAAAAACCCTCTAAATATGATGATTGACACAGGTGCAGGTTTAAATTTAATAAAAGAAAATGTTTTAAATTCTTCTATGCTAATCGATAAGTCAAGAAAAATACAACTAACCGGAATAAATGCACATCCAGTAAATACCTTAGGACAAGTTAAATTCGAAGTTTTAGGTTATCTTACTACATTTCACATTATACCAAATGAAGTTCCTGTAGAAGAAGACGGAGTATTAGGATCTGAATTTTTTACAGACAATAATGTTAAAATCAATTATGCTGAAAGACATTTAGAAGTTAATAACAAATTTTATCCTTCTTCACCACGTGATATAATCGTACTACCACCAAGATCGATCTCAGATTTATTTTTGATAATAGAAAATAATGATATCAAGACAGGTTATGTTCCACTTTTAACAATTAAGCAAGGTGTTTATTTAGGAAATGCGTTAGTAACAAACAATCAAGGTAAAGCATATGTAAGAGTAGCAAATACAAGATCAGAACCAGTTGAAATTCAAATTCCAAAAGTCACTTTAGAAGAATATAGAGAATATCACGGTGAAACCAAAGTAGTAAAAAATATAACAGCACAAAAAATTTTAGATTGTTTTCAAAATAATGAAGAATTTCACTCAAAATCAGCTAAATTTTATAGAATTTCAGGAAAAGAAAGATCAGAACAAATTTTAGATTTATTACGTTTAAAACATTTAAGTCGTGAAGAATTATCACATGTAGAATCTCTAACTTTAAAGTATAGTAATATGTTTCATTTGCCTGGCGAATCCTTGTCTGCTACCAACGTTCTCCAACATAAAATTTCTACCAAAAATGAAGAACCAGTTTTTACGCGTCAATATCGATTTCCTCCGGCGCATAAGGAAGAACTTTTAAAACAAACTAGCGAATTATTAAAAAATGGTATAATTAAACCCTCTGAATCCCCATACAATACACCTGTGTGGATTGTTCCTAAAAAAAATGATTCTCAGGAAAATAAAAAATGGCGTATGGTCTTAGATTTCAGAAAACTAAATGAAAAAACCGTCACTGATTTCTTTCCTTTGCCAAATATCCACGAAGTTCTTGAAACTTTATCGAATGCTCGATATTTTTCCGTTTTCGATTTAGCTTCTGGTTTCCATCAAATAAAAATGCATCCAGATCATTCTTATAAAACTGATTTTTCAACCCCATATGGTCACTATGAATTTGACCGAATGCCATTTGGTCTTAAAAATGCTCCTAGTTGTTTTCAAAGACTTATGAATGCCGTTCTTTCTGGTTTGATAGGAACTGAGTTATTTGTTTATTTAGATGACATTGTTATTTTTGCAAATACTTTAGAAGAACATCAAATCAAATTCGATAGTTTAATGGAACGATTAAGCGCTGCAAACCTAAAATTACAACCAGACAAATGCGAATTTCTTCGACCGGAAGATTTAGGAAGATTTATTTAGGCCATATTATCGATAAAGATGGAGTACGTTCAGATCCAAAGAAAACAATTGCCGTTGAAAATTTTCCAGTACCTAAAACAGTAAAAAATATAAAACAATTCTTAGGTCTAGCAGGTTACTATCGTCGGTTTATAGAAAATTTTTCGAAAAAATCAATTCCTTTAACCCAACTACTAAAAAAGGATGTACCATTTAAATGGACAGAAAAACAGCAATTGACTTTCGATATATTAAAAAAGGAGCTCTGTAAAGAACCTTTATTACAAAGGCCAGATTTAGATGAACCATTTATTCTTACAACTGATGCTTCTGATTTTGCTATTGGTGGAATCTTATCACAAGATAAAATTGGAAAAGACAAGCCAGTAGCTTACGGATCCATATCTTTAAATGAACATGAAGTAAAATACGACACATATAATAAAGAAGTTCTAGCCATTGTCACTTTTCTTGAACATTTCAGGCATTATTTATATGGAAGAAAATTTACAATTGTCACAGATCACAAACCTTTACTTTGGTTTCAAAAATCTAGTGATCCCTGTTCTCAAGTCACTAGGTGGAAATTAAAATTATCCGAATAAGATTTTGATATAGTTTATAAAGCAGAAAAAACGAATGTAAATGCAGACGCATTATCGAGGAATCCAATAAACATTGCAAAAAGAATTACTCCAAAAACATTTTACGATAATGAAATAAAAGCAAAACAACTTGTTAACTTCTGGGCAGAAGATTCAGATGATGAAACGCCAGAACCATCAGTCTGGGAAGAAATTAATATTAATGATAACCATGAACAAGAATCAAATGCATCAGAACCAGAACTACAAGTAGGAGAAATAAATGTTGTTAACGAAGATGAATTATATATAACAAGTTCAGAAGAAGAAATGGATGAAAGAGAAGATGATCTAATTTGTAATTTAGAATTTGATTATGAACTTTTTGAAGAATTATACGATGAAAAAGGAAATAGTAATAACAACCATGATGAAGAAAATGAGGAAATTTATGCAAGTTCTGAGGAAGAAGAAGAAGACAAAGAAGACGATCAAACGTATGAAGAGTTTGATTATGACCTTTTTGAAGAATTATATACTGGAGAAGAAAATTTTAAAGTTGTAACTAGAGGAAAGCTGAAAAAATCAAATCAAGAAAAGGATAAAAGTCCAAATGAATCGGGTGAATCAATTAAAAATTCTAAGTCGGTGAATACTAAGTCGAGTGAATCAAGTAAAAATTCTAAGTCGGTGAATACTAAGTCGGGCGAATCAAGCGAAAATTCTAAGTCGTGTAATATTAAGTCAAGTAAATTAAGCGAAGTTCGAAATCCAGTAAATGAAAATTCTAAGTCGGTTAATGGTAAGTCAGGTGAATTAAATCAAAGTCGAAATCTAGTAAATAAAAATTCAGAATCGGGTACTAAATCAAGTGAATCAATGGAAAATCAAGTTCAAGAATCCACGAAATCTCGAAATCCAAGAAATCTAAAGACAGATACAACATGTCCAGTGTATGAAGAAGACGTAGAAGAAGAAGAAGAACAAGAACAAGAACAAGAAGTAGAAGAAGAAGAAGAAGAAATGATAATTAAAAAGAAAAGAGGTCGTCCAAGAAAAGAAATTGTTCAAGTTCCGTTTATTAATGAAGAAGAAATTAAAACATTAACTAAAAAGAAAAGAGGTCGTCCAAGAAAAGATAAGTCAATTGAACTAGTTGAATATGGAAACGAGAATGAAGTCGGATTTGAAGATAAAAACGAAAACGAAAACGAAGTTGTGAGTAAAGAAAAAACGATAATCAAAAAGAAAAAGGGGCGTCCGAGAAAAGAGAATAAAAATCCAGTCCCATTTATCAAGAAGAAAAAAGGCAGACCAAGAAAAGAAGCTAAAGACATAATAGAAGAAAGAAGTAAGAATGAAGATAGTGAAAATTCCGAAGAAGACTCTGATCCAGAGTTTGAACAAAATGAATTATATGATTCAGATTATGAAAATTTTCATAACAATTCCAGTAACAGTGATTCCGAAGATTATGATGAAGAAGTATTTGAAGATGAAGATATTGAAGAAATAAGCAAGGAAAACAGTTTAAATAATAATGTAGGTTCCAGTTTAGACGCAAGTTTTTTCGAAATACAAGATGATAATGATAACCTTCCTGAACCAACTCCTACCGATCCATCAGAACCTGACCCACCCCAAGAAAGCAACGAACATAACCCCACCCCATCTAAAAATATAGTAGAATGCAAAGACCAAATGCGTATGCGTAAAGACAACTACGCGCATTTTATTTCAACTCTAGGAGTCCCTATGGATAACGGTTCTCAAAGTCTTTTTAAACAAAACGAACTGCCACAATTTAAAAATCTTAGATTAAATGAAGCTAAACAATTTAAGAAAGGAAATTTTTATCACATAGCATTACCAATTATTAGTGAATCTGAAATAAGTTTGACCGAATTAAAAAAGAATGTTACGGAAACTGTGCAATCTCTTAAAATATTAGCTGAAAAATTAAATTTAAAATCAATTAGTATTGCAAAAACAGGTCAAGTCATGCACATGGAATGGTCAGAAATATTAGCAATTTTTATAGAAACATTTCGAGAAACTAATGTGAAAGTAATAGTTTGTAAAGGTTATACTCAATACGCGACTACTGAACAAAGAAAAATTTTAATTGAAGAAGTACATTCTTCAGCGCTAGGTGGTCATAAAGGTGTGACCAAAACTTATACTCGTATTAGACAAAAATACTTTTGGGAAAACATGAAACTAGATATTCAAAAGTATATTCAAACATGTCTTCAATGTCAATTGAAAAAGTTAGTTAGAGTAAAAACAAAAAACCCCATGGTTATTACAGACACCCCTGGCGTTGCATTCGATAAAATTTCTATGGACATTGTTGGTCCATTATCAAAAACTAAGTCAGGAAATGAATGCATTCTTACAATCCAAGATAATTTAACCAAATATTCTTTAGCCATACCATTATCTAATCAGCAAGCAAGTACAATTGCGGATGCGTTTGTTAGGAAATTTATTTGCATTTTCGGATCACCTAAAAGTGTTTTAACTGACCAAGGCACAAATTTCTTAAGTAACCTTATAAAACGGTTAGCTAAACTTTTTCGTATTCGACAATTTAAAACCACATCTTTTCACCCCCAATCCAATGGGTCTCTGGAAAGATCCCACCATGTTTTGGCCGAATATTTGAAGCAGTTTATAAATAAAAACAACCAATGGGACGATTTGCTTAAATTAGCCATGTTTTCTTATAATACGAGTGTTCATGAAAGTACCAAGTGTACACCTTACGAACTTGTATTTGGGCGTTTACCAAGATTTCCAAATCTGATTTCCAAACTACATAATGTACAAAATTTCGCTCGTAAAAAACTAATCGAAACAAAAGAAAAATCCAAAATATATCACGATCAAAAAATAAATCCTCAAGATTTTAAAATAGGTGATGGTGTCTTTCTACTCCAAGGTCCAAAACCCAAAAAGTTAGGCGATCAATATACGGGACCTCATGAAGTTTTAGAAATTTTGGGCAAAGGAAACGTTAAAATAAAAATAAATAAAACACCCAAAGTAGTTCATATAAATCGATTAAGAAAATCTTATATTAAGCATCCTATGCAAAGTAATAACCAATAGAATAATACTTAATGTTCGATGTTTAGCGTTCAATGTTTGATGTTCAATGTGTAGTGTTAGATTTAAAAAAAAAAATCATATTGTAAATACCCCCTCTCCTTTTTCAGGAGATGGATTCAAAGCTCCTTTTCGCGGTTTTATTCATCGGATTCCTTTTCTCTCATACGATGGTACATGCGATCGTGGGATATGACTGCGCTTCTAATAGATTGAACATAACTACCCTTTCTCTGCTTGAAGTAGGAGAATGTCCAACCCCAGACATCAAAGTAAGTTCAACTGAGACTTACATCCAACTAATTCAATTTAGTGGAATAACAACAACTAAGGTAATACAATGTCAAATTGAAATTAGACGTTCGATAAAATATTGTGGTATGCATTCACATAATTCAGAGGTATTTAATGGCGAAGCTGAATATTTACGTGAAATTTCATACGATACTTGCAAAAGCATCCATAGAACAGGTATATATGAGCACGAAAATGGCATCAAGATCTCAAATATAAAAATGAATAGTACTGTAAGTCATCCTGCAACATTTGGAGGCACTGTAAAAACAAATGGAAAATGTTCAGGGATCGACTATAAAGATTCCTTTGGTAGTTGGGAAAATGTTATAGTTATTGGTGTAATTAGAATAAAAATGTATGAACAAACAGCTATTGTAGATTTAGACGCAAATAGAATTAGACTAAGATCTGGAGTAACTTGCCCTTTATCTGCAACAAATTGTATTGACATAGAAAATGGCTATTCTTTTTGGGAACCCTTACCCAAGGACATTTGTAATTTCAAAAAATATCAAGTACTTTATGAAGGACATGCTAACAAAATTGATGACCTTAAATCTCATGAAACTCTTTTTTCTTTTGTGTCTCAAGAACTGACTTTTGTTTTAGCTCAGACTGGACAGTTTTCTATTTGCCAATACATATTTTATCGTACAGAACATTCTAAACTTTTTGTTTTTCAAACGACACGAGGACATACATTTTTGAGTAGAGAAGACCTTACAATTGAAAGTATGGACATTTTTACATACGTAAACTCTAAGTTTGTTTATGTCGAACGACACATTCGTACGGAAATGAATAAACTATACCAAGACGTACTTTACCAACGCTGTACTTTAGAAAGACAAGTTTTTAAAAATTCTTTGATTCTTGCGACTCAAGTTCCAGACGAATTTGCTTTACACCTCATGAAAGGCCCTGGCTATATGTCCATAGTAGCTGGAGAAGTAACACATATTGTAAAATGCGTACCTGTTGATCTTATCCATAGAAAAGTTAAAGAATGCTATTTGCAACTACCAGTCTCGAAGGGAAACGATTCATTATTTCTTAGCCCTAGAACACATATTTTAACAAACTTAGGAACCCAAATAGAATGCAATGCTTTCCTTCCCTCAATGTACAAAGTAGGAGATTTTTGGTATAAACTATCACCCTATCCTGTCGAATCAATACCACCAGAAATCATGAAACCTATGACAAAACCGACTTGGAGATATACAAATCCCGCTTCACTTGCAGTAAGCGGAATTTACTCTCAATCTGATTTAAATAAATTACGCGATCATATTATGTTTTCTGCAGAGAAACCAATGATGATAAACTCATTGGTTCGGGGTATGATGGGCCAATCAGTATCCTATAGTGGAATGTCTTTATCAAATATAATTGATCAGAAAACTCTAGATAAAATTGTAGCTTAGACTTGGACAAAATTTTGGACTATGTTTACAGGCTTTGGAACTGCCAGTGCTGGCATAATTGGTATAATTATTTTTATTAGAGGTATCAAATTAATCGCTGATACCTTTATACATGGCTATGCGCTTCATAGAATGTTTGGCTGGTCTGTGTATTTATTAGGCGCTTTATGGGATTCTGTGACTAATTTGCTGTTACATATTGGCAGAAAACCACCTGCAGAATCCAGTGCGAGTAGAGTAGAAACCCAGCTTCCAGATTGCATGTTACCCCCTCCACCTTGGACGCCAGACTCATCAGAACACAAAACACCAAATAATCTCACAGGTAATTGGAATAATCATCAAACACAGCCAATATATCCAAACCCACACTTCGATAATAATTACATTACGCATGTTTAATAAAATAATATAAAATGTATCGAACATGCTAACTCTTTCTATTACAAGAATTCTTAAAGAAATGCTCTTTACCACCCTTTAACCTCAAAAACAAAAAGTTCTCCAAACCAGGCAAGCCAGTTTTTTCCTGCACGCTTAAACATTCAAATGACACAATTATCGCAACGGGAAAAAATTTGAAAGATCTTAAACAAGTAACATCGAAAGCTCTTTATAATATCTTAACAGAATTTTTCAACATTAAACAACTAAATCAAACAACTACAAATGAAATTTGCAATCTAAATCAACTTTGTTATAAACATCAACTACCTTATCCTACCTATACCTTTCTTCATATTGCCAATGGACAAAATTCATTTTTTATTATCATAGTTAAAATTTTAGAAACAAAGAAAACAATAGTTGCACAAAATCCTTTCAATGGAAAAATCAAAGCAGCTTCATTAATGAATTTAACGATTAAACAAATTTTAGCTTCATACGTCAATAATCCTTTTCAAAATTTACCCAACCTGATTGATGCGCAATTCGCCCCTCAACCATCTTCCTCAAATACCCCATACAACAACCCCTTTTTATTACCCCCACCAACAATTTCATTTCCAAACCTTTAAACACTACAATTTCCTCATTTCTCAATTTCCTTACAAAATCAAGTTTTTATTCCTCATTACACCATAACAACAGGTCCACCTTCAAATTTCCTAAATAAGACAAAAAATAAAAACAGAGTAAAACGAATAACTTCTTGTAAAAGAACATTCTAATTGAAAAATTGAAACAAACTGAGAATTTTTCTCTCTCTTATTCTCAAAATTATTAAAGTTGCATATAAACATGGAACTAATACGTTCTTTTTCTTGTTTCAGGTAACCGAGAAGCAACATGTTATTTATATACCTTTTCCTTTCTTCCTTTTCTTATCCTTTCATTAACACCTAAGAGACTTCGGAAACTAACTTACCCCTTTCTAAATTTCCTGCCCTCTATTTCGAAAATTTCGGAACAGCGAGGTTAATCTCCGATAAATGGGACATAGTTACTTATCTGAATATAAATGAAATTATTGATATACAAAAGCAAATTGATAATGTATTAGACGACCCCCCCTGTAGAAATAAAATAACACCCTGTTTCGAACTAGAAATTTCTATTTACAAAAGTAAAATAGAAAAGCTAATCGCATCTATCAAAACTATTCAAAGAGAAATAAACAGAACGATTGAACACATGTTAAACCAACAAAATGAAGAAAATTACAATATGCGTAGAATCCTATTTGATATTACAGAAAATGGTTTTTTCGATGCTCGCTGGAATCAATTCTCATTGCATGTCTTTCCATCCAATTTCTACAACATTTTAAATAAATTTCAAGTTCTAAAAATAACTTTAAATCATCAAGAAATCTCACAAAATCTTCCATCCCTTCTTCGATTTATGGACCAATATATTTCAACCCTAAAGAAAGTACATAACTCACTAGTTAATTCAATAAATAATATTTGGAATCCATCCTTGCTATCAGAAGATTTTTCGCCCATCTTTAAACAGATTCTTTCCATCAAAACAGATTCATATCTACCGGGTAACCTTACATTGTCAGATCTCATAAGTTTAACCAAAATTAACGTAATGCAAATTAGGGATTTCACAATTTTTCTCTTAACCATTCAACTACCCTCTAGAATGAAATATAACATATATAAAATACATCCCATTAAAGGACCATCAAAATTAAGAAAAGACTTCGAAGTTTTAGCAAGCATAAATAATCCTTCTCATTTTATAGCTCTAGCCGATAATAACGAAACGTATTTCTTCCTTAACAATCAATATTTTCAAACCTGTTTAACGTTGGATGAAGATTATATATGCAAAGAAACAATAACAGTAAAAAATACAGTTTCCGAACCAACTTGCGAAAGCTCACTTTTAAACCTAGGAATACCTCAAAAATGCGAATTTTCGATCTATTTTCTAGTTAAATACAAATGGATCCCTTTGCGAAAAAATAACACTTGGCTATACACCTCTTTACCTACCCAAAATATTAAAATTTCTTGCCAACCAAATTCCTCTAAAATAATTAACATCAAAGGTAACGGAATTTTACAAGTTAATCCTATGTGCAAATTAGTCCAACCACAACTTCAAAACAATGGTATCAATAATGCTGTCTTGAAACATCCTTCGGTTTATACTCCCATTTTGAACTCAGTTAGTCCATATTTAACCAGTTTATTAGAAAAAAACTCATCCAATTCACAATTTATATTAAATAATTGTTTTGATCGAATAAAAAGAAGTGGAAAAATTACCTTAAACGAATTAGAATTCTTTGCACAAACCTTAGAAAAAAGTAACCTAGACATAAAAAAAAATTCCCTAGACCACTCTTTCTTTTCTATTACTTTTATTGGTATCATAATTATCATCCTAATACTAATAGTATTTGTATTTAAATTAGACAGAGACTTACAAAAGAAATCATTTCGCCCAGATGAAATTTCTTATTGGGCTAACCTTTTCGAAACAAACACCCTAAACAGAAATTTAAATCAAATATATGCGCAACAACCTAATCTCAATCCTATAGTTAATCCTTGGAGACCAATGAGTACTATAATAGAGGAAATACCAAATTCTAGTTCAATAATAAACAGTAGCCAAACTGCTCTTTGAATATACTATATAGTAATATGTCCAACCTGTCTTACAGTAACGCATAAATACAAACGGAGCCACAAGAGCAGAAATTATAATACAGACTATACATGTCATCTGTAATGCACAAGAAAACCGGGAAACCCCAAGAAAAAATTTAAATGTCATCTAAATGAATTTTAAATATCACGTGAAAATTAAAAAAACGCAATTAGAACCGCGAGCAACATCGCCTTTATCAATTTAACGCACGGCCTCATATCAAGGCATAGAGATAGCCCAGCGACAACGCGGCAAGCGGAGACGCATGCATCCCTACCATCAGACTCCGGTATAAGACGCGCCTACCTTTTCCTTTTACTTTTCCCTCTCCCTTCAGACTTCCACTCTCGTACACCTTGGGTCTGACATGTACCTGCCTGTACTACTGTAGCCAAACGATGGGACCCGGACAGACTATATAGTCCAGTCACTGGGGCGTCAAAAAGACCAAATAAAAACATTAATTAGAATATAGCCAATTCTTTTTTTATTCGAAAGAGCATTGTTCACAGAGTTTAAATCTTAGTTTTCGACCTCGGGGGGTGGTAACTTTACCCGCCATTTTGAAAAAAGGGG
The DNA here is from genome assembly GCA_037103525.1 of Ganaspis brasiliensis. NCBI lineage: Eukaryota > Metazoa > Arthropoda > Insecta > Hymenoptera > Figitidae > Ganaspis > Ganaspis brasiliensis. Next base: position 578,114 of record JAZKLR010000401.1, read on the forward strand.
TGAAATTTGGTTTTGCAAATATCTCGCAAACTATCACTGTTACGCAAAAAATTGTGAAAAGCAGTTTTATAGAGCACAACATTCTCTACTACATTTGTAGGAAACTTTTTTTACACAAAATTAATATTTTCCATTTTATATTGCAAAATGTGTCAAACTGGGGGGATGCAAAACCGTAATTTTTTATTTTCCGCGAATATAATGCGAATTTTGTAAAAAATATTCCAATGAAAGAGATTGCGTTTTAAAAAATAAATAAGTTTCATTAAAACTATTTTTTCATACAATGATTAGGTAAGTCCGTGGAACGTTGCAAAGTACGCAGCTACCGGGTGTTCGATAGGTAAACTTACCTTGCAATATTTAATTATTTTACTTTTAAGACAACGCATTAATAGAACATGGCCAATTTTCTTTTAATTCAAAAGGATATTGTTTACAAAGTTTAAATCTGAGTTTTCGACCTCGGGGAGTGGTAACTTTACCCGCCATTTTGAAAACAGGGGTGAAATTTTGTTTTGCAAATATCTCGCAAACTATCACTGTTACGCAAAAAATTGTGAACAGCAGTTTTATAGAGCACAACATTCTCTACAACATTTGTAGAAAACTTTTTTACACAAAATTAGTATTTTTCATTTTATATTGGAAAATGTGTCAACATAGGGGGGATGCAAAATCACAAAATCCCCTGTTTTTAAAATAGCGGGTGAAGTTACAACTTCCCAAGGTCGAAAACTCAGATTTAAACTCTATAAAGAATACCCTTTCAAATAAAAAAAATTTAATTATGTTCTATTAATGCGTTGACCTGCAAGTAAAATAATTAAATAGTTTACGCTATCGAACACCCGGTAGTTGCATAATTTGCAACTTTGTACAGTCTTACCTAATACTATATTGAAAAAATGGTTTAGATGAAAGTTATTTATTTTTCAAACATCATTTTCTTCATTGAAACACTTTTTACAAAGTTTACATTGGATTCTTGGAAAATGCAAAATTATTATTTTGCATCCCCCACTTTGATACACTTTACAATATAACATGAAAAGTATTAATTTTGTGTGAAAATGTTCCTTACAAATGTTGTACAAAATGTTATGCTCTACAAAAATTCTTTCAATAGTTTTTTGCGTAACAGTGATAGTTTGCGAGATATTTGCAAAACAAAATTTCACCCCTTTATTCAAAATGTCGGGTAAGCTTACCACCCCGCGAAGTCGAAAACTTAGATTTAAACTTTGTAAACAGTACCCTTTAGAATAAAAAAAAAATTGTCCATGTTCTATTAATGCGTTGTCCTAAAAGTAAAATAATTAAATATTGCAAGGTAAGTTTACCTATCGAACACCCGGTAGCTGCGTACTTTGCAACGTTCCACAGACTTACCTAATTATTGTCTGGAAAAATGGTTTAGATGAAACTTATTTATTTTTAAAAACGCAATCTCTTTCATTAAAACATTTTTTAGAAAATTTGCATTAGATTCGAGAAAAATGAAAATATATGATTTTTCATCCCCCCACTTTGACACATTTTCCAATATAAAATGAAAAATACTAATTTTGTGTGAAAAAGTTTTCTACAAATGTTGTAGAGAATGTTGTGCTCTATAAAACTGCTTTTCACAATTTTTTGCGTAACAGTGATAGTTTGCGAAATATTTGCAAAACAAAATTTCACCCCTGTTTTCAAAATGTCGGGTAAAGTTACCACCCCCCGAGGTCGAAAACTCAGATTTAAACTTTGTAAACAATATCCTTTTGATTTAAAAGAAAATTGGCCATGTTCTATTGATGCGTTGTCTTAAAAGTAAAATAATTAAATATTGCAAGTTAAGTTTACCTATCGAACACCCGGTAGCTTCGTACTTTGCAACGTTCCACGGACTTACCTAATCATTGTATGAAAAAATAGTTTTGATGAAACTGATTTATTTTTTAAAACGCAATCTCTTTCATTGGAATATTTTTTACAACATTCGCATTGTATTCGCGGAAAATAAAAAATTACGGTTTTGCATCCCCCCAGTTTGACACATTTTGCAATATAAAATGGAAAATATTAATTTTGTGTAAAAAAGTTTCCTACAAATGTAGTAGAGAATGTTGTGGTCTATAAAACTGTTTTTCACAATTTTTTGCGTAACAGTGATAGTTTGCGAGATATTTGCAAAACCAAATTTTACCCCTTTTTTCAAAATGGCGGGTAAAGTTACCACCCCCCGAGGTCGAAAACTCAGATTTAAACTTTGAGAACAATATCCTTTTGAATAAAAAAAAAATTGGCCATGTTCTAATTAATGTTGGTTGAAATGTTTAATTTGACTGGACTAATAGAGCTATACTCTTTACTTTCGTCGGAAATAATTATGCAAAAAAAAATATATATATATACAAATTTACAAAATTAAAATAAAAATCAAAAAACGTATCTAGAACCGCGAGGAATTAACCGTTTAGGAATTGACGCATGGACCCACACGGAGGCACAAAGAGAGCCTAGCTGTACGCGGTGCGCTGCATCACATGCATCCCCACTACAAATCGCCGATACGGGACTCGCCTTTCACTTCTACATTTTCTCTCTCTCTCTCTCTCTCTCTCTCTCTCTCTCTCTCTCTCTCTCTCTTTCTCTCTCTTTCTCTTTCTAACCCTTTAATTTAATCATATTCATCCATATTCTCTCTATCCCTTTCTAACCCTTTTATTCAATCACTTTCACCCATATTCTCTCTCTTTCACTTTTTAACCCTTTCATTCAATAACTTTCATCCATATTCTCTCTCTCTCTCTTTCTTTCTAACCCTTTCATGCAATCACTTTCTCTTTCTAACCCTTTAATTTAATCATATTCATCCATATTCTCTCTTTCTCTTTCTAACCCTTTTATTCAATCACTTTCACCCATACTCTCTCTCTTTCTCTTTTTAACCCTTTCATTCAATCAATTTCATCCATATTCTCTCTCTTTCTAACTCTTTTTTTTTCTCAATCACTTTCATCCATATTTCTTTCTCCTTCTAACCCTTTCATTCAATCACTTTCATCCATATTTTCTCTCTCTCTCTCTCTCTTTTTTTCTCCTCTTGTATCTCTCTTTATTTTCTTTTTTTACGTACTAAATTAATAAAACCAAATTATATAACAACTTTTTTTTTATTAAAATAACCACATCATTAGCACCTTTTTACATATTATAATAAAATTCCTATTCTTAAAATTACACTACATTCTTCTCATATACTTTACAAATACATATTTTCTACGCTAATTACATTGTTCTTAATCTATTACCCTATTATTTTAGCAAACCATCCAGTAAGTCCATTAAATCAGGGTCCCTGGAAAAATGATAGAAAAATATTTATTTTTATTCTTCTTACATGATTAATAAAGCTAATAAAATTAAATTATTACCTCGAATAATTTTCCGCCCTCAAGTATATAGTGCCTTCCGAACATAAAAGTCCTTGTCACCCCCTTTTTGAAGGCCGCAATTAACAAGGTCAGGAGTTTTCTCTGGAATCTCTCCTGCATACCCGACCAGCTCCTAGGCAGAAACAATGTCCCGATCTCAGTGTCCACTTTAGGACAATCAAAAACGATGTTGAAACCAGCTCTGTTTTCAACCATCGCACCACTAACCTATAACAAATATAACATACATTTAATTATACATATTAGGTTTATTATTTTCTTATCATATTTAATTTCGTTTCCATTGTTACTATTATTATTACAATCAACATTTTTTCTTTATTAACACCAAAATAATATTACAAACTACTCATTATTTTTTATATTGTAAATTTACTCACCGCCACTAATTTCTTGTTCTGGATTTGGCAGTAACTACCACCAACAAAAAAAACAGCCATCAATCCCTTGAAGCATTATCTGATCCTTCAATACTTGAAACAATGAAAGTTTTTGTGTTTTCGGAAACTTGAACCACCAAGGTGGTAAAGAAATTTCATTCTTTAATACAAAAGTGATGAGGTTTATTGGATCACATTCTCGTGGCACCCAAGGGTTCGCTTCCCACGGCCCTTCAACCACCTCTTTCTTAGCCTCTGAACTTGATTTTTCACATTCCGAATCACCCAATAAATTTAAATCGAAATCCAATATCACTTTCGACATATCGCCACACCCGGGAAACAAATCATCAATACTCATTTCAGTTAATGAATCATCTAACGACATTTTTGTTTTTATAACAATTTTTTCCGTCACTGAACAAATTTTTTCTCTCGATGTTATATAAACCCCGGATAGTTTCAAACTGAAAATCTTTCCTAAGGGTCATTTCATTGAAACCTAAGAAACTCCCAAATCTTACCGTTAAAAAATGGCAAACTCCCTCTCTTACTAAAAAAAAAAAAAAAAATAATAAGGAACGGAAAAAACTAGAATTTTGTCTACAAGTTGACTCTTGAATTTTTTCTCGTACCGACTAACGCAATAGCAGGGGTCAATCAGTTGTCAAAAAAAAAAACCGGACGTTCGATCCTTTCACTCTTTTCTTACCCTTTTGCATGAATGGGGCACACTTCTCATTCTACTTTCCAGCTTCTTTCTTTTTTTATTACGTAGCCTACAACTCTAGTAAAGATCTCAATGAAGCCCCTTTTCCTTTTAACAAACTAACAACCTCGATGACCGTTTAAAATCTGCAGTTGCTCAAACCATCTTTTTTCTTCTCTCTTTTCAGTAAAAATAAAAAGAATTTCAGGAAAAATGCAGAGAGACATCTGCCCTGTTTCAGAATTAAATAACATGAGTATCGAGTACTCATTCACAAAAACAGAATACACATTACCAAACCCTAGTTCCACACCTTCAAACGCAATGTGACGGGACGCGCTGACCGAGTAACTGTCTATACAGGGCTTCAAAACCCTATATGCAGAAACAGTATTGAGTAGATTTCAACATTTATTTTTTAGACAAATTCTAATAATATTTGCACACATTATATAGGATGTTTTAACAAAATGACAACACACTTGAAGATTGTTTGTAACAATCTTTATTATTGTTATATACAATTAATATTTACAATTATCAATATTATAATTTGAATTTTATTACACTTTTTAAATATAATATCCTCTTTGTTTAATTGAAACTAATAATAAAGTATTCAAAATGAAAATGAGAAGAAAAATATAAATTCATAAATATAATATTTTAAAATGAAACAACTTGAGTCATGCGACGGCGGCAAAATATCAAAGCGGCACAAAATCAAAGCTTCAAAAGTAAAACTCTAGCGGCAAATATTGTAAATATGTATTGAGTTTTAACTATATAAATTACATGAATGTATTGAAGAACGGAAAATGATCAAAGAATTAAAGTGAAATAAAATGCTAAATATAGTATCAAAAATAGGTCTAGGCGCCAGTTAGACTTTATACAAAATCCGAACGCTAGATCTTATCAAGAAAAATGTCACTCGTCGCTTACGAAATAGAAGTCAGATTTTAATAAAAGTAGCTTAATTATAATTGGTTAAAAATGGCGTGATCTAAAATGTAATAGGTTAAGATTTTAGAGTAAGGGCAAAATTATAGAGTAGGGTAAAGACTATAAAAACCCATAATATGCATGGGAGAGCAGAATTTTTCTCATTTTTAAAAGCGATTTCATAGTAATATTTACGAGCGCAACTAAATTTCGTTAAGAATTTTTTAAAACGGAATTAATAGTGATTTTAAGTTCACACCGGAATCAAATTGTTCGGTAGTGAAAACCAAAATAACAATTTAATAATATTAAACCGTTTAATTTTGGTCGTGCGAAATAACAATTTTATCAATAAATGATATTAAATGTGAATTAATGAAACAATCATAAAAGTGTTATCACAAAATATCTAAAAGTGTAAAATAATATTAGCGAACAAAAAGTGTATTGATTAATTGATAACAACATTTAGTCAATAAAAGTTGGTTTTTGACATTATTTTCCAACTATAAAAAAATCCTTGTGTTTTATTATAATTTTCCTTAATTTAATTCTATTAATTAACTTATTATATTTAATAGTTATTAAATTCAGTGAATTTCTAAATTCAAATTAATGTTACATTCCTACAATTCATCTTTCCATAAGTAATTTATGAAAATTTCATAAATTACCATCTTCAAGAAATTTCTTCAAGAACTTTCAAATGAAAAAGAACCAGGGACGTAACATAAATTGGTGACAGCGGTGACTTCAAAATTAAAAAAAAAAAAATATAAAAGAGACATTTTCTTTCGAAAAATATTTAATTTTGAAGACGATTTACATCAAGTCCATCAATCAATAAAACATGACAAAAAGGAATAAAAACATATAAAAAAAAAAAACATTCCAAGTAGATACATTCCCACATATGGATAATTCAGAATTCACCAAAGTACTTCTATTAAAACTACCAACGGCTTCTGTGGCAGCTACTACAGGATACTAAATTAGGACATCCCCTCTCAAACTATGACGACAACTTTCAACAGCTGCTGAACATCTGGAACAAAGAAAACAGATAATATACTCAACTGTAAGAAGAAAATTCAGTGATAGTGCAGTGTTGTTCAATTACACACATACATACTAATATATATATATTTATATATACATGTATGCGTTAATCATGGCCTTTTTAGTGAAAAACATACAATTAAGGATTATTTTACAAGTTGAGTAAGTTAACAAAAAAAAAAATAAAAACAATTTAAATTTTAACAAAATATAACAAGACTATATATTTTGTCGTTTCACTTTTAACATTAATTTATATATAATTATCCTATTTGTGTTGAATTCTACTTCTTTTCATAAACATTTTTGCAAATTACAATATTACTTTTACAATTATATTGCATGCTTCGATTGCTTCAGTCTCTATCGTAATTTAGTAATTCAGCGACAAATACAATTTATTACATTCAATTGCATCAAATCTTACATTTATAATCTGACGATTAACTTTATTATTACTAATTAAAATATCTTTTGCCATATAAATAATACAATATATATATATGCAAAATGTCGAGACAACTAAGAGCAACTCGCTCAAATGCACATACGACTAGTCTAAATTTAAGAAGTAGAAGAAATAACGATAGTTTAACAACGCAAGCCCCTACGACGGCAAACACTAGCAATAACGTACAAATAGCGCAACGTCAGAATAACGTCAGAGATAGCCTATCAGAAACATCTGAATCTTCTGACAGTTATACAAATATTATACCGAGACATACAATTAGCAATGTAATAGCGCCTTCACAGTGCTCAGGATATATTTCTTCTTTCATAGGAACGGCAGAAGCCGGACATATTCCTAAAATTGTTGAGAATATTTTACCGATTTTTGACGGGAAAAATATACCAGTTAAATTATTTATCGAGCACTGTAGAGCCGCTATAACAATGATTAAACCAGTAGATTTACCATGCTTTACATTATTGGTTAGAACAAAAATTATTGGTAATGCGAGAGAAATCATACAGGATAGAATCAGTTTGACACTAGACGAAATTTTGATTACTTTAGAACAACATTTCACTTCTCACGAAGATATTACACAGTTAATACATTCATTAAGTACAATTACAAGGAGTTTAGATGAAACTGTACCAGAATACGGTGCAAGAACAAGACAAATACTCAATAAACTAAATAATAAAATTTTAGAAGAAAATAATTACGATATAGGAATTCAACAATGCAACACATACGCAATTGCAGCAAAAAATAATTTTATTAGAGGTTTAGATGAAAGAACATTCACACAACTAGGTAATCAAACTGGTTCTACCCTGGATAAAGCTATAATGTTAGCAACTAAAGCAGATAATACGATACAGGCATGGAAAAATCGACATAAATCCAACAATGTAATTGAACAAAAGAATACCAATATTTTTGAAATTCCGCAAAAACGCGTGGCTCATGTTAGATCAGATGAAACAATTGATTTCAAGAAAATCAAAAAGGATGTTCAGTGTTATGTCTGCAAAAAATTCGGTCATTACAGAAACGAATGTCGCACTCTAAAAAATACAAACACAGAAAAAAGCGGAAATAAAGATAAAATTTTTTGTACGTACTGTGAAAAATATAATCATGAAATTTCGGTATGTAGAATGAAAAAAAAACATGATTTAGAAAAAAATAGAAGTAAACAAAGTTATGATAGGAGAAATAACATTAATAATGAAACAGATCAAAAAAACTTAATTCGAAGTCGTCAGACGGGGAATCAAACGGCTTCGACAGAAAATTCCCCAATTACGAAAAGCGAATCGTCCTCCCAATTGCAAGTAATTCACAATCAGGAGACCCCCCAGTAATTCAGTTAGATAACACCTTATTTATAAAAGATAATACTAATTTCATGATAGATACGGGTTCAACTGTTAACATTATTAAGGTTACTTCTCTTTCAAAAACAATAGTAATAAATCACAAAAAGATTTTACATTTAGTTGGAATATCTAAAGGAATGGTTAAAACAATCGGAGAAACAATTATCACTATTGATGAAATAGAAACACCTTTTCAAGTGGTCACACACGACTTTCCGATAAAACAGCACGGAATATTAGGAATGTCATTCTTAAGAACACACAAAGAAAACAATCAATCTTTTGGATGATTGTATTCATTTTAAAAATACACAAATACCATTCTTAAAAAACACCACCTTACATTTACCTTCAAGATGTAAAATCCTAGTACAATTGCCAATTTAACACTCAGATTTGAAAGAGGGATATATTCCAAAATTAGATTTAGGACCCAATATTTACGCAGGGGAAAATTTGGTCACTAATAATAAAGACTCAGTTAACATATTTTTTATAAATTCCTCTAACAAAGATATCGAAATTTCTATTTACCCCATCACCTTACAAGAATTTAAAGCTGCACCTATTTTTCCAAGAACACTTAAAGACACGGGAGTTAAACAAAACGAATTTAAATTTCATGCATCAAGATTTACGAAATTAATAAATGAACTTCAACTAGATCATTTAAATGATGAAGAAAAAAATAGCCTTTTGAAAATCTTTCAAAAATACCCTGATCAATTCTTTTTACCTGGAGATAAACTTATGCAATCAAACACTCTAAAACACAAAATTATTACTACAGACGAAATTCCAGTGAAAACAAAACAATACCGATACCCCCACATACACAAAAACGAAATAATTAAACAAGTAAAAAATTTGCAAAAAATGGATATAATACAGCCATCCACTTCAGCTTATAACTCCCCTCTCTGGATCGTGCCCAAAAAGACAGATTCAAAAGGAAATCCAAGATGGCGGATGGTAATAGACTATCGAAAACTTAACGAAAAAACTGTGGGTGACAGTTACCCAATCCCAAATATTGTTGATATATTGGACCAATTGGGACGTTCCACAGTCTTTTCCGTTTTAGATCTGGCAAATGGATTCCATCAAATACCTATGGATCCAGATTCTGTCGAAAAAACTGCATTCACAACTCCATTCGGACTCTTTGAATACAAAAGAATGCCATTTGGTCTTAAAAACTCGCCGAATACATTTCAAAGAGTCATGGATCAAGTTTTGAGCGGTTTACAGGGAATTGAGTTATTCGTATACATGGATGACATTGTAATATACGCCTCTTCCCTAGAAGAGCACACTCAAAAATTAAACAAATTATTGGGTAGACTACAAACTGCAGGTCTTACCCTACAACCAGATAAGTGTCAGTTTTTGAGAAAAGAAATAACATATTTAGGTCATGTTATTTCAAGCAACGGAGTTAGGCCAGATCAACAAAAAACAATAGCTGTTTCAAGCTTTCCGATTCCAAAAAAAAAAAAAAATGTAAAACAGTTTTTGGGATTGGTCGGCTATTATCGCAAATTTATTCCACAATTTGCAAAAACGGCGAAACCATTGACAGAATTACTAAAAGATTCTGTAACATTTAAATGGCAACAAGAACACATGTCTGCTTTCCAACATCTTAGAGACAGAATTTGTTCGCAACCAATTTTGCAATTTCCAGATTTCAAAAAGCCATTTGTGTTGACGACTGACGCTTCTCATTACGCCATTGGAGGAGTACTCAGTCAGGGCCAAATCGGTAAAGATTTACCGATTGCTTTCATATCCAGAGTGCTCCAACAAGCTGAAATAAATTATTCCACCATTGAGAAAGAATTATTAGCAATTGTATATTGTGTAAAAACATTTAGACCATATTTATACGGCACAAAATTTTTTTTAGTAACGGATCATCGTCCATTAATATGGTTACATAATATAAAAGATCCAGCATCAAGACTAGCTAGATGGAAAATAAAATTAAGTGAATACGATTACGAAATTTTATGCAAACCAGGAAAAATTAACTGTAATGCTGATGCGCTATCTCGTAATCCACATTCATTAGAACCTGGAACTGACAGTTCCTCCACTGAAATGATGGATTCCGCAGGTGGAGACGGTGATACCGACGTTTGTCATAATGAAGTATTATTAACAAATCCACCCCCTTCAATTTCCATTCAAGAAGGGAACACAATATCTGAATTTAAGGAAACTATGACTCCGGTAGAACCCTCCATCGATGGCGAATACATCATTTATAATATTTTTCAGAGGAATGAAACCATCAAGACTCAGATCAACTCGATGTCCGCCATTAAGTGTGATAACCACGTAGAAATGTCTACATCAGTTGATGACGCCAGTTGGGCGCAGATAACAGGAGGTCAGAAAATAGACCCGAGTCAGATTTGTCAGTTAGACATTAATGATGGGGGTGCTGAAGCTGAATCCTCTGATCAAGGCAGCGGAGGCATCACTTCTTCTGAAAAATTAAACGACAATGAAATTACTGACATACGAGATGAAAACTTAATAATAAAAGAAAATGCTACATTAATTCATAGCAAAGATAAGGTTACAATGGGAAAAGGGCATATAATACATTTTGTTTCAGCAGATGGTAAAACAGAATCAAACGTCACCTCAGAATTAATTGAAAAAGGTTTATTTGATAGTAATTTATTACAAAAACAAAATCCGAAAGTGGGACAAGTTATTGTATTTGGGTTAAATAATCGATACATTTTTCACTTAATTGTAAAAGATAAATTTGAAGAATCAACCTTCCTCAATAATTTAGCAAAATCAATTATCGCTTTAAAACATTCATTATTAACACTCAATATTGATTTTCTTAAAGTATCAAGCAAAGATAATGACTTAAAAGGGATCACCTGGATCAATGTAGAAAAACTATTTGTAGAACACTTTAAAAAAACTAATATCAAGGTTATGATATGTTCAGGGGAGATAAAATTTTCCATAGAAACAGAAAGATTTAAAATTATACGCAAATTTCATGAATCCACAGTAGGTGGGCATAAAGGGATTAGTAAAACGTATTGGAGAATTAGATCTATTTATTTCTGGTCTGGAATGAAACCAGATATACAAAAATTTATAAAAAATTGCAAAAACTGTCAAAGATTTAAGATAACCAGATTACGTACCAAACAACCCATGAGAATTACCGACACCCCAAAAGAACCATTCGACAAAATCCAAATTGATATCGTAGGTCCTTTACCAATTACTTCCAACGGGAATAGATATATTTTAACTATTCAATGTATTTTCTCCAAATTTTGCGACGCGTATGCTCTTAAACAAATAGATTCTGTTACTATTGCACACACATTAGCGGAACAATTCATATGTAGATATGGATGTCCAAAAGTTATACATTCCGATCAAGGAACAAATTTCACTAGTCAAGTTATTAAAACATTTTGTAAAATTTTTAACATTGAAAAAATAGAGTCAACAACTTACCATCCACAATCCTTGGGATCACTCGAACGCAGTCATCAAACATTAGTCGAATATTTACGACAATTTGGTGATTCCCAAACTTGGGATGAATGGATTAGATATGCAATATTTTCGTATAATGCACAAATCCATGAATCGACAGGCTTTGCTCCATATACTCTAGTATTTGGGAAGGAGGTCCAAATCCCATCAAGTTTAAACGACAATAAACTGGATAAAACTTATGTAGAATATCTCCATGATTTATTCCACAAATTGGACAATACGCAAAATCTTGCCCACGAACGAATCCAGAAAGCTAAAATAAAATCAAAAAAGTATTATGACAGAAATATTCATCCAACAAATTTTAAAGTTAACGATATGGTTAACCTCAAAATAAATGTAAGAAACAACAAAAAATTCGATGCATTTTTTGAAGGACCTTACAAAATTTTGGAATTAATAGGTGAATCAAACGCGAAAATAAAAAATTTAAGCAATAATGAAGAAAAATTAGTACATAAAGACAAACTACAGCTTACTGCATCATAGGCAACATTGCTCAAAATATTAAGTGTAAAAATAAATAAATATATGCAATTATTTTAATTCTATGCAGGTAAATATTAGTTAAATTCTAACTCTCTATTAATAAAGACACTTAACATACAATCAAGTTAAAGTATTTTCATTAACCGAGCGACTCGAATTACTTTATCTATCCTTATTATTGTAAATATTATAAACATATTCAATAATATATTTTTAATTCATTTTTATTATCAAAATTCAAACCCAATATATATATATATCCATATAAAGATAAAATATTTAATTTTATTAATTAAATCAAATTTGTTCAATATAAAAACATTATTAATAATCGGAATGATAAAAATTTCCTCTTACCTCATTTACCTTTTTGTCTTTTGGAAAACACTTAATGCACATATATTTAATAATAATTGATAATTTCTATATAATGATTTAAATAGTTAATAAATTTTTTTTTTTCATTTTTTCAACAATAAACTTTTAATAAATATATAATTCAAATTAAAACATAAACACCTTTCATTTATTTAAATTTTTTTTTATAACGAATATTACTCAATAATTTACAAAAGTTAATGATCATTAATAAAATTTATTCAAAATCTCTTATTTATTACTTATTTCCCATTATATGATTAATAATAAAAAAAATTATAATAATAAAATAAACTTAGAAGATAATTAAAATTTGAATATTTCTAAAATACGCGCTAAAATAAAATTTCATAAAATATTTATTAAAACTAAAATAAATAATAATAATATAACTTTTAATTCAAATTTAAAATAAAATAATAAAATTCTTTTAGCAAATATAACATTATACAATAAAATACAAAAAAAAAATTTAATTCTTGGACAAATTTTAAGTAAAACAAAGGGAACAGATTTTGGGACTATTATACCACCCCTGGCCCTTTCATTCTTTCACAAAATCAGTAAGCGACACATTCGTTAACAAAATAAAACAAAAAAGGAACAAAGAAAACTTAATAAAACTTTCTTTTTCTTAATAAAGTTCCATATAATAATTACGACAATGGATATCCAGAATCAATATTTGTTTAATGAAGCGAATATAGGAATAAACTTCAGAAATGTGAGTAAAGTGAAATGCAATCTTCTTTTGTTCCCATTACCTCTATGATTTTTTTGATAAATATATATATATACATGTGTATTAAATAAATTATGTGGTATGTTCGTAAACTTTAACCATAACCTACAAATAAAATTATCACAAACAAAATGAAATTTAATATTCCATAACAATTAACATGCCGCGAATGATTTACGATTATAGATATGTATATATATATATATTCAAACTTTTACAGTAACTTCACACAAAACAATAAATAAAATACTTTAAATTTATACAAATTATGTTTAAACTTAATCTACCAATCTTATTCGAACAATTTTAGAATAAAAAGAAAGATAAAATATATAAAAAATTTTAACAAATAAAAAAAAATAAATAAATTTAATATAATAATAATAAATTGTATAATATTATCAATTAATATAAAATTCTATAATAAATTATTAAATTTTAAATTAGTATTACCTTATTGTTTAAGGATAAATGGCAAATGCTGTTAAGCGAAAACTCCAAAATACTACATGCTCATGGAGAAATTTGGATTGGGACCCACCCTTACAACGGAAACTCAGTTTTTAGATGTAAAACATGTGCGGATAACCAAAATATTGTTCGTGATGCGCTAGCACCAGTGATGGCTGAGATACACCTATGCGGATCTAAAATCCTAATGTCTCAAAAACACTGTCTAGGATGTGGTAGTAAACCTTTCAAGGTTAAGCCAGCCGGACATTGCATCAGCTGTTTAACTACAATTTTCGAGACCGGGTGGAATCCACTTGAAGGAAAAACATATATTTACGAAATCAAAATTAACACCAACTTCGACGAGTATGACAGACCATATTTATGGAGACCTGTCGAGGATTTTCACGTTCCTTCAGTAACAAATCTCTTCTGGTTGACGGTGTCGAGAGATGAGAATAATATTATAAATTATCAACCAGACCAAAACTCCAGGTCACTAACTCTGCCTCCCATCGACATGGAATTTGATTTTAATGGACTGAATGAAAATATTAGAATTGAAGAAGTTAACGTGATTCAGGGAAATATTATTGGAAATGATTTAAATCTTGAAATCATACAAAATAACCTAAATGAATTAGATGAGATTATTGGTAACAGAGAAGTGAACGAGATTCAACAGAATGATCTACAGAGGATCAGAAATGAACTGGACGAAATTAATGATAAAGGGATGAACCAAGAAATTATCAATATTCTACAATTCCTCAATGATAACGACGAAGATTCTGGTATGGGAAAAGAAAATGAGGAATGATCGCCCTTCCCACACCAAAAGTTGATTGCTAAATTCCATTTTTTTTCTTATATATTAAATTTTTTTTTATTTTTAATCATTTTCTTTTTATTTTCTCTTTAACCATTTATTATTTTAAAACTCATTATTGTTTTTTTATATTTTCATTTTTTTTTCCCTTTCGTACTTACTCGAAATGAAATTAATTAATTATGTTAAATAAAATTTAATATATATATATATATAAATATATATAACAAAAAAAAATTATATAAACTAAAATGTACTAACAACAGAGAGAAAGAAAAATTTAAATATGTACAAACTATTATTTTATACATTTTGAATAAAATTCACTTTTATTTAAAAAGGAAATTCTCTGATAATTTAATATTTTTTTTTTTTGGATCTCCCAATAATACTCCATTAGCACTAGAAGCAAGAAATAGAATCCATTCATATTCTCCTTCTTTCATTTGCCTTTTTTTACACAATCACAAAAACTGTAACACCTTAAAAACATAAACACTTAAATCCTCGAGTTGAACACTTGAAAAGCAATAAAATTTGACATAACACAACACATATTGCCTTTTTGAAACAAATACGTCCAAAAGATGCATTTTCGGAGCAACGCCCAACGCCACAGAAAAATCAAACCTAAAAATAGATTTGATTTTTCTTCGAATAGGTGGGAGGTGTGACGGGACGCGCTGACCGAGTAACTGTCTATACTAGAGCGGGACCGGGAAGGAGTTGAGTATGCAAAATATGAGGAACAATATTTGAAAATTGGAACATATAGAGGACACCCTCCCCTATCAGAAAACCCATGTTGCCACCTAAAATTTTGGTGCGTTTAGCCGCCATTTTGTTTTAAAGTTTGAAATTTTGTTTTTCATTTATCTCATAAAATATCAATCCCACAAAATTTTTGTTAATACCTATTTTGTAGATAATATTGAGGTCTACAACTTTTATTAAAAACATTTTTTTCTAAAGGCAATAATAAAAAAGTTATAAACAAAAAAGAGGTAAAAAATAGGAGATGAAAAATTTTAAATTTAATTAACTCCTTTATTTTTAATTTTAGATTAAAAACAGTTCAGAGGTAATTTGTAGAGTATTTTATACCGAGTAATTTGATTTGTTTCACTTTTCCATCCGTTTATTTTTGTAGATTTTACAGTAATGCAAAGGCGAGTACATTTGAAAACTAACGGCTTACGAAAGCCCTGCGTAACACAAGACTCTCACTACCCAGTATAAGCAAAATTTTAAATTCAATTTTATTAAACAACTAAAATATGAGGAACGATTTTTGAAAATTGGAACAAATAGAGGGCACCCTCCTCTATCACAAAATCCATGTTGGCGCCTAAAATTTTGGTGCGTTTGCCCGCCATTTTGTTTTAAAGTATAAAATTTTGGTTTTAATTTATCTCATTAAATATCAATTCCACAAAATTTTTCTTTACACCTATTTTGTAGATAATAATGAGATCTACAACTTTTATTGGAAACATTTTTTTCTAAAGGCAATAATAAACTTTAAAAGATTTTAAAAAAGTATTCATAAGAAATGTTTTATACATTATATAAATAAAAGTTAATTTGTTTAGAAATTTGTTTATAAAATAATTTATTCAAACAATACTTAATTTTATTTATCAGTAAAACAAATTTGTATTATACAATTATCGATTACATTTAACTAAGTTTGTTTGTTTGTAAATTTATTTAACAATTTTCGTATAATCATTATTATTTAGTTACTAAACACCTTTTTTAAACAATAAAGCCATTTGTAGTAATTTAATAAAGTTTGTCTACAAATTTTTTTGTGTTTAGCGGGCATCCGTAAGCTGTTATGTTTAAAAAATAACAGCTTTTGCATGACTGTAAAATCTATAAAAATAAACGAATTGAAAAATGAAACAAATCAAATTATGCGGTATTAAATACTCTACAAATTACCTCTTAACTGAATTTACTCTAAAACTAATAATAAAGGAGTTAATTAACTTTTACAATTTTCATCTCCTAATTTTTACATCTTTTTTGTTTATAACTTTTTTAATAATGCCTTTAGAAAAAAATATTTTGAATAAAAGTTGTAGATCTCATTATTATCTACAGAATAGGTCTAAAGAAAAATTTTGTGAAATTGATATTTAATGAGATAAATTAAAAAGAAAATTTCAATTTTTAAAACAAAATGGCGGCCAAAGGCACCAAAATTTTAGGCGCCAACAGGGATTTTGTGATAGAGGAGGGTGCCCTCTATTTGTTCCAATTTTCAAAAATCGTTCCTCATATTTTAGTTGTTTAATAAAGTTGAATTTAAAATTTTGCTTATACTGGGTAGTGAGAGTATTGTGTTACGCAGGGCTTTCGTAAGCCGTTAGTTTTCAAATGTACTCGCCTTTGCATTACTGTAAAATCTACAAAAATAAACGGATGGAAAAGTGAAACAAATCAAATTACTCGGTATAAAATACTCTACAAATTACCTCTGAACTGTTTTTAATCTAAAATTAAAAATAAAGGAGTTAATTACATTTAAAATTTTTCATCTCCTATTTTTTACCTCTTTTTTGTTTATAACTTTTTTATTATTGCCTTTAGAAAAAAATGTTTTCAATAAAAGTTGTAGACCTCAATATTATCTACAAAATAGGTATTAACAAAAATTTTGTGGGATTGATATTTTATGAGATAAATGAAAAACAAAATTTCAAACTTTAAAACAAAATGGCGGCTAAACGCACCAAAATTTTAGGTGGCAACATGGGTTTTCTGATAGGGGAGGGTGTCCTCTATATGTTCCAATTTTCAAATATTGTTCCTCATATTTTGCATACTCAACTCCTTCCCGGTGCTGCACTAATACAGGGCTTCAAAACCCTATATGCAGAAACAGTATTGAGTAGATTTCAACATTTATTTTTTAGACAAATTCTAATAATATTTGCACACATTATATAGGATGTTTTAACAAAATGACAACACACTTGAAGATTGTTTGTAACAATCTTTATCATTGTTATAAACAATTAATATTTACAATTATCAATATTATAATTTGAATTTTATTACACTTTTTAAATATAATATCCTCTTTGTTTAATTGAAACTAATAATAAAGTATTCAAAATGAAAATGAGAAGAAAAATATAAATTCATAAATATAATATTTTAAAATGAAACAACTTGAGTCATGCGACGGCGGCAAAATATCAAAGCGGGACAAAATCAAAGCTTCAAAAGTAAAACTCCAGCGGCAAATATTGTAAATATGTATTGAGTTTTAACTATATAAATTACATGAATGTATTGAAGAACGGAAAATGATCAAAGAATTAAAGTGAAATTAAATGCTAAATATAGTATCAAAAATAGGTCTAGGCGCCAGTTAGACTTTATACAAAATCCGAACGCTAGATCTTATCAAGAAAAATGTCACTCGTCGCTTACGAAATAGAAGTCAGATTTTAATAAAAGTAGCTTAATTATAATTGGTTAAAAATGGCGTGATCTAAAATGTAATAGGTTAAGATTTTAGAGTAAGGGCAAAATTATAGAGTAGGGTAAAGACTATAAAAACCCATAATATGCATGGGAGAGCAGAATTTTTCTCATTTTTAAAAGCGATTTCATAGTAATATTTACGAGCGCAACTAAATTTCGTTAAGAATTTTTTAAAACGGAATTAATAGTGATTTTAAGTTCACACCGGAATCAAATTGTTCGGTAGTGAAAACCAAAATAACAATTTAATAATATTAAACCGTTTAATTTTGGTCGTGCGAAATAACAATTTTATCAATAAATGATATTAAATGTGAATTAATGAAACAATCATAAAAGTGTTATCACAAAATATCTAAAAGTGTAAAATAATATTAGCGAACAAAAAGTGTATTGATTAATTGATAACAACATTTAGTCAATAAAAGTTGGTTTTTGACATTATTTTCCAACTATAAAAAAATCCTTGTGTTTTATTATAATTTTCCTTAATTTAATTCTATTAATTAACTTATTATATTTAATAGTTATTAAATTCAGTGAATTTCTAAATTCAAATTAATGTTACATTCCTACAATTTATCTTTCCATAAGTAATTTATGAAAATTTCATAAATTACCATCTTCAAGAAATTTCTTCAAGAACTTTCAAATGAAAAAGGACCAGGGACGTAACACGCAACTTGCTCGATCTTGGTAAATTCGGATGTGGATTCTCATAGGAATCTATGTGGATTCCTATAGGTCGCCTATAGGACACGTCCTATATAGGAACCTATGTGGATTCTCCTATAGGAATACATGTAGGATCTCATATAGGATCCTACATAGGCGTCCTAAAAAAATTTTTGTAAACCCCCCTACATAGGATCCTATATAGGATCTTTTATGGGCGCCCAAAAAAAATTATGTACACAGAATTAATTGTTTTTTTTGAACAACTTTATTCAAATATACATTAAGCACCATTATAAGGACGAAAAATATTTACTGCGCAGGCGTAAGTATTGTAGAATACGTAAAAGACGACTGCGCATGAGGAAGGGGTACAAAAAAATTTTTTGGGGGTACCCATGTAGGATCTTATATGGGTTCCCATATAGGATCCTATATGGGAATCTACGTAGGATCATATGTAGGAGGGTGTACAAAAATTTTTTGGGACGCCTATGCAGGATCCTATATGAGATCCTACATGTATTCCTATAGGAGAATCTACATAGGTTCCTATATAGGACGTGTCCTATAGGCGACCTATAGGAATCCACATAGATTCCTATGAGAATCCACATGGATTCCTATAGGACAATACCTATATAGGATCCTATATAGGATCCTACGTGGATTCTCATAGGAATCCATATGGATTCTATATAGGATCCTATGTAGGATCCTATATAGGATTTTTCAGTAGGGTGTCTAGGAACCAAAAAAGAAACTAAGAAAGCTCTAGCAAAAATAATGCTAGAAAGATTATATAATAGATATGAATTTTGCGAAAACAGGGAAAATGATTCTGATTGGTGCGATAAAGAAAAATTATATAGATGGGATTTTTCTTGCGAGCGCTGCTATGAGCGAAATCATACAGCAATGTACTGCCATAGCATAAAAAGAAACAAAAAATATGTGGAAAAAGAATAAAAGTTCATAAATGTTGTGTATGTGTGAATTTTTAACATTTAACATGTCTTATTAATGTATTTTAACCTCAAAATTCATAAATGTTGTGTATGTGTGAAATTTTAACATTTAACATGTCTTATTAATGTATTTTAACCTCAAAATTCATAAATGTTGTGTATGTGTGAAATTTTAACATTTAACATGTTTTATTAATGTATTTTAACCTCAAAATTCATAAATGTTGTGTATGTGTGAATTTTAAGCATATAACATGTTTTATTAATGTATTTTAACCTCAAAATTCATAAATGTTGTGTATGTGTGAATTTTAAAATTTTTTATCTTATGCGTAACATAAATATTATGTATGCATGTGTGTGTAGTCTGAAACATAATCTTCTAGTATATTTAATATACAAATTCTCGATTTAAAAAAGTCTAAATATTTCGTGTGTTCTAACATGTCTATTATGTGTTATAAAACACAGTTTATTATGTATTTTATGTCGGTGCTTAACTATGATCTATGAGTGTTGTGTGTTTCTTAGCGAATATTGCGCGCGTACAAATTATACCAAAGTCTTCAATTCATAAATATACAAATTTAATTATTATTAGTAATTGACAAATATTGCATAATTATACACGTGAGATGTGCCAAACTAAATTTAAGAAAAGCAAACTAAATTTAGTAGTTTCAAGTTCCAATAAACTAAATTTTGTAATTTCAAGTTCAAGTAAACTAAATTTAGAAATTTCAAGTTCAAGTAAACTAAATTTAGTAAATCCAAGTTCAAATAAACTAAATTTAGTAAATCCAAGTACAAAGAAACTAAATTTAGTCAAATTCAAAATCAAGTAATACTAGATTTAGTGAAATTTAAGAAAATAAGTGTTTTAGTAAAACGAGTCATGTCTAGTCAAAACTAAATTTAAGAAATTTAAGTCAAGTCGCGTCCAGAAATAAATGTAGCTGTAAATCTTAATCTAAGAATAATTTGGTCGTATTTAAAAAATATTTAATTAAAGGTATTAAATGTTTTCTTTTAGTAATATAACCTTAAATTAAGATAAAAACTATACCAGTGGAAGAAGTATTATATCCAAGTCTTTATATCTTTTATCAATGTATTTTTGCGCTATTATACCAAGTAGAATAGGATACAAGTATACTAAACGTTATAGTAAATGTTAAAAAATCAATACTATTAGATGTATTTTTGTGCTTTTTCGAAATCGAATACAACTCTGCGCTATGCATTCGATTTATCGCAGGGGGGTCGAGCGTTTATATTAACGCGGAAAATTGTAACGCTTATACCTATATTTTAAATATGTAAGCGTAATATTTCTCTCAAAAATTTTTTTTTACCAGGTAAATTTCTCGATAATATTTCGTCAATAAGAAAATTCTTTCCTTATGTTCCGAAAAGTTTGAGGAGGGAGATGTTACGTCCTCGTAACCTTATAATAAAAATATATCTGTGTGTTAAATATGTCTTAAACCTAGAAAAATCAATACCATTTGTATTGTTCAACACACGTAAAATCTGTTCTATTCATTTTTACTCCGTTGTCGAATGACACGTGTTAATGTCTTTTCTCGAATTGTACGCAAACTCTCGAGTGACATAATGAAACCACCTGCAAGCAGAGAAATACCCCTCTGACTTCTACGACTATGGGATCACACCGGTCATCCCTCTGACTTCCGCAATTATGGGATCACCCCGGCAGTCCCTCCGATTTTTCCACGACTATGGGAGATCCCCGGTCTCCCCCCTGACTTTCTGAAACTATGGGATCTCACCCTCACCTAGGGTCAAGAATCACCCCAACATTTTTGGTCTATATAAGAAAAAAAGAAGTAGTGGGGAAATTAGTCTGTGATGGTCCTCTGAATCTGATAGTCAACATCCTTAATCAAGAAATTTTAGTCTACTGCGAA